>CANXME010001620.1:0-385000 GCA_948144175.1 Closterium sp. NIES-65 | reverse complement strand
CCGAATGTTAGCACCTGGAGTGATAATGCCCGGTGTATTGCCTACTGGAGGGATAGCAGCTGGTGCAAACGTCTCACTCGCGACACCGAAATTTGCCTGTGATCTGACAGTATTCGCCTGCGTGAATAAACCACGGGCGCTCCTCATTTCAACAGCTCCTCTCCTCCAATCTCCTCCTCCCGCCGCATCCTCCCCTTTCCTTCCCTTCGCTCTCCCCACTCGCTCCTCCTCTCTCTCACACTCCTCCACTGACGCCCCTCCCACCCCCTCCCAATACTTTCTCACCAGACTGTCTTGAGAGCAGATAGATACTAGAGGCGACCCAGGAACAGCTTTCTGGAGCGACCCAGACACAGCTTCCTGGGGCGACCCAGACACAGCCTTTCGAGCCGAATCCCCGGTACCTTTTTTAGCAGACTTATTTATAGACTTCTGAGGAGACTCGAAAACCGCACGCTCCCAGTAGCTCCTTACCAGGCTATCTTGCGAGCCTATTACTGGCTCCAAGGCATCGGGAAGAGCAGCGTCGGAGACAAAGGAGAGGGAGAGACGGGAGCGGGAGGCGTGAGAGGGGGAAGCGGCTGGGTGTGTGGGTGGCGTGGGTGCAATGGACGGACGTGGGGAGGGTGCTGATGCAACAACAGCAGCAGTGGCAGCAGATCCAAAAGGGCTTGCAGACCCAGAAGAAGCAGGGGTGGTGGTGGTGACTGGTGCTTGAGAGAACATCAAGTTGAACCCCATCAACCGAACAGCGGCTCCTGAAACCTCTCGCCTCCCTCCTGTCTCCATCGCCCCTCCTCCTGAAACCCCTTCCACCTCTCCTTTCTGAACATCGTTCTTGATGCCTCCTCCCGTCCCTCTCCGCGTCTTCTCAGCTCCATTCATCCTTGAAGCATCACCGCCCGTCTGCTCACGATCGGCAGCAGTCACTCGCTTCAGTCCCAGCGAGCCTTTTTCCACCGCCACCCCTTCACCCACACCCCCACTCCCCTCACTCCTTGACTCCCGGGCGTCACCGGAACCAGATACACCCACACCAGGTAAACCTGCCCTGGATACTCCCACACCACTTAACACCTCTTTCCCCGCACCACCTTTCCCCGAGCCTCCCCCGAGCTTGTGACCAGGAGTGCAAGGACTAGGCCCGGCAGCACCAGGTACGGCAGCTTGCTTGGTGATAGGCACGGTGACAGGCACGGTGGCAGGGTCGGCGAAAACGTGTAGGCTCGTAAACTCTTGCGGCACAAAATGCGGGCGAGTGATAGGAACGGAAGGGAAGGCGAGAGGAGGGGCTGGTGCTGTGGCAGTTACGGATGGTGCGACGGCTGGATGGGTGAAAGGAACAGTGTTCATGTCCAGAGATGAGGTTGGGGCAGTGGGTGGGGAAATGGGAGAGGCAGCGGGAGTGGCGGTGTTTGGGGCAGTAGGAGGGGCAGCGAGTGGGGCAGGCAGCATGGCACGTGACTGCTGGCGCCTGTGAAAGAGGGAAGGCAGAGGGCCAAGCTTGTTTAGAGAACCATTCTCCTTCTCACATGATCCCTCAGCTGCACCCTTCTCACAGGGGTTTAGAGGAGTTTCCAAGGCCTTCCCACGTGCAGAAGGAGCAGGGGGGGCAGGGGGGGCAGGGGGGGAAGAGGGAGAAGAGGGAGGAGTGGGAGCAGGGGCAGCAGGGGCAGCAGGGGGAGGAGAGGGAGCAGGGGGAGAAGAAGAAGCGGGAGAGGGAGGTAAACGGGATTGCACACTCGTAGCTTGCCGCTTTCGAGGAGTGCAGCAATTGGCGTCAGTAGGAGGAGGGGAGGAGCGATGGGAAGGTGAGGAGGGAGTGTGGGAGGGGGGAGAGGGGTCATGAAGAGGAGGCGAGCAGGAGTGGTCCGAGAAAGAAGTAACTGTTTTTCTAGATTTCTCAAACCCTGGCCAGGGAGGAGGAGAAGGAGTGTGAAGAGGAGGCGAGCAGGAGTGCTCGGAGAAGGAAGGAGCTACTGCGGAGACGCAGTCAGCTCGTCGCTTCTGAGGAGTGAGCTCGTGGGAGAGGTTGGAGGGAGGAGGCCGAGCAGCACCTGCAGTCCCAGCAGCCCCAGATTTGATTCTAGAGGCACTTTTTCTGGACGCACGCTTGGCGTTTCTGTTGGGGGTGGTAGTGGTGTTGTTGTTGGTGGTGGTGGGAGCACAATTACTGATAGAGGCAGCAGCACCAGCGGCGCTGCTGTTGCTGTTGAGGGAAGATGATACGGCCTGAGGCTCCATCCGCCACTCCTCCTGTGATATGAGGCGCCTCAAAGCAAGCCCCTTCCCGGTTTCTTCCTGCCCTCCCCTCTCCAACGCTTCCTGCTCCTCTCCCCCCTTCGACGCTTTCTTCCTTTTATGCCCTCCTCTCTCTCCTCCCTCTCCTCCTCCATCCCCTCGCCTCTGTCCCTCTCCATCCCCTCCTCCCTGCCCTCCTCTCTGTCCCTCTCCATTCCTTCCCTCCAGCCCTCCTCTCTCTCCCTTCCCTTCTTCCAACCTCTTCCCGCCATCCACCACCACTCCCAACCACTGTCGAATATCCTGCAACCGCCCCCTTGTCTTCCTTCCCCCACTCCCTCCACCCGTCCTTGCCCCCCCACTCCCCCCACCTGCCTTCGCATCTGCACTTCCCCCAGCACCACCCCCTCCCGTCCTCGTTCCTGCACTCCCCCCTCCAGCCTTCGCATCTGCATTTCCCCCAGCACCACCCCCTCCCGTCCTTGTTCCTGCACCCCCCCCACCTGCCTTCGCACAAGCCACCCCACTCACTCCCGTTGCTGTTTCCTCCCCACACGTTGCTTCCTGCATGACCCCCTGCCGCAGGCTCCCTGTCTCTGCCTCTCCCACGCTCCCCACTCCCGCACCCCCTGCTCCCATATCCGCCACACCCGCGCCCTCCCCTCCCACACCCCCATCTCTCGACTGACTCACAGGCTTCTTACCAGACCTTTTCAGGAAAAGCGCTGCTATGCCGCTCTGAACTGTTCTCTTTTTCATGTGCTGAGACGGTCCCAGAGGGGAATCAACAAGTGCTGCTACATTCCTCTGCACTGCCCTCCCTTTTGTGTGCTGAGACGATCCCTGAGGGGAATGAACACCCGCTGCTTTGCCGCTCTGCACTGTCTTCTTTTTCGTGTGCTGAGACGATCCTTGAGGCGACTCAACAACTGTTGCTACGTTGCCCTGAGATTCTCGCCTCTTCTGTTTCTTCTTCTTCCTCCCTCCAACCCCCTCGTCCTTCTCTCTAACAGGAGACCTTGCACTGCCAATTTCTGCTCCTCCTCCTGCTCCTGCTTCTTCTCCTGCTCCTCCCCCTTTCCCTTCTGCAAATCCGTCCTTCAGTAACCCTTCTGCCCCTGCATGCAGCCCTTCTCCTCGCTCTTTCACCCCATGAGCTTCCATACAACCAGGCTGCCTCTCCCCTTCCACGCCCCCTCCCCTGCCCCAGTTGCCCTCTTCCCTTGTTCTTTTCCTGCATCCCACCGTCCCTCCCACACCCTCATCCCCCTCCCCACCTTCTCCCTCCGCCTGTTCACCCCACTGCTTCTCTCCACTTCCCTCAGTCTCCCCCCCCTCCTTCCCAGTTTCCCTCCCCTTCTGCTGCTTTCCAACATCCTCTGTATGCTCCATCTCCCTTCGCTCCTTCTCTGACGCTCGATGCACCACACCTTCTTCCTCCAGTCCTCCCTCTTCTTCTTTCGCCTCTCCCTCTCGCTCTTCCTCTTCCTCTTCCGCTCCCTCGTTTGCCAACTCATCCTTCCTTTCCTGCTCCTCTTCCTCCTCACTTCCCTCTTGCCCTTCCCCATTTCGCTGCTCTTCTCTCTCCCCAAAGCTTACTCCAAATTTCCCTCTCACTCCAACTCCCGCTTTCTCAATTCGCTCCTCGATCTCCTGAACCTCTCCTTCTTCCTCTCCTTCCTCTCCCTCTTCCTCTCCTTCCTCTCCCTCTTCCGCTTCCTCCTCCCCATGCTCTTCCTCGTGACCCTCTTCCGCTTTCACTTCCGCTTCCTTCTCTCCTTGCCCTATCTCCCGACCCTCTTCCTCTCTCTCTTCCTCGTTATCTCCCTCGTCCGCATTCTCCTCCCCTTGCTCGATATCCTCCATTGCAATCAGGAGCTCTTCTTCCACACCCTCACCGTCAACATCTTTCCCTTCCTCCTCTCCCTCTTCTCTTTCCTCCACCTCCTCCTTCCTTTCCTCCACCTCATCTTTCCTTTCCTCCACCTCCTCTTCCCTTTCCTCCTCTCCCTCCTCCCCTTCCTCTGCCTCCTCCTTTCTCTCTTCCACCTCTTTCCTTTCCTCCACCTCCTCTTCCCTTTCCTCCTCTGCCTCTTCCCCTTCCTCCGCCTCCTCCTTCCTTTCCTCCACCTCCTCTTTCCTTTCCTCCACCCCCTCTTCCCTTTCCTCCTCTGCCTCTTTCCCTCTCTCACACTCCTCCCCTTCGTCAATACCATCCACTAAGTTCACGACCCTTTCTTCCTCTTCCTCCAATTCCTCTCCCTCTTCCCCTTCCTCCTTATCTTTCCTTTCCTCCACCCCCTCTTCCCTTTCCTCCTCTGCCTCTTTCCCTTCCTCCGCCTCCTCCTTCCTTTCCTCCACCTCCTCTTCCCTTTCCTCCACCTCCTCTTCCCTTTCCTCCTCTGCCTCTTTCCCTCTCTCACACTCCTCCCCTTCCTCAATACCATCCACTAAGTTCAGGACCCTTTCTTCCTGACCCTCCACTTCCTCTCCCTCTTCCGCTTCCTCCTTATCTTTTCTTTCCTCCTCTCCCTTTTCTCTCTTCTCGCCCTCCACCACCTCCTCTTTCCTTCCGTCCACTTCCTCTCCCTCTTCCCCTTCTTCCACCTCCTCTCTGTCTTCCTTCTCTCCCTCTTCCACTTCCTCACCCTCCTCTTTCCCTTCCTCTTCTCTCTTCTCCCCTTCCTCGCCCTCCACCTCCTCTTTCCCTCCCTCCAATTTCTCTCCCTCTTCCCCTTCCACCACCTCCTCTTTCCCTTCTTCCACTTCCTCTCCCTCCTCCCCTTCCTCCCTTTCCTCCCCTTCCTCTTTCTCTTCCTCCCCCTCCTTTTTCCCTTCCTCCCCCTCCTCTTTCCCTTCCTCCTCTCCCTTTTCCCCTTCATCACCCTCCACCTCCTCTTTCCCTCCCTCCACTTCCTCTCCCTCTTCCCCTTCCTTCACCTCCTCTTTCCCTCCCTCCACTTCCTCTTCCTCTTCCCCTTCCTCCACCTCCTCTTTCCCTTCCTCCACCTCCTCTTTCCCTTCCTCCTCTCCCTTTTCCCCTTCATCACCCTCCCCCTCCTCTTTCTCTTCCTCCACTTCCTCTCCCTCTTCCCCTTCTTCCACCTCTTCTTTCATTTCCTTCTGTCCCTTTTCCCCCTCAAAATCCTCCCCCTCCTTTTTCCCTTCCTCCACTTCCTCTCCCTCTTCCCCTTCCTCCACCTCCTCCTCTCCCTTTTTCCCTTCTTCTCCTTCCACCTCTTCTTTCCTTGCCTTCTCTCTCTCTTCCCTTTTCTCACCCTCCTCCCCTTCACCTTCTTGCTCACCCTCGTTCCCTTCCTCACCCTCCTCCTCCTCTTCCCCTTTCTCTTCCTCCTCCCCTTTCTCTTCCTCCTCCTCCCCTTTCTCTTCCTCTACCTCCTCTTCATCTTCCTTATCTCCTTGCTCCTCACCCGCAGCTTCTCCCTTTCCTTGGCCCCTTTCCCCAACCTCCGACCCATCCCCACCCCCCGTCCCTTCCTCCTCCCCTTCCTCTTTCACCCCTGCTGCCTCCCCATTCTCATCTTCCTCTTCCTCCCTCTCGTTTTCTGCCTCTCTATCCTCCTCTTTCGCCTCCTCTTTCGCCCCCTCTTCCCCCTCTTCTTCCCCCTCCTCTTTCTCCTCTTCCCCCGCATCTTTCTCCTCGTCTTTCTTCTCCTCCTCCTCCTCTTCCTCCTCCTCTTTCTCCTTCGCCTCCCCATCCTCCTCCGTCTCCTCCTCCGCCTCCGCCTCTCCCTCACCATTAGTTCCATCCACTAACTTCTTCTCTTCATCCCTTCCTTTCTCTTCGTCCTCCGTCCTCCCCTCCTCTATACTTGCCTCCCTTTCCTCCCACATGTCCTCTTCTCGTTTCTCCTCCTCTATTTTCTCCTCCCTTTCCTCCTCAGCCCTTTTCTTCTCCCTCTCCTCCTTTCTCCCCACCACCCGCTGCTCATGATTCTCACACTCTCCGTTCTCCCCACTCCTGAAGTCCTTCTCTTCCTTCTTAGCATCCTCTCCCTCATTCCCTCCCCACTCTTCTACTCTCTGTTCCCTTTCCTCTCCTCCCATCTCCTCCCCTTCTTCCCCTTCCCCTTCCCTTTCCCCACTCCCATGCCCTTCTTCCATCTCCCCATCCGCAGTTCCCCCTTCCTTCCCCATTTCCTTCCCCCCCTCCTCTTCCCCACCTTGCTCTTCCGCTCCCTCTGTCCCCTTCCCACCATTTTCACCTCCCTTTCCGTCATTCTCCCCATCGTTCCCACTGTCGTTTCCCCCGCCCTTTTCCCCATCGTTCCCCCCATCATCATTCCCTCTATCACCTCCCTTCAACCCAGCTCCCTGCTCCCATACCTCCCCCTGACCTTCCTCCTCGCTGTGCCTCCCGTTCCCAGCTCCCTGCGCTTGTACCTCCCGTTGACCTTCCTCCTCGCTCTTCTCTTCCTCTTCCATCTCATCCTCCCCTTTCTCCTCCTCCCCTCCCTTCGCTTCCTCCTCTCTCTTCTCCTCCTGTCCTTTCCTTTCCTCTTCCATCTCCTTTCCTACCTCTTCCACTTCACTTTCCCCCTCTCCCCCTTCCACCTGTTCCGCCCCCTTATCCCCTCTCTCACCTCGCACCCTTCCCCCCCTTCCCTTCCCTCCTCTTCCCACTCCTCGCCTCACCCCCTGCCCTCGCTTCTTCTCTCCTATCTGCACCCCGCGCTTTCCAGCTATGCCCTGCATACCAGCCCTCGTAACCATCCGCTGTCGTGTAACCATTCCCCTGCCCGGATTCTCACATTCCTCCACTCCCCCTCGTGATCGAGTGCGGTGCAAGGAAGGACCCTCAACCGCAGCGTCGCCCTTCTTTCTTGCCCCTTGATTTGAATTCCTCGTCTTTCCATTGCCACTTCTCCTCTCCCTTCGCTCCTCCTCTTCCCCCTTTACCTCCTCTTCCTTCTCTTCCACCTCCTCCTTCTCTTCCTCCTCTACTCTCCCTCGTGACCGCGTGCAGCGAGGGGAACCATTCTTTCCTTTCTCACATTCTTGCTTCTGTTGTGGCGCCTCAAAAGCCTCCTCTACTCTCCCTCGTGACCGCGTGCAACGAGGGGAACCAATTATTCCATTCTCACATTCTTCATTCGCCTTCCCTTGGGCTTTGCCTCCCCTCCTACGTTCCACTTCTCCCCCCTTCACTTTCCCCACCCCCTTAGGCCGCTCTGGGACCAGCTTACGAGGATTCCCAGACTTGCGTCCGCGCCTGAGACTCATCCGTGCTCCCACCGCCTCGGCTTCTTCTCCTGAATGCTCCTTCCCTTCCATCTCCTTCCCTTCGTCCTTCCCTTCTACCTCCTTCACTTCCTCCTCCTCTTCCACCTCCTTCCCTTTCCCCACCCTTTTGAGACGTCCCAGCTCAATCTTGCAAGGCTTCGTGGGCTTGCGTCCACGCCTGAGGCTCATCCGCAATTCCGCTGCTGCTGCCGCTGCTGCTGTTCCCGCCAATTCTGCTGTTTCCGCTTCTCCTGCTGTTTCAGCCCCTTCCCCTACTGTCCCCCCTTTTTCCACCTCCTTCTCCCCCCGCTCTACCTTTTTAGGCGCCCCCAATATCGTCTGCATTCCCTTTGTAACTGCTGCTGCTGATGCTGATGCTGCTGCTACCGTTGCTGCTCCTTCCTCTTCTTCTACCTTGTCTTCCGCCTCCTCTCTGCTTCCTCCCTGCTTCTGTGTCTGCTGCTCTCTCCCCCCATCCCCAGCAGCAGCAGCAGCAGCAGCAGCAGTGGCAGCGCCACCATCACTAGCAGCCCCAAGGGACGGCTGACGGCGGTTAATCCACCCAGTAGCAGTCAGCGGCTCTGGCGCAGCAGAATCACTCCCCCCCAGCAGCATATCTGCCAGGGACCCGAAGAAAGGATCAGCGGCAGCAGCGGCAGATTCAGGAACAGCAGCAGCGGCGGCAGCGCCACCAGCACTAGCAGGAGCAGCAGGAGGAGCAGAAGCCGCCGCATTCGCAGCAGCAATGGCAGCGGCACCACCAGTAGCAGTCCCAAGGGACGGCTGACGACGGTTGATCCACCCAGTAGCAGTCAGCGGCGCTGGGGCAGCGGCACCATTCTCCCCCAGCAGCATGTCTGCCAGGGAGTCTAAGAAAATGTCTGCAGCAGGAGGCTTAGCGCTTAGTGCATCTCCCCTTGGGCACTCCACACCTCCTGTGGTCTCAGACGCCCCTGCAAGGTCCCATCGCCTTGTTACCGATGTGGTAACCGTTGCTGTTGCTGCTGTTGCTGCCGTTGCTGCCGTCACTGCTGGTACTGTGGCTGCTGCTGTGCTTGCTGCACCAGTTTTTCCGTTCTCTTCATGGTCTTGACCATTATCAATAGTTTTTCGTGCCGCAGCATCAGCATCAGCATCACCTTCCTGATTCGACCCATTCGCTTGGTCCCCCCCAACCCCGCCTTCCCTGCTGCTTTCTTGAGTCAACACCAGCCTGCCGAGGCTGCTCTGCCGACCAATCAGCATGAGCCCTCCACTGCCCGAGCCTGATTTCCGAACCGCAGGTCCGTCGGCCTGCCCACCCACCCGAACCGCCAGCGCAGCTACGGAAGCAGCTGCCGAGGCATCTGGAGCAAGACTCCCCGGAACAGACACCGACACAGACACTGAAGCAGCAGCACCTGCAGTAGCAGCAGCAGCAGCGGCGGCGGCGGAGGCGGCAGCAGTGGCGGCGCCAGTGCTACTCACACTGCCCCCCTTGCCACTCAGTCTATCCCCGAGAACGCCATCGGCAGCAGACCCAGCAGCACGCTTCCCAGCAGCCGCAGCAGCAGCAGCAGCAGCACCACCACCACCACCAGAAGTGCTTCTTGGGAGGCCAAACGGAAGCTTCTGCTGCTGCATCGGGCGGCGGAAGGTTTTGGGCGGCAGGGAGCTGTGCCACTTGGAGAACTGGCTCACATTGTTTGTCTTCTTCTCACCCATGTACGGATGGTTCAACCCCTTCCTCTCTCCTGTGTAAAGACTTCGTTCACCGACTCCCTTGGCCTTTCCTAAGCCCTCTCCGCCTTCTCTTCTCCTATCCTTCAGTTCTGCTTTCAAACCTGCCTTTTCTAACGTTTTCTCCACTTTCCGAGTGTATGGATCCTTTTCTCCTCCTCCTCCACCTTCTCCACCCCCTCCTCCTCCTCCTAATCCTCCTCCTGCTGCTGCTCCTTCCCTTCTCAATCCCAGGCCCCCCTTCTCTCCCTCCTTTTCCTTCCCTCCACCGACCCCCAACCCATGTCTTCTAGCCAACCAGGCAGCATCCCCCACAACCTCCAACCCCTCTCTTCGCTCCTCTCCCGTCTCCCCCTTCCTCTTCTCCCTCCTATCCCCCTTCTCTTTTCCCTCCCCTCTCCTACTCCGACCCACATCACCAACAAACTTTCCACTGCATCTGGGCACCTTTCGCCCTCCCTCCTTTTCCACCCCTCCAGACTCCCCCAAGGGACCCCGATAGCAGGAGGTAACACAGTCAGCCGCGTCGTTATTCTTTTCACCATCCCTTCTCCCTCCTTTTCCTCCTCCTCTTCCTCCTTCCCTTCCTCCTCCCCTTCCGCCATCCCCTCCCCTCCCACCTTCTGGACTCTTTCTTTTTTTCGACTCGGGCCGAGCAGAGGGACGGGCAAGAGGATGGGAGCGAGGAGGAGGAGGAGCAGGAGGCGGCATTGGTTGTTGGGCGGAGGGTTTAGAAAGCCAGTTGGATGTTTGACCTTGGGTCCCAAGCCTATTCTTTCCCAGGTTTGCAAATGCAGTGGCACCTGCACCAGATACACCTGCACCAGATACACCTGCACCAGATACACCTGCACCAGATACGCCTGCTCCAGTAACCTTTAAGCCAGTGCCGCCACCAGCAGCAGCTGCTGCAGCTTTCAGAATCCTCGCCGCTCGATTGGTCATATTCGCCACGTCCACAGGGGCGTTACCAGGAGCAGTACGAGGGACCCCGACATGCACTCCTGTACCAGCACTCCCAGCAGCACCAACACTACCAACACCAGCACCAGCAGCACCAGCAGCAGCAGCAGCAGCAGCAGCAGCAGCAGCAGCGCTATCAGCTGGTACACGGCGGCTGTATGGTCCCATTGGTCCCAGTAAACCCCGAGCAGCAGGGGCACAGCTACCCGACCTCCTGTCCACACTACCACTGCACCGCCCAGTGGCCCCCACACTGCCCCGCACATTCATCCCCCCACCAGAGCATTTTCCCGAGTACTGAGACGACTTCAGAGGCGCCTCAAAAGCACTGCTGCGCATGCTTGCACCAGCAGTGCCAGAAGACTCCGCGCCAGCCTCACTCCACAGGCGCTGCTGCTGATGCTGCTGCTGCTGCTGTTGCTGGCGGTTTCGTGGCTTTTGAAACCCCTGTGACTGCTGCCGTGGCTTCTCCTGACAACTCTGCCCTTGCCCCTCCCCCTGTCTCTCCCCTTGCCTTTCCCCCTGCCTCTCCCCCTGTCTTCCCCTCTGCCTCTCCCCCTGTTTCTGCCCCTGCCTCTCCCCCTGGAAGGTGGAAGAAACATGGTAAGATCGACCTAACCCACCTCTCTGTTGCACTGGGCCACGGGCGCCAGACCCTGCTATACTCACACTCTGGCTCTTGCTTTGGCAGCCCGCTATAGTCACACCCCGGCTCATGCCTCTGCTTCTGTACCGTTCACTGGTCTGCTGACCTAATCGAACCCGCACCGATACCCCATTGAATGATACCTCTTCCTCCTCTTGCACCTCCTCTTGCTCCTCCTCCTGCTCATCGTCCCCCACTTCTCCCTCCTCCTCTCCTTCCTCCTCTCCCTCCTTCTGCTTCACTCCCAGATTTCCCTCCTCTTCCTCTCCTTCCTCGCCTTCCTCTCCCTCCTCTTGCTCCTCATCCCCCACCACCTCTCCCTCTTCCTCCTCCCCCACCTCTCCATCCTCCTTACCCTCCTCTCCTTCTGCAGCCTCTTCCTGCCCCTGCTGCTCCTCCTCCTCCTCCCCCTCCCGTCCCTCCCTTCCCCCCGCCACAGCATCAAAGGCACGCGACAGATCACGCACAATCGTGGCGTGCGCAGCAGCATTATCTCCCTCTTCCATCCCAGCATGCCCATCCGAACCAGCACTCTCTCCCCGTGCAGCATTCTCGGGAGGGCCAGCATTCCCGCCTGCCTCTGGGGGATCGACGGCTGTAGTGGGCTCTGGGGCCCCTGGGTGGTAGTTGGCTCGTGCTACAGCCGGGGGGGGAGGAGGGGCGATGAGAGGGCTGCTTTGGAAGCGAAGCTTGGAGAAGAGGAGCGAGAGGAAGTTGGGAAATTTGGTGCGGTACCTGAGAGGGTCAGAGGGAATGTTATAAGGGACAGAGAGGGAAATAGACGTGAGCAGGGGTTGGTTAAAGGGCGATGAAGGGGCTGCTTTGGAAGGGAGGCTTGGAGAAGAAGAGAACTGAGAGGAGAAGTTGGGGCACTTGGTGCGGTACCTGGGAGGAGGGTTAGGAAAGGGAGGGCACAGAAACAGAAGCATGGGGTGGAGGAGGGGCGGTGAGGGGGGAGCGAAGCTTGAAGAAGAGAACTGAGAGGTAGTTGGGGCACTTGGTACAGTACCTAAGAGGTTAAGCACGCGAGATATGAGGGGAAGGGAGATGGCAATGGAAGGGGAGGAAAACAGAAAGTCGGGGGTGGAGGAAGGGCAATGAAAGGGCTGCATTGGAAGCGAAGCTTGGAGAAGAGAAGCGAGAGGAAATTGGGGCACTTGCAGGTCTGCTTCTTCAAGGCATCTATGAGGACATAGATAAGCCTCCCCTGAATGAGCCTCCCCTCGAAGAATCTCACCTGTTGCACAGCAGTCGCCGAACATACTCCTCCAGGCTCTCCCCAAACACGCCTCCCTCTTTGCTCAGATTCACCCTCTCCAGCAGCGTGCGGGTCTGCTTGGCGAATGAAAGGCACCTCTCGGGATATGAGTGACATTGAACCCACCTGAATGAACCTCCCCTGGGAAGAACCTCACCTGGAGCACAGCAGTCGCCGAACATACTCCTCCAGGCTCTCCCCAAACACGCCGCCCTCTCGGCTCAGATTCACCCTCTCCAGCAGCGTGCGGGTCTGCTTGGCGAATCGGGACACCAGGGGGTGCGAGGGGAGGTCGCAGGGCAGCAGCTCCAGACGCAGCAGGATCTGCAGCTCGTGGCTGGGAAGGGAGAGATAAGAGGGGAGAGTGGGGGGAAGGGGTTAGGAGAAAAAGGGCAGGGCGTGGGGGGAGACGGGGGTGGATGTGTGTGGGTGAGGGACAATTTTAGAATTGTCAAGATCCGAATCGGGGCAGAACAGGTCTGCGAGGGGAGGCCGCAGGGGAGCAGCTGCCCGGCGCATGGGAGGAAAACGAAGGGGGAAAACCAAGAGGGAACGGCAAGAGCGGGCGCGGGGAGGAAAACGAAGGGGGAAAACCAAGAGGGAACGGCAAGAGCGGGCGCGGGGAGGCAGGGGGCAGGCCCAAGCTAAGCTCCCCCGCCCTCGAAATCTGATGCATGCTTTGTGTATGAACGTACTCCAAACTGGACTCATCACAAGCTCAAGTCACCACCACCTGAACTCCACCCACCACCAGTCCACTCACCATCGAACTCTCTATCTCCCAGCGTTGGTGGCCCCGGCCCCCCCGTCACGAGATCTCATGTGTGTCAGCACACCCAACAGGAACCTGATGCCCTGCACACTAGTTTACCCTAAACTGGAGTCACCAGCACCTCCACTCACTGCAATCTTGACTCACCTCACCACCACCAGTCCACTCACCATCGGACTCGATCTCCCAGTGTGGGCGGTCCTGTATCTCCTGCTCTCGAGATCTCATGCGTGTCAGCACAGCGACCCAACGGAAACCTGATGCTTGGTGTACAGACTTACCCCAAACTGCACCCACCACCACCTCAACTCCAACCACCACCACCCTCACTTACCATCAGACTCGATCTCCCAATGTGGGCTGCCCCGGCTCCCCCGCTCTCGAGATCTCATGAGTGTCAGCGCAGCGACCCAACGGAAACCTGATGCTTGGTGTACAGACTTACCCCAAACTGCACCCACCACCACCTCAACTCCAACCACCACCACCCTCGCTCACCATCAGACTCGATCTCCCAATGTGGGCAGCCCCGGCTCCCCTGGTCTCGAGATCTCATGTGTATCAGCACAGCGGCCCACTGGGAACCTGGTGGTGCCTTGTGCACAGAGATACCCTTAACTGGACTCACCACCACCTCGACTCAACCCAAGCTCCACTCAACCCAATGTGCACTCACCATCGCACTCGATCCCCCAGTGTGGGCGGCCCCGGCTCCCCTAGTCTCGAGATCTCATGTGTGTCAGCACAGCAACCCAACGGGAACTGCCGCTGCAAATCCGCCTTGCCCAACAGAAGAGCCTCGTGCACCCGCTTTTCCACTTCCTCCTCATCGATCCTTCGCCCAGTTTCCCCCTCTTCCATCTGCGTCTCTATCCCCCTTTCGTCCATCTGTCTCCCAGAAACTGATTCGATCCCCCCTCCCCCGCTCCCCTTCCCTGCCGCCTCCTCTCGAAACAACCGTCGCGCCTCCCGCACCAATCCCACGGCAGCACTGTACAGATCCGCTGCCACGTCATGCAGCACGTCAGCCACGCGTTCTGCCAGCCTGTCAGCTCGCTCGATGGGTCTAAAATCCACGGTGGAGTCCCGTTCCTTTGGCAAACCCTCCCCCAAGCGCTCTCCCATCCGCTCGCCCGCGCCCTCCTGATTGCCCTTGCCCTCCGCTGCACTCTTCCCACCAGACACACCCACGCTCAAATCAACACGGCCAGAACCCTCCGTCTTCCCAACCTCCCCACTAGCCCCTCCCTCGTCCCTTCCTGCTCCACCCCACAGCACCATCTGCAACCCTTCTTCACCTGGTGCTCGCTCCTGTGCTCTGACTACCCCTTGTCCTTCCCCCACCGCCCTTCTCCTTCCCTTTTCCCTGCCCTGCTCCTGCTCCTGAGTCTGCTCTGTTTTCTCCTCATCTGCTCTAATCTTATCCATTCTTAACCCTCTTCCTGTCCTTCCAGCCGTGGCCCCCTGCACCTTCCACTGTCCCCCCCTCGCTGCCGCCCAGGTATGAGTCAGCATGGCTGTAAGCCGCGTCATGTGGTCCCCACCCTCTGCTGCTCGCGCCACCTCATGACACGTCAGCTGGTCCCCACATGCCGTTCTCCCAGTCTCCCCGCCACCTGGCTGACTCTCTTGCTGACTCAGCAGGAACTCCAGCTCAGCTTCCTCATACTCCCTCGCTTCATCCCATGCCACGTCATCACCCAACGCGACTCTCCTGCACGAGCCTTCCGTTTTCTCGTTACAAGCAGCATCGTTATTGTAACCTGTGCTGCCATTCTCGCAGATATCAACACTCCCACCCCCTTCAGCCGCTCTTTCCCTCTCAAATCCTTGTCCCCTTTCTGCCTTTCCCAGCCGCTTCTGGCCAAAACTGGCCCCTAAGCCCCATTCAGAACCCTCCCATTCATGCACGCTCACCCTCTCCTGTCCGTTACTCCGTTCCCACACCGCCCCTGCCACGGCTTGCCGCCCATCCCCCTCCCCTGCAACCTGCGACGCCTGTGTTCCTATAACGAAATCCGTCTCGTTCTCCCCTTCCCCCTCACACTCCCCCGTCGACCCCTCATCCTCCTCCGCGTCCCCCTCCATCCCGCCCGCTCCCCCTTCAAACCCCCCGTACCGTCCCTCTGCCTCCCCCCACGTATCCTGCCTGTCTGCTTCTGAAAACACTACTAACTGCAATCCAACCTCCCACTCAGACTCCCTTCCGCCTGTCCCATAAGCTTCCCTCTCAGCCCTCTCAACCCTCCCACCCTTCTTATCATTCCTCTCTCGGCATCCCTCCGCTCTTGACCGCTTTCTTTCTTCCAGAGAACGTCGTTTTTCTCCCTCCTCCCTTTTCCACACGCCTCCACAGCCACTCACCACCTCCTTATCATCCTCCTCCTCCCCCTTCCGCAGTCTATGCCGCACCCTCTCTACACCAGTCTTTCTCCCACTCCCACCTTCCCCATCCGCCCTTCCCTTCTTCTCGCCAGCACCACTACGGGGAATCTTCGCCTGTTGGTAACCCTCCTGCTGGTAACCCTGTTGATGCCGTTCCTGGAGCCTCCGCTTCGCACAGCCTCGGCCAGACACCGGGAAACCCCGGCTGCGATTCTGCCTAGCCCCTTCTGGCTTCCTCAGCGGCTTCTCAGGCTTACGCCGCTGGCGACCCAGCAAAGTCGGGCAATCGCGGATCCTCAACACGGCCGCATGGCCAGCGAACGGCGCAATGATCCCCGCGCACGACACCCGCTTGCTCTTCACGTAAACATGCGCCTCCAGCCCCTCCCCCTCCAAAAACCTCAGAAGAACCCCAAACAGCTCCCCTTGCGGCTCCTTTGCCAAACCACCGCCTGTCACCGCGGGCTTCTTTTCCAGAAGCACGTACTGGAGAAACGGCTCGTCCTGAGCAGCTCCTGCCCTATCAGAACCCCTCGTACCAATCCCCTCCGCCCCTCCAGCCCCAGCGCTCCACTCTGCAAGCGCCTCAGCTGCTTCTGTCCGCGGACCCTCTACCCTCTGTTGGATGTCTAGCAGATTCAGCTCCACGTTGCCGGAAAGAATCCTACTGGCTCTTGAAACTGTACCCTCCGCACCGTCGTATTCGCCTTCGTACTCGTTATAAGCATTGCAAGAGGCTTTTACCACGCCTGACGCAGCAGCTACGGTGTACGCTCGCAAAAAGCATTGCACCTGGGTGTTTGAAGGCAGAGTCTCCTGCCCTCCACCCAATCCACCCAGAACCTTAACCCCACCATTAACCTCGGGATTACTGCGTCCTACCAATGCGGCCGTTTTGCAAGGCAGCAACATCCGACAAGCAGCTAAGGGTTCCGTTTTCCCTGCTACTCCCTCCCATACGGCGGATATTAAGTGACAGTCTGCTCCTCCTGCTGAACTATACGGCTTTAATCTCAAGAGCGACCAGCCCGCGTTCAACGCCGCGTTCTTCGCTTCCCTTGCCGCTGCGCTCTCTCCTTGTGCGGCCGATCTGCACCCTTCGTTACTATCACGCCGATCCTGCGCGCGCGAATCGACTGCTGCTGGCCCCACCACCCGTTCCGTAGCGCCAACGTCAACCCACGAGACTTGAATTCCCAGTGGTGCGAACATCGCCTGTACTTTCGCCACTCCGCCGGCACCCGCCCACTCTCCTCCGCGTCCCGCCGGCCCCTCGGCTACAGCCGCCTCAGCCGCAACCGCAGCTTGCGCTGCTACAGCCGAGTTCTCCCAGATGTTGCTAAACAAGACCACGTGATTCGCACACTTGGATTCCAAACCCAAACGGTCTTCCCCTTTAAGATATTCACCGATATCATCGTCAGATGCTGTACCCGTTCGCTTATGCTGTCCCCCCCTACCAGCAGTAACTATAGCGGGAGTGGTCCTGGGAGGGCTTCGAGCGTTATAGTGGCTCCACGTGTACCGAACTTGCACTAAATCGGATAGAGTCCGCCAGATGTTCCCCATATTGTCACCCGGAAATGTAGATCCAGGATTAGCCTGGTTACCAGAAACCCCGCCGATCTCCTTGTACAGACGAGCCGTAGTTTGAGGTTCTGCTTCTGTTTTACATGCTCCTGCAGTTGCAGTTAACAACAGAGTATGTTGGCCGGAACCGCGAGTGCTGTCGGCTACGGCGGTATCGCTGCGCGCGGCGTGTGCCAGCGTCTGCAGTTCACGTGCCAAGCGGCAAAAATCCTGCTCTCTAACGGGAAGGAAGACCGGCCGATGCGCGCTGTCCTTAGCGGCTCGGCTGCGGTTACTCTCCGTACCCTCACACGCTGCGCCATACGAGCTGGCGCTCCTCTTAAGAAGCCTCTTAATCTTGTTTTCTGATCGTAACGGGCTGACGCTGGAGTCAAACAGGTGGTAACCCCATCGCAGAGGAGGAGAGGAGGGATGGAAGGCGAGGAGACACTTTAAGATACTGGCTTGAATCGAAACGGCTTTCGCTGGCGTCACCAGAAGCGGGTTGACGTCAATGAGAAACAAGATGTTCCTACTCTCGTCCATGGCGAGGTCTTCCATAACCGTTATAAGCAGATCGGCATACGCGCTATAAGTCAGCCAGTATCGTCGACTAACAAATTCTTAGAATCGCGAATGGACTAATCCTCGCTGCTAAAGGTGACAGAAGCCGCTTCCACTCTTCAGCTCAGTATTCGTCGCAATGCTTCAAGTATTATGATAATCTAGAATCTCGTAAACAGTGTTGGAGGAGAACAGTAGTATAAGATCCCGTAAAGTCGTTAATCAAAGACGTCCTTCGACAGAGTGTCTACAATACTGGTCTGAGCGGTAAGCAGAGGAGGTGTTGGAGAGTTGATGAATGGCTGAACGGCAATCCCGATGGTGATCCCTGGCCCCGACCTTCTGGTTCCATCCGTTGCCTACCATATCCTACCACCATGATCACCATCACCATTGTCAGCAGACACCATCAATGGAAGCTGAGGGTACCATGGAAAACACCGCTAAATATCCTCGATACCGATTGTTTTTCCCCACTTCTTCTGCTCGCCCCTGCAGAATTCCGTGCGCCACTGCAGTGCGTTGCGCGAGTGTTCAAAAATCGAAATTTCGAAACGTGATGTTTTCAAGGTGGATGAATCTGGAATGAATGGGCGGCTGAGATTTCGCGATATCACAAGTTCGCGCAAGGCCTGTCGCGTGCCCTCACGAAACTCGCAGTGGAAGCTACTCAAGAGACGTCAACGACACGAGAAGTGCCAATGTAGTTTTGTTACACACATTCCATTGTTATGATATCCCTATGGAAAAACTTTCATCTCTAGAGCGTAATGGTCCACGTACGGCATATGGAATGGAAAAATTGCCAGCCACAGGAGAGCATTGTCAGTTGCCTTTTGGGACTTCACTCTTTCCATTATGGCGGAATATTTACGATATATTACGCCAGCTTTATTAATTTGATCAAACAGTGTTTGATATATGCATTTGTCAACGAACAAGTGCTTTTTCTAACTCACCCCAGCACCTTCTGAGCTATCTTCCACAATGCAGGATCTATCCTCCCCTCGTTTTCCCGGGCTGCCACTTCCTTCAAAACCATCCGTCCCGCTTTCCTTTTATCAACCCCTGGCCCATGCTTTGCTAATCCCCCTTTCCCCCTTCCTTCACATCCTCCTTCCAACCCATCGGCCACACCTGCACCCTCCTCCCCACTTGCGTCCCCTGCATCCCCTTCCTCCACATCTCCTGCTTCGTTGTCTTTACCTCCAACCGCATTCCTCGCCCCAAAACCCCCTTCATTCTTGCATTCTCCATCCCCAGCTCCCCCCTCCGCTTCAATCCCCCCCAAACTGCCCTTCAACAAGGCACTAGCAGCATCCACCTCTCCTTGCAGACACCGGACCTCCTCCCCATTCCCCTCTTGTTGGCCAGTAACAGTGGCGGCAACAACACCAGCAGCAGTGCCAGCGGCAGTCAGAACCCTCTTACAGCAAGCAACAGCTGAAAGCACCGCCATCCACACCATTGCACCACCCTCCCTCCCAGCCGCCGCCCCTCCCTCCCCTCCCTCCCTCACACTCTCAGCCTGCCTCCTCAGCAGCGCAAGCGCTAAACCACAGCATCCAAGCACCAGTGCGTGCGGTTCTCCTCTCTCTGCCTCCCTTTTACACTTCAACATAGGCAGGAGGAGAGAAGTGTAGGAAGCTGCGAGGACAGCAGTGAGGGTGGACAGGAAGGAAGGAGCGACGGCCCAGATGGCAGCTCTGCTTGCCTTGGACGGTCGAGATTCGCCGGGAGTTTGGTGTGCTTGTGAGATCAGGGCCAGCATTGCATGGACGGTTGAGATCAGTTCGAGAAGATGATCTGACAGCTCGCTCTGTGATGCAGGGAGAGCAAAAAGGGGAAGAAGGGGAGGAAGGTGGGGGGGGGAGAAGAAGCGGGGTTGAAAGGCAATAGAGACAGAAGGGAGATGGCAGGAAGCATGAGGGGATATGCTAGAGGTGACAGGAGGGACGGGGAGACGAGGCAGTGAACCATGTACCACACTAGGGCACACCTCGTCGCCTACTTGCTTTTCTTGCTTCTGAGCCCCGTGCTTCCGAAGAAACTCAAAGGCAGACTCAAGAATAAGTGGAGGAGGCAGGGAAGGAAAGCACGTACCAGGCTGGAGCACCCCTTGTCGTCCACCTGCCGTCCTTGCTTCTGCGCCCTCCGTCCCAGCTCCTCCTCCTCCTGCTGCCTCTCACTCCACATCAGCACCAGCAACTTCACATACACACGCAGAGCCGCTCCTTGCACCCACTCTGCTTCCTTAACCTCCAAATCATGCTCATCAGCAGCACGATCATCCTTCACAGCAGCATCTGAGTCCGTCCTAGTACAACCATCCGAACCAGGGCCAGCAGCAGGAGTAGCATTCGCCACATCGCTCATCCCGGCCAGTTGCGCGTCGACAGCTGTCCTCAGCAGGCCCAGCAGCCGCCCAGGCACCCCGGGCATGCGCAGTAACTCAGCTCTCGCTTCTGATTGGCCCAGGAGAATCTCCAGGCGGTAGGCCACCACACAAGGAGGCATCACAGTGGCTGCTGCCTCGCTGGCAAGCTCTGATTGGTCCGAATCACTTCCCTCTGCTGCATCCTCGTTATAGACCTCTCTCACACCAGCAGCACCTCTCTTCCTTCCAGGAACCTTGTTTCCTCGCCCTATCTTTTCTTGCTGCCTCTTCCCTAGCTTTCCCTTCCCCCCCCCTCCCTCCAATAGCCCCCTCTTCCCCGTGCCATCCTTTGCAACTGACGGGCTTTCAGTTGATTGCCTGGAAGCTTCCTTGCCTCCTCCCATGCTCCGAGTCACACGTCTGTTTCCTCGCCGCAAAGCTTCCTCCCCAACCATCATCTTCTCCTCTCCCTCCTCCTCTCTCGTCTCCCCATCCTCAAACTCCTCCACTTCCACTTCCACTTCCTCCACCTCCTCTTCCTTCACCACCTCTTCTACCTCTTCTACCTCTGCCTCCTCTCTTGCCCCCGTGAGCTCCTCCTCTTCCCCCCCCTCTCCCTCCTCGCCTTCCTCCCCACCCTCCTCATCTTCATCATCCGAAAGTAATATCTCTTCCACCTCCTTCTCTTCCTCCTCCTCCTTTTCCTCACCGCCCCTTCCCTCTCCTTCCTCTATCGTATCCGACCCCCCTCCCTTCCCCTCCTTTCCGTTCCCCCTCCGCTCTCTCCTCTCCACCTCCCTCTCAACACCCGCAGCAAGAGACACCTCTAACGCGTCTACCAGCTGACCCAACCCGCCCCACGCGCGTGTCAGCACCACCACACCCTCCACCTCCCGCCTCTCCTCCCTCCTCCCTTCCATCCACTCCATCGCCTCACCCATCCTCACACCAGCGAGATTATCAGAGATTTCCGCAAACGCTTTATTGACTCCCTCATGGTTCCCCTCTTCCCTCTTCCGCCCAACCCTCAGGAGCCCCTCCCTGCACACGTCAGCAAGCTCCTCCACTGACACGGGCGGCAGCAGGGCGGCGATTCGTAGCACCGCCGCCCGTTGACTTGCAGTACGTGCCGAGAGAAGCAACCGTTTGAGAGCAGGAGCATCCAGAGTATCAGCCATAGCTGCAGCTGCATCTGAGCTTTCACATTCACCCCTGTTTCCTGCCTTGAATCCGCTTCCTTTTCCTCCTCCTCCCCCTTCCACCATTACTCCCTGAACAAACCCCAACACCACACGATACATCACCTCTCGGTCCTTCTCCTCCTCCTTACTACACTCCTTCTCGTCCTTAGATCCACCCTCCCCAGAAGCAGCCTCCCCACCTCTAACCTTCCCTCCTTCCCCACATGTCACCGTTCCATCTGCCCCCTCCTCTCCCTCTCCCGCTCTCCCTCGCCTCCTCTTTCCCTTTCTCTTGCACCCTTTACCACCGCCCCCTCTCCCCTCCTTTTTCTCCTCCCCTCTTCCCTCCCCTCTCACCTCCCCTCTCCCCTCGCCTCCCTCCCCTCCATCCGTTACAATCACCAACAAGTCTACAACAGCCCTCACGGCTTCAATCACAGCTTCGAGTCCTGCACCTTCCTGGAAGCTGCAGCGCGCAAATGCAGCAGCAGCAGGGAGAGACCGCTGCATCAGGGTGATAAAACGGCCGGCAGCAGCAACAGGGGGCAGGTGGGTCGGCAGGTAAGTCGGCAGGAGGACGCGGGTGACGTGGCGCGATACTATTGGATCGTTGGGCTCCTCCAGAGCCTGTATGAGCTGGCCCGATGAAATAACCTCTTTTAGTCTTATGCTGGTGTTATTAGCCACCGTTATAAGCAATTCCGCCACTGCCACTCTCACCCCACGCGACCTGTCCCTCAATCCCGCAGCCATTCGCGGCAGCATCCCCCGTAACAGCTCATGGCAAACCGGGTTACCCTGTAACAGGTGTCCCACCGCCCGCACTGCCGCCATCCGCACCGCGGGACTGGCCACGTCAGCAGCCAGCTCGTCAACCATCCGCGTCAGCGCTGACGTGGCGACGCTCGACGGGATAACCTCCCAGAAGACGCAAAGCACACGCCCTGCCACCTCAGCAGCGGAGGCTCGAACCGCGGGACAGGGATCCATTAAGAGGCGATCAAAGAGGAGCGATAGCTGCCGATTAAGGAGCGACTCGTTCGCCTCTCGTCCTTGAGCCGGGTCGCGGAGGGGGAAGAGCTCGGCCAATAGGAGAAGGGCGTTGCGGCGGACAGCTGGATTGGCGGCCTGAAATGTCAGGACGCGGGAAGCACAGGGGGGAAAAGCGGGGAGGATAGGGGAAAGATGAAGAGAAACGCATGTGTAGAAAGGTATTTCAAGCGCAGCACGGTGCATCTACACGGCACCCATATTTCTCACGTGGCATCCGCAGCAACACACCTGTAGGCTTCGGAATATGATCGGCTCTGATACGCGCAGAAGCAGCTCGTCCACGCCACGTTGCAGCATCTGATTGGAGAATCCGGCCACCACTCGCCGAACCGCCGCTCCCAGCTCGGGTGTCCGAGCGAAGACTGCAGCTTCGATCAGCCCCTGCAGAAAGCCGTACTCGATTTCCAACAGGCTCGGGCCAGGCTCGGCAGATCGCCAGGTTCGGAAAAATACCTCGCCGTAAGCTTCTAGCAGCGACTTCCTTCCCGATGGAATCTGATTCCTTATAATGAGTATGGACTCTTTAAGGAGCTGGAGGTCTAGAAGCAAAAAGAAGGAGAGGAAGCGCCGACCTTCTGTGGTCTTCAAATACACCGGCGCGAAGAGACACCTAAGTAGCAGCCCGCGAGTCCCGGCTATGCTCTCCGCGTGGCTGAACTCAAGCTGCGAAAACGCGTCGCGCATGGCGTACACGCGTCGCACGTCCACTGGTCGAGAGAGCTCAAGCGATCTCGCGAGGAGATACGGAAGCGTCTGTGCGATGAGGGTGTCCTTGCCTCTCAAATCCGACTGCCACCAGGATTCGAACACGCGAGCTGCTGCTTCCTGTGCTACTGGGTCAAAACCACTCAAGTCGATAAGAACGTTGTGTATCGACTGGCAGACGGTCAGCAGGTCAGCTGGCGGGGTAACCGCGCTCCCGGATCCTGAAAACGACTCCGATAAGAGAAGACGCGTTATTGTGAGAATTCCCCGGAGAACTGCGCGGGCTTCGTCCTCTGATTCGGATTGCGAGGATGCTCCTGAAACTGATCCCGCTGCTGCTGCTTCTCCTGCTGCTGTTCCTGCTGCTGCTGCCGCAGCTCCCGCGGCTGAAGCCACTGCTGCTGCTGTCCCGGAGACGTTGGCGGAAACGTTAGCGGAGCCGTTAGCGGAAGCATGTGCGGAGACATTAGCAGAGGCATGCGCGGGAACGTTAGCGGAGGCAGCGGTTGAGGCGTTGGCGGTGCTTGGAGTCGTGTGTTGCGACGCAGTCGTGTCGCGTGCTGCGATCAGCTGAAGCACCTTATCGAGCGTGCGCGTCGTGAGGTGGAGCAGAGCGGAGCACAGGCGGGGAGTGGTGCTTCTATTGAAACCTGATACCACGTGGCTTAAGTTCAACGGATCCTGCTTCGACACGTGGCGAAGCGTCAACTCGAGAAAGGCGGTCGGGCTGGGGTCTTCTAAAGCCCGAAGCAGCTGCTCTTTACTGCATTCCTTGGTCATTGCTACGTTTTCTAAGGAGCTGGGTGTATGAGAGGAATAACAACTCGAAATACAGTTCTAAAACTCGTGTTAAACTTCCAAGCTTCGGCGATCCTGAGGTGCTCCGCATACATAGTCAACTAGGAAGGAAACACGGTAAAGCATTTCAGTCAAGCAGCAATTCTCTGTGTACGGACCTCCTAATTGCTTCTCATGCTGACTCTCTGTCTATTATGCGTTTCTTCGCCGGTCTCAAGTGAGTCATACGGCAACCTCTCTAAGCACTGCAGTTGGATTGGAATTCCCGATGTAAACTGACAATACCTGAGAAATCCCACTGACAGGAGGACCTGCCTTGAGAACTGAAGGAACTGACACTCTCTGGGCGGGAAATGATGGGATGCTCTCGAGGCGTGCGGGCATGGCCGAGGCTGATTGGCTGAAGGAGAATTCAAAGCGTGGGATTCGAAACGGGTTCTGACATCATTAGAGTTGGAGCAACGTGCTGTAGGAAACAAACTGTTACGAGTGCAATTGAGTGAACGAACGAGAATTGCACTATCGAAACAGGAGTACAAAAATGAGCGAAGGCATGAGCGAAGGATTATATAGCGAAGCAATAGTGGTAACGGTAATGGACTGTGGTTGTCGCGCGACGAGCCTGGGACTGAGGTTGGGAAAGTGTCGAAGCGTAGGCCCGGAGCGCGGGTTACCAGCCGAGCCGTGAGGTCGGGATGCGATGTGCGAAAAGGGCGGGATGATGAATGATGCGATGGTCGCGAGTGGTAACGGTGCTGACTGAGGTGCTACAGTGATGTACGCGTTGAGCAGGGACGCGAAGTAAGGAAAAGGGAATTTCCTTACACTACCCCCCTCCCCAAGGAGGCCCCTCTTACGAGAGCGCATGGACGTCGCGGAAATTTCGGCTTCGCAGATACTCGGTGAAGACAGGGTGGTTCTCAATTTTATCCAGGGGGACCCAGTTGTCTTCTGTGGGCGTTCGATCCTTCCAGCGAATTAGGAATTCGATCCGTCGTGCTCCCCGAGGGTTGCGGACTCGGTGGCTGAGGATTTTTTCAGGGGTGATTAGTGGTTCGGTTGGGGGACGTGTCATGCTGGCTGGGCGATTTCGTGGCAGTTGGCTCGTGGATGGTATGTAAGGGCGAAGTAGGCTGACGTGGAATGACGGGCTGACGTACCAGTCAGCAGGGAGGAGGAGGTGGGCGGTGACGGGTGTGATCATGTGGCTGATGCGAAATGGCCCACAATATCGGGGGCGAAGTTTTGGAGTGATGGGCAGGCGGAGGTTCTGGGTATCGAGTAGTACCAGGTCGTCTGGCTGGTAAGTGACAGGTCGACGGTGGCGATCGGCGTTTCGTTTAGCGATGATGTTGGCTTTTTTAATTGCGTCTGCTGCCCTGGTCCGTGCTGCTTGCAAAATCTCGGCGAACTGTTGGGCTCGTGGGACTGGATTGTCGGGGTGTGGGGTCATGGGTACTGTTGGGTCCTGTCCGTAGTTCAGGTAAAACGGGGACTGTTGCGTCGTGGCTGATGGTGCGTTGTTGTACGCGAACTCGATGAGCGGCAGCTGATGTTCCCACGTGTTCGGATCGTCGCACGTGGCTCGAATCAGCTGCTCCATGGTTTGGTTTGTCCGTTCCGTCTGTCCGTCGGTTTCGGGGTGATAGGATGAACTGAATTGAAGTCGTGTGCCGAACTGCTGCCACAGGTTCCGCCAGAAGTTGCTGGTGAATTTCGTGTCGCGGTCGCTGATGATTGCCGATGGTATCCCGTGGAGGCGAACGACGGTGGTGATGAAGAGGCGGGCTGTTTCTTCGGCTGTGATTGATTTCTTGCATGCTGCGAAATGTGCCATCTTCGTCAGTCGATCGACGGCGACCAAGATCGCGTCGTTCCCACTCGCCCCGGCCGGTAACCCCGTGACGAAGTCCATCGTCACCTGCTGCCAAGCACGCTCTGGGGGTGGGATCGGCTGCAACTGTCCTACCGGCCGCTTCCGTGATGATTTCATGACCTGGCAGGTGGGACACGATGCTACGTGTCGTTGGATGTCGGTCAACATTTCTGGCCAGTAATAATACCGCTGCAGCTGCTGTCGTGTTTTTTCTACCCCGAAATGTCCTGAGGTAACTCCGTCGTGTGCCTCTTGTAACAGTAATTCCCGTAGTAGTGTATACCCGGGTACCCAAATGCGGTCGGTCCCAACCTTTACGTAATAGATCCCTCGTGCTGCTGCGAACTGCTGCGAGTTGCCTCCTGTAAAGAACGGGTCGGTTTGGTATCCGTGGGTAAATAGGCCTGTCAGCAGTGGGCTGGTCTGGGCGAGTAGTATCGCGTGAATCTGGGCAGTAGGGCGAGTCAGTGCATCGGCGATATTTGATGCTCCTTTTTTGTAGGTGACCGTGTAGTGAAAATTCGACTCGAGGAAATCGAGCCATCGAATCTGTCGTGGGTTGAGGTGAGGCTGTGCGCGGAGGTACTGTAGAGATTTGTGGTCTGTCCGTACTGTCACGTCTGCGCCGGTCAAGTAACAGCGCCACACTTTGAACGCATGCACGATCGCAAGCATTTCGCGATCGTGTATCGGGTAATTCTTCTCAGGTGGGTGCAGTTTTCGTGATTCGTATGCGATGGGCTGTAGGCCGTTCCCGAAATCCTGTAACAGTACGGCTCCGATGGCGATGTCGCTTGCGTCAGTAATGACTTCGAATGGGCGGTGTGGGTCGGCAATGCGCAGGACAGGTGGTGAACAGAGAACAGTTTTCAGGGTAGAGAAGGCAGCATGCTCTTTCTCCCCCCACGTAAAAGCGACCCCTTTCCGCAGCAGATCCGTCAGTGGGGCAGTTAAGCGGGCCATGTCAGGCACGAATCGACGGACATAATTAACGAAACCCAAAAAACTCTGCAGCTCCGTGATGTTTGTCGGGGGTTGCCAAGCGTTGACCGTATCCAGCTTCTTCGGGTCAATCTCAACCCCAGCCTCTGAAATAACGTGCCCCAAAAATTCTAACCTATCCCGAAAAAACTCGCACTTAGACCCCTTAGTCAATAAACGATGCTCCTCGAGAATTTTAAACACTGCTTCCAGGTCCGCTAAATGCTGCTGCTTATCGCGACTGTAGACGAGAATGTCGTCGAGGTAGACGATCACGCACTTATCTAAAAGTGGTCTAAACGCCTCGTTCATGGTCATCTGGAATGTTGCGGGTGCGTTGGTTAGCCCGAAAGGCATCACGGTGTACTCGAACGACCCGTACCTAGTTCTAAAAGCTGTCTTGGCGCAGTCCGATGGTTCGACTCTAATTTGGTGGTAACCTCCCCGTAGATCTATTTTCGAGAACACCCGTGCTGTTCGCAGTTGGTCGATCAGTTCGTCGGCGCGGGGAATGGGGTATCGTGACTTTATTGTAACCCTGTTGAGCGCTCGGTAATCGATGCACATGCGAAAACCTCCGTCTTTTTTTGGTGTGAATAGTATCGGTGCGGCGAACGGCGACGAGCTCGGTCGGATAAACTGCTTTGCTAACAGGTAATCTAACTGCTTCCTCAGTTCGTCGAGCTCCGGCTGTGTCAGTCTGAACTGGCGCTGTACAGTTGGCTGTGCCCCCGGCTCTAACTCTATCCTATGGTCGTGCGCCCGCTGAGGTGGCAGTCCTTCCGGTAAGTCGTCGGGGAAAATTCCCGGGTACCGTTTCAATAGCTCTTGTAGCTCCGGCGGTACCGCTGTCAGCAATTTTTGGAAATCACTCGGCTGCTCATCTTTTTCTACCACTGCGATGTCTACTGCATACACGTCAGCTCCAGCGGCGACTGCTCGTTTCATTGTGATGGCGTTGACGTGGACCGTCGATGACTCAGGCGACTGCCAGCGTGGTAGTTCGACCCAGTTACCACTACTTCGCACAGTGCAGCTGCCCGTCGTCCAGTCGATTCTCGGATTGTAACGTCGCAACCAATCACGTCCCAATAAAATGTCGTGCCCATCCAGTGTCGTCGCGAGCATTTCCTGTGTAAACCCGAAGTTCCCCCCGCAGCGAACTTTTACTCTCTCCACCTTCTCCCGTATGGCCAGCGGCGTGCCGTCGACTAAGCGCGCATCAATCTCAGGTAAACATCGGCTAAGTGTCAGTTGAAGTTTTCGTGCGGTTGCGGTATTAACTAAACTGTGGCTAGCTCCTCCGTCGATGAAAATCTTGACTGCTGCTCCCTGTATTTTCCCGTGGATCAGTACTGGGCAATCCGTCGCTGTACCCTCCTTATTCATCCGAGCCCGATCGATGGCGTGAATCGGTACTGTGACTCGGTGAGGGTCGGTGTGGTTGGGCGAGCAGGCAGTCTCGTCAGTAGTTGGCCCAATTTCTACTGACTGCTGGCGTTTCCCTGCCTCTGAGACTCCCTCCCCTGCTCTGCTCCTCGACGCCTCAGCTCTTCTGGACATTCGCTCTTGCGATGGCCCGGCCGGTTGCAAGCAAAGCAGCGCCCTCTAAATGGCGTGGCAGCTGCATTCGTTGCGACGGCATGTACGGTGGCGTGCTCGATCAGTCCCCGAGGACGATGTCCGAAATAGGACCCCGGTCTCGGTCGGCGTAGGATATCGATTTTCTCGGCGAGCGCGAGGATTTCGTTGAAATTCGATAGCCCGCGTAGCATTATCTCGTGCGATATGTCCGGCTTCAGTCCGCCGACGTAACGGTCCACCCGCTCCGCCTCGTGCATGTAGCCGACCTGTTCGCAAAGTGCGAGAAAACCGCTGGTGTAGTCTTGGACCGACCCGAGCTGGCGCCAAGTGCGCAGTTTCTGACGCGCCGAAATAGAAGCCGCGATCGGCTCAAAACGCGCCCGAAGCCCTGCGCACCACGCATCCCACGTGCTATATTGGGCTGTTTCGCAGAACGAACTCCAGGTGACAGCTGGACCCGAGGGCCCTTCCTCGTGCGGCGGTGGCTCGTAGGCGCGTGGCGATGTCACGATGACTCGCCACCAGTCCATGGCGGGGCCCCTGAGTAGTGAAACTGCATACCGAATCTTGGCGGCGTCCGACTCGACGTAGTTGGCGTCGAAAAACACGTTCATCGTGAAGACCCACGATTGAACTGTCGGGCCACCGCGTTGGCTTGGGTCGAAGCAGGGCGGGCGTTGCGGCTTGAGTGGCATTGGGGCCATCGTGGCGTTCCCTCCACTTGTCATCGCAAACTCCACGTGCCGACGGGCTTCTCGGGGCTCCCGTGGGCTTGATGCATTCCTGTTCCCTCCCATGCCGGGCATCGGTTGGGCTGCGCCGTCACTGGCTGCGCCTGAGCGCTGTCCCGTGCTGTTGTTTTGCGTTGGTGTGCCGGATGAGATAACAATCGGCTCCTCCGAATGGACAGAAACATTGGTTGGCGCTTGGGAAGTTGTCGGAGCGTTCACCGTTGACTGTTGACGGGCGGAGTCACGTTCCGCCGTGAGCGTCGCGATTTCGAGCGCTGATTCCTCCAGCTGTCGCACGAGACGATCGAGTTGCTCCTGCGTCAACGTGGCGATAGTGAAATCAGCCATGGCAGGGGTGTCGGGCAAGCTCAGCGAGAGCCTCAGTCGTGGCCGTGCGTGCTTCCGAGAGAGCACTACGAGCGGCGGTGCTGTATCGCTGAGAGACGTCTACCCCCCCCAAAAATTGAGATAGTGGGAAGCGAAGGTGTGGATGCGGTCCGAGATGAGATCGTAGGCTCTGAATACCAAGTGTTACGAGTGCAATTGAGTGAACGAACGAGAATTGCACTATCGAAACAGGAGTACAAAAATGAGCGAAGGCATGAGCGAAGGATTATATAGCGAAGCAATAGTGGTAACGGTAATGGACTGTGGTTGTCGCGCGACGAGCCTGGGACTGAGGTTGGGAAAGTGTCGAAGCGTAGGCCCGGAGCGCGGGTTACCAGCCGAGCCGTGAGGTCGGGATGCGATGTGCGAAAAGGGCGGGATGATGAATGATGCGATGGTCGCGAGTGGTAACGGTGCTGACTGAGGTGCTACAGTGATGTACGCGTTGAGCAGGGACGCGAAGTAAGGAAAAGGGAATTTCCTTACACAAACATGTTATAAACAAGCATCACACACATATGGTGGTATGATCTTTCTGGGACTTAGGTAGCGATTGTATGCAACTACCACTGCTCAGGGCATCTTGAATTGGGTGTATTTGCAATCAGCTTCGAGCAAGCCTGATACCCTAAAATGATCCTCCTTACCACCAAAATTTACATGCTCTTTGCTGTCACCCTCCTTTCCTATTGATCCCTTCGTCCTTGCAAGCCTTGAAGAGTTGGTCTGTTCGGTGTTCCCAAGCAGCCCTTGCACAGAGTTCGACTCCTTGAAACTCCCTAACCTCACATTCAGCTGCAAAAAAAGAGATGTATGGTAGTGACGAACCATTGAATTGAAACAGCACCAACCAGCATACACACTTACATGGTTTTGGTGCACCCATTTGTCGGTGTTGTGATAGAACGCTGCTCTTCTGATGTCAATAGTCATATCGAATGTACTTGTGACGCGAATCCGAACGGATCTGCTTGTACGATCCACTCTGAGCATCTTATTGCTCATGGAGACTGTTAAATCAACATTAGGCAACTCGGCTCCATTAATGAAGAGCCCTCCTTGAAAACCCGAAACCCTTGCACCGGGATGTGACAGCGCAACCACAATAACCTCCATCAAATCATCTTCACTGCTGCCTGCCCCCTTGTTTTTATACAGTATGCCGACTTCATCCATATACTGCAAGAGAAACGAGCTTAGACAAAGAGGGGAAACCATTGCGTCAGCGCAAAATATACGTTTCATTGATTTCTTACCGTCGTGCTGTTATGTGCCCAAGCAACGAGTCGCATGTTAACGTGGATGTCTGAATCCGAGAGCAAGCAGTAGCTCTCCCCAGGCTTGCCGTGGAAGTCAAGTCGCTCCCCATGCAGCCCCACCAAGTGCAGGTCTCCTGTCACGTTGCCTTCCGATGTCCCATTATACCTGTGCACACCAGGGAAACATACAAGAAAGATAATGGAAGTCAAGTATCTGAGAGCAAGCAGTAGCTCTCCCCAGGCTTGCCGTGGAAGTCAAATCTCTCCCCGTGCCGCCCCACAAAGTGGGGTTCTCCTGTCACGTTGCCTTGCGTTGTCCCATTATAGCTGTAGGTCAGGGAACCAGGAAATGGGTTCAGAACACATTCGGATAAAAAACACATTTGTTCAGAACACATATTTACCTCCTCCAGCATGTGTGGGAAACTGGCATGTGCAACATAGGAAATCAGAAAGCTTTAGTCTGCTTGGAAAGATTGGGCTCACCTTGGTGGTTGTGGCTCCTTAGGAAGCTTCTCCCGCAGGTGACGAGCGCAAGGAGGAGGAGGTAAGGCGGTTGGAGTGGGAAGGGAAGTCGGCAGGGTAGGGAGCGGTGGCCCTTCCGGTTGGGGGCAGGCACATTCAGAGACCGTAGAGGTGGGCGTGGGAGTGGGCGTGGGAGTGGGCGTGGGGGAAGGGGCAGCGGCAGTGGCAGTACCAGAAGAGGCAGGTGTAGCATCAAGGGCAGTGGCAGGTGTAGCAGGAGAGGTAGGGAGGGAGGAGATGGTGGAGAGGGGACGAGGTGTGGTAGGAGGAGCTGCATTTGCCGCTGCTGGTACCGGTGCTGGTGCTGGTGGTGCTAATGCTGATGCAGGTGCTACTGCCGATGCAGGTGCTACAGCTGATGATGGTGCTAGTGCTGATGCTGGTGCTACTGCTGTTGCTGGTGCTAGTGCAGATCGGGGAGGGGTTGCTTTGAGGTAGGCGGGAAGGAAGGGGCAGGTGAAGGGTGGAGGGGCGCGGAAGCAACCAGCTGGTGGGGAGGGTGGGAGGGGAAAGGGGTGGGGAGAACAAACTTCAGTGTCTGAGCATAGGATTTTTTGCTGCTGATGCTGTTGCTGCTGATGCTGTTGCTGATGATGCTGGTGCTAACGCAGGTGGCTGGCCTGAGGTATGCGGGGAGGAAGGGGCAGGTGAAGGGTGGAGGGGCGCGGAAGCAACCAGCTGGTGGAGAGGGTGGGAGGGGAAAGGGGAAGGTAGGTAGAAGGGTAGGGTGACGTATATGAGAGAAGGATGGATGGTGCCCTTATCCATGTGAAAAGGATGGTAATGGGAGTCAATCCCATGGGTGCATGAGAGACAGGCAATGGAGAAGGATCGTACCCACGCATGTGAGGTGTTGGGCATTCCCATGGGTCATGTGAGGTGAGGTGAGGTGAGACTATTTCTTAGGCGCCTCGAAAACCGTGCCCAGGCATTTCTGGGTGCACGAGGGAAGAGGAATGGGGGTGCGAGAGGAGGAAAGAAGGGAACCGAATGCTGCAGAAAGGTAGTGTTGCACCTACATTCAGTTACTGTCACGTTGCCTTTTGCACGAGGAGCTGCAGCGGTGATGTTTCGGCAGATGACGCACGAACCCACGCAGAGGCAAAGCAGCAGTGAGGTAGTTCCGTCCGTTGCACTCACTCTTATGTATTGTAACGTTGCCTCTTCCCAGAATGGTAGCAGGAGTGGTGATGTTTCGGCAGATGATCCAGGAACCCACGCAGAGAAGGGGGGCGGTGAGGGAGGAGGAATGGAAAGACGGCTTAAGGTGTATCCGTTACACTTACAGTCGGTTACAGTCACGTTGCCTCTTGCACGAGGGGTAACTGGAGTGGTGGTGATGTTCCGGCAGATGATGCAGGAACCCACACAGAGAAGAGGGGTGGTGAGGGAGGAGGAAGAAGGGGGGAGATGACGGGGGAGGGAGGAGGAAGAAGGGGTGGTGGACGGGTGAGAGTAGGGAGGGGAGGAGGGATGGGAGGAGGCTGATTGGGTGACTGGCGGTGAAGCTTCCTGGAATCTGCTGTGGTGGATGTGAGCTGACGCCCATCGCCTCACTGCCACGTCAGCACCGCCCTGCAGGTTTCCCCCCCTCCTAGGTCGCCCAGACTCTCTAGTCACAGGCCTTGTAGCAGGGTCACTGGAAATGTTACCAGCAGTGGCACCAACGGTGTTATTCAGGAAAACTGCATGGTAGATAGTGGCTGTGCTGCCGGCATGCTCGGGACGGCCCCCTCCCACAAACAGCGCTCCCCCATCCCTCTGGACAGGATAAGGCATCGGCAGCAAGGGCAGAAAACAGTAGTTCAGGTGCTTTCCTTACGACGGGAGAAAAGGACAGATAATTCAGGTCATTTCATCAATCGGACGGTGGAGAGCGTCCTGCGCACACTGAGTTTAATCAACCGGTGGAGATCAAATCTGAGCTCACCCCTGCGGAGTTCTCATTAATCGGACGGTGGAGAAGGAGGCTCGGCTTTCAACTCGGCTGTGGGAACCCACAGCCGCTGCCCCTCCGTCCACAGCAGCCCTGTTGGCCTTCAGAGCCATTTTGAACGGTGGAGATTGAATCTGAACTCACCCCAGCCGAGTTCTCATTGAAACGGATGGTGGAGAACGAAGCTTGCCCCCCAAGCCGGCCATGAGACCCCACAGCCACTGCCCCGCCGTCCACAGCAGCCGTGTTGGCCTCAAGCAGCACGTTGCTCATGTGGAGAGAGGCTCCCAGTGTGCTCACATCCTGAATGGTGTGGGTTAGTGGGGGAAAAGAGATGCACTTTCAAGAGATGCACATCTCCACTTTCCACCTTCCGCACTCAGCATAGGTGGCAACAAAGAGCAAGTGGAACACCGTGACACAGGGAGAGGGAGAGGGAGAGGGAGAGGGAGAGGGAGAGGGAGAGGGAGAGTGAGAGGGAGAGTGAGAGGGAGAGTGAGAGGGAGAGTGAGAGGGAGAGTGAGAGGGAGAGTGAGAGGGAGAGAGAGGGAGAGTGAGAGGGAGAGTGAGAGGGAGAGTGAGAGGGAGAGTGAGAGGGAGAGGGAGAGTGAGAGGGAGAGGGAGAGTGAGAGGGAGAGTGAGAGGGAGAGTGAGAGGGAGAGTGAGAGGGAGAGTGAGAGGGAGAGGGAGAGGGAGAGTGAGAGGGAGAGGGAGAGGGAGAGTAAGAGGGAGAGTGAGAGGGAGAGGGAGAGGGAGAGGGAGAGTGAGAGGGAGAAGGAGAGTGAGAGGGAGAGGGAGAGTGAGAGTGAGAGTGAGAGTGAGAGTGAGAGGGAAAGCGAGCGGGGTGCCTCGAAAGCCAGGCTAGTACCTGGTTGGTTGATGATGCGTTGTGGCAGGCAGCGTCGCTCCCATCCACAAACACGGCTCCGCCCACAGCAGCAGAGTTGGCGACAAAGAGAGAGTCGAGAACAGTCACACAGGGAGAGGTGCTTGTGTAGCCCACTCCTTGCGGGCATTCCCGCGCTTTGTGAGGGGCATGGGTGGTTGTTATGCTCCTGTCGGCCTGTGCCCCCAGATACATGGCGCCTCCCCTGCTTCGATGCTTCCCAGAGGCGTCCTGTGGAGGGAAGAGGATGGAGGGTGAAATCAGTGGGATGCTGACGGGTTCAGGAAACGCAGCAATGACATATCGTACAATTCCCGAAAATCTCTATGCAGTACAATCAACCCCCATTAATTCTGCCACACGTACTACCATGAAAACGGAGTTGAAAGCGAAATTGGCACCGTGGAAAAACGCCGCCGCATTACTGCCTATTGCCACCGCCCCACCTCCGCTCTCTCCACTGTTATTATAAAAGCTCGTGCCTAAAGCGGACAGGTAGGCCTGGGGCAGGGTCTCCATTGGTGAAGGCGGTGAGTCGGGCAGCCCGGAAACGAAAATTGCGCCGCCGAACTTGCCCCGTGGGACGAATCCGTGCAGCAGAGCGATGTTTTGGAGCGCCAGGTAACCGCCTGCTTGAACGGAGAAGATCTGACGGCAGTGTGACACATTGGGGGAGGAGGGGGAGGTGGGGTTAACAATTGGGGGATTCAAGGTGGGTTGCGATGTGAGATGGATTGCAATCCGTGCACGAGTGCGATGTTTTGCAGTGCCAGGTAACCGCCTGCCCAAACGGTGAAGATCTGAAGGCAGTGTGACACATTGGGGAAGGTTCGATATGGGGTATGGAATGAGTCGGGAGGAGAAGGAACTGATTCCGTGCAGGCCGTGCGTTGATTTGGAGCGACAGGAAACCTCCTGACCAAACGGTGAAGTTTTGAAGGTTAGGGGGACACAATATGAGAACGGGTTGGAGGGGTGTGAGATTGGATTCGTGCACGAGAGGTAAGCCTCTCCTCCTCAATTCCTCCCTCTCACCCTGGACTTCCCCTGGCCGTCGATCGTGCACTGATCCGACGAACACAAGCCCGTCACGGCCACCGTGTGCCTGACAGCTGGCAGCTCGCCGTTGGTCAGGTACACGTGGCGCGTGAGGTAGACGGCGGGCGCGCGATCCAGCAGCGCGCCACGTAAGCAAGCCTCGTTATCGCACCACGTGGCAGGCGGGCGGCTCTCCGCGCTCCCCTCGTTACCAACGACCTCCTGACCACCCTCCGCGAATGACGGCCACTCAGAGCTTCCTACCCCGTCCCCTCCCCCGTCCCCTCCCCCGTCGCCTCCCCCATTCGCTCCCCCGCCCCCACCGCCGTCGGCTCCCCCGCCCCCTCCCCCGCCCCCTCTGCCGTCGTCTCCCCCGTCCACTTCCCCGTCCCCTCCGCCAGTCGAAGTGTGGCGCTCGGTCTCGCCGCCATCGGCGCCGCTTCCCCCACTCCTTCCATCAACTTCTGAAGCCGGCGCTTCTGCTGCTGTCGGCGCAAGCACTGCCGCACTGTACGCATCCTCGCCAGTGGAAGGCTCGGTATAAGGGCTCTCCTCCAGCAGCAGCTTTCTTGCACCATCGGCGGCGCTCGTGACGGGGCGCTGCGGGCTGACGCCTGGGAGTTCTGGCCGGGAAAGGTGGGATCTGTCTGCAAAGAGGTGCGGCTGGGGAAGGCGCGCTCTGACCGTCTCTGAGATGCGAATGGGTACGCTTGGAAGCAGAGACGGTACGCGTGCTGCGTGAAATGCCATACTGTCGACGTGGAGGGGAGGATCGCCGGAGGAGCGAGCCTGAACCGTGTTTAGACAGAAGAGTACGACGATGACAACGAGAGTCTGGGGACAAACAGAGAAACGCGGACGGGGCAGCGACGTTGCCTTGCTTTCCATGATGGCCCGTCTAGTTTCCGCTGAAGTGAAAATTATCGACGCAGCACGGCCGTGAGTGGTGAATACCAGAGTTGATACGCACTAGCGGGATGACTCACTCTTGAACGAGTAGAGCACGAGATGTGCTCGTCTGTGGCCGTGCGACGGTGGAGAGAGAAAGGTAGTGCAAAATAACAGTGCAAAATGGCAAATTTGATTATGAAGCAAAATTGGGAAGTCAGATGCGGCTCGAAGGTGTTGGACATGGCGGTGCGAGAGGCCTTTCGCCACGTACCGCGAAGGCCGTTTGATAGTTGACGACCCTCGCAAATCCCTGCTGGTGTTCATCGTCCAGCCTCGTTCGTGCTGACGAATCGGTTGCGAAGCTCGCCTTGCGAAAGGAGCGCAATTTTGAGTATATGGCTATGTGGAATTCTGCTAAACAGCATAAAAGGGTAGGCGTAACAGGTATGCTGTAACTATTACGAATGTAGGAATCTCGCTGAATCTCGCTACGGGCAATTGCGACAGACAGTACGAGTCTGCGCCAGCACAGCACGGTCTCGCCTAACTAACGGAGCAACAACGAGGCTGATTGGTCGGAACACGTTTACCCGTCAGGTGCCTTCCAGAAGCACGACTAGGAACGCGATCTTCCAGACCGTCACGCACGACACGGCAACCAGCCGTGGGAAGAATCGGGATCGTCCGATGAGGGCGTGGAACCAGCATTCCAAAACAGTGGGGTACGATGATCTGCAATCTGGAGCGGTTTGTACGATACACGGCCCTGATGCCGTGGTCTGCAAAACGGTTAAATATTAATTACCGCACTAAACCGTTTCTCACCTGTCTAAGATTAGGACGAGGTTGTTTACCTCGGCCCTTTATGTTCAGCATCAATATCTCCACATCTCAAATCCGTAATGCTTTTCCCAGCTTTCTTCTGCTGGATCGTCATTAGCAGATAGATATGTCAGGCATTTCTCCAGTTATGGCAATGAAGTTACGTCAGTCTTAGCTGTTTAGACATCGAGGCTACTAGCGTGTTGGTCACGGAGAATCGAGGCAAGGCAACGTGAAGTCGCTACTAGTTTGCCATTATCACGCGTCGTAACCTGCCTTTCGGAAACGAGATTCAAGGAAAAAGAAGCTCGCCTGAGATATAACGCGTCTCAGTAACCTAGCTTCGTACATTTAGGAACAAAACTTAGTTTTTTGTTTCCCTTTCCAATTTTCCGAACTTCGTGCATCAGGAGAAAGCAAAGACATCACGCGCCGCCTATCCATGGCGGCGACAAACGGCGAGCCGGCTCACGGACAGCACCAGAAAAACGACATCGCAAAAAAGAAGGCTAACAAAACGCATCAAGGATCAGGAGGGCTTGTTTGGTTAGCTCTGGCCGCGACAGTCGCCGTCGTGGCTGTAGCGGTGACAGTATCGCGACCGGAATATGTCACCGCCGCTGCTGCGAAAAGCAGCGAGTTTTGTAACCAGTTGCTGCGACAATGGGGCGTGAAGCCTGTTGAGGAGGTGCCAGCAACAGGAGATTCTACACCGCCTGTCGAAGCGGCGGCAATATCGAGAAATCCGCCGGCGTCGTCAGCTTCCGTTACATCTCAACCGGATTCTGGCTGCACATGTCAGGTACGTACGTTACGTGTCAGGTACGCACGTCACACAAGTACGCACTTCACGTGCCAGGTACGTACCTTATGTGTAAGTATGCAGATCACGTGTCAGTACACCCATCACGCTAGTCAAATCTCCGATTTGCGTCATGCCGCCGCGCTGCCACGTGTCACTTGCAGGCGGCTGTCTGGCGTGATGGACGACTTCTGCTGCGAATACGAAACAGTGGACGAACTCAACTCGCACTCCTTTCTCTCAACTTTCCTGCTGCCACGTGTCACCTGTCCCTGCCACGTGTCACTCGCAGGTGAAGCGGCTGTCAGGCGTGGTGGACGACTGTTGCTGCGAGTACGAGACAGTGGACGAACTCAACTCGCACGTGTTACAGCCGCTGCTGACTCAGCTCGTCAACACCACCTTCTTCAAATACTTCAAGGTCGGTTCAGTGCGGTACTGCAAGGTGCGTAGTGGTTTCAGAGGGGCTTCTCGCACGTGTGTTGCAGCTGCTGCTGACAGCTCGTCAACACCACCCCAACCCATTCCACCACTTCCCGCCCCCTCCCCTGCCAGGTCGTCTCTGGTGTGTGTGACTGTCCCTTCTGGCCAGACGACGGCATGTGCCACTCCAGAGAATGCTCCGTGGGGGACCACGAGGTTCCTGCTCCCCATTCCACCCCATTCCACCCCATTCCAACCCATTCCATCCCATTCCATCCCATCCTATCCACCCCCTGTCAGGTTCGTCTGTGGTGTGACTGTCCCTTCTGGCCAGACGACGGCATGTGCCACTCCAGGGATTGTTCTGTAGAGGAGTGCAAGGACCACGAGGTTCCTTCCCTCTTACCCCACTCAACCGCACTGCATTCCACCCCATCCCACCCCCTCTTTCCAGGTTCGTCTGTGGTGCGACTGTCCCTTCTGGCCAGACGACGGGATGTGCCACTCAAGGGACTGTTCTGTAGGGGAGTGTAAGGACGACGAGGTCCCCCCCGCCCTCCGCTGCCCCTCCCCACCCGCGCCGTCGCTGCTCCCTGCTGACGTGGACGAGCCACGCGACGCTGACCTGGACCCGAGTGCGGATGAGTCAGCGTCTGCTGAGTCAGCGGCGGGGTCGGTGGACCGAACGGTGGATCGGAGCGCGTTTCAGGCGTGGGTGGAGGCGGATAACCCGTGGACGTCTGATGATGAGTCAGATACAGGTGAGAAGGTGCGGATGTAACTGGTACGAGGCAGTTGCTTGCAGCCGAGAATTCTCACCTAAAAAACGACTCAGATTTTGCCGGGGTGACTCAGCATGTTCCAGGCATGGGTGGAGGCGGATAACTCGTGGACGTCTGATGATGAGAGTGACACAGGTGAGAAGATATGATATGATACAGATATGATTGGTACAAGGCAGTTGCAGTTGCAGTTTCCGGGGTGCCCCGGTGCATTTCAGGCGTGGGTGGAGGCAGATAACTCATGGACAGTCGATGATTAGAGTGACACAGGTGCAGTGAAACAGATGGGTACGGAAATTGAGTTACCAGAACACGGCTTGCCCCTGGGTGGATGGGGGATTGCTACACCATTGACCGTGGAGGCGACTTTTGAGGCGCTTCAAAAGCCCTGGCTGGATGGTGATTGCTCCACCGTTGATCGTGGAGGCAGATAGTACTGGGCGGCTGATGATGAGAGTGAGGCAGGGAAGGTATGGTGCGTCTGGTAGGCCCTCCTCTCACCACCAGGAGAGCTGCTTCCAGGACGGCTCGACCAAAAGCCCTCCTCTCACCACCAGGAGAGCTGCTTCCAGGACGGCTCGACCAAAAGCCCTCCTCTCACCACCAGGAGAGCTGCTTCCAGGACGGCTCGACCAAAAGCCCTCCTCTCACCACCAGGAGAGCTGCTTCCAGGACGGCTCGACCAAAAGCCCTCCTCTCACTACCAGGAGAGCTGCTTCCAGGACGGCTCGACCAAAAGCCCTCCTCTCACTACCAGGAGAGCTGCTTCCAGGACGGCTCGACCAAAAGCCCTCCTCTCACTACCAGGAGAGCTGCTTCCAGGACGGCTCGACCAAAAGCCCTCCTCTCACTACCAGGAGAGCTGCTTCCAGGACGGCTCGACCAAAAGCCCTCCTCTCACTACCAGGAGAGTTGCTTCCAGGACGGCTCGACCAAAAGCCCTCCTCTCACTACCAGGAGAGCTGCTTCCAGGACGGCTCGACCAAAAGCCCTCCTCTCACTACCAGGAGAGCTGCTTCCAGGACGGCTCGACCAAAAGCCCTCCTCTCACCACCAGGAGAGCTGCTTCCAGGACGGCTCGACCAAAAGCCCTCCTCTCACTACCAGGAGAGCTGCTTCCAGGACGGCTCGACCAAAAGCCCTCCTCTCACTACCAGGAGAGCTGCTTCCAGGACGGCTCGACCAAAAGCCCTCCTCTCACTACCAGGAGAGCTGCTTCCAGGACGGCTCGACCAAAAGCCCTCCTCTCACTACCAGGAGAGCTGCTTCCAGGACGGCTCGACCAAAAGCCCTCCTCTCACTACCAGGAGAGCTGCTTCCAGGACGGCTCGACCAAAAGCCCTCCTCTCACTACCAGGAGAGCTGCTTCCAGGACGGCTCGACCAAAAGCCCTCCTCTCACTACCAGGAGAGCTGCTTCCAGGACGGCTCGACCAAAAGCCCTCCTCTCACTACCAGGAGAGCTGCTTCCAGGACGGCTCGACCAAAAGCCCTCCTCTCACTACCAGGAGAGCTGCTTCCAGGACGGCTCGACCAAAAGCCCTCCTCTCACTACCAGGAGAGCTGCTTCCAGGACGGCTCGACCAAAAGCCCTCCTCTCACTACCAGGAGAGCTGCTTCCAGGACGGCTCGACCAAAAGCCCTCCTCTCACTACCAGGAGAGTTGCTTCCAGGACGGCTCGACCAAAAGCCCTCCTCTCACTACCAGGAGAGCTGCTTCCAGGACGGCTCGACCAAAAGCCCTCCTCTCACTACCAGGAGAGCTGCTTCCAGGACGGCTCGACCAAAAGCCCTCCTCTCACTACCAGGAGAGCTGCTTCCAGGACGGCTCGACCAAAAGCCCTCCTCTCACTACCAGGAGAGCTGCTTCCAGGACGGCTCGACCAAAAGCCCTCCTCTCACTACCAGGAGAGCTGCTTCCAGGACGGCTCGACCAAAAGCCCTCCTCTCACTACCAGGAGAGCTGCTTCCAGGACGGCTCGACCAAAAGCCCTCCTCTCACTACCAGGAGAGCTGCTTCCAGGACGGCTCGACCAAAAGCCCTCCTCTCACTACCAGGAGAGCTGCTTCCAGGACGGCTCGACCAAAAGCCCTCCTCTCACTACCAGGAGAGCTGCTTCCAGGACGGCTCGACCAAAAGCCCTCCTCTCACTACCAGGAGAGCTGCTTCCAGGACGGCTCGACCAAAAGCCCTCCTCTCACTACCAGGAGAGCTGCTTCCAGGACGGCTCGACCAAAAGCCCTCCTCTCACATTTTCCTCCTTTCCCCGCATCCCTCTACCTTACCCGCCACACACACAGCCTCCCAGGTGTATGTGAACTTAGCTCTGAACCCAGAGCGCTACACAGGGTACGGGGGCGACTCAGCGCGGCGCATCTGGCAGGCGATCTACCAGGAGAGCTGCTTCCAGGACGGCACCAGGGATGAATGCACGGAGAGGCGCGTGCTGTACCGACTAATTTCGGGTCTGCACCAGGCCATATCAGTGCACGTGGCCGCGTCGCAAATATGGGACTCAGCAGCTGGGAAGGTGAGCTGGCATTGCAGAGTTGCAGAATGAGCAGCTGGGAAGGTGAGCTGGCATTGCAGAGTTGCAGAGTGAGCAGCTGGGAAGGTGAGCTGGCATTGCAGAGTTGCAGAGTGAGCAGCTGGGAAGGTGAGCTGGCATTGCAGAGTTGCAGAGTGAGCAGCTGGGAAGGTGAGCATCTTGTTGTGGGGGAGTTGGTGCTATCAGGAGAGCTGCTTCCAGGACGGGTGAGGGAGGGAGGGGGGCTTGTTGTGGGGGAGTTGGTGCTATCAGGAGAGCTGCTTCCAGGATGGCACCAAAGACATGTTCCCTGAGCGTCTCGCCAACCTCTATTTCACATTCCTCTTTGTGCTTAGATAACCCTTTCATCACCACCTTCTCTTTGCCCTTTTCCCTGTTCTCTCTCCACTCCCCTCTCCTCACTTCAGTGGGGCCCCAACATCACCATATTCCACCACCGCGTTGCCAAGTTCCCTTTCAGCTCCGTCTCATTCCCCTTCCCCTGCTTCCATCGCCCTCCTTCCTCCGTGTCCCCCATACTCCCTCCCTTGCCCATTATCCACCAGTGGGGCCCCAACATCACCATCTTCCACCACCGTGTTGCCAAGTTCCCTTCAAAACCGCCATCTCACTCCCCTTCCATTGCTCCCGCCTTCTCCCATCCCTTTACCTCCTATTTCCCCTCGCCCCTCTCCCCTCCCACCATACAGTGGGGCCCCAACATCACCATCTTCCACCACCGAGTGGCCAAGTTCCCTGAGCGCCTCGCTAACCTCTACTTTACCTTCCTCTTTGTGCTGCGCGCGGCCACCAAGGTAAGCATGCTTTGGGTTTGGGTTTGCGGTTGTGTCGAGATCATTTATCATCTAAGCGCCTTGCCAACCGCCTTGCCAACCTCTACTTTACCTTCCTCTTTGTGTTGCGCGCTGCTACCAAAGTAAGTGGTCTCCCCCTCCTCCCCTCCTCCTTAACTCCACACACCAATTAGTTGGCAATAATGTTGCCGGACAATCCACTTGTGCACATTCGCTTTGGGTAAAACATTGCTCTTCTCAGGTTTGTAACACCCTACCTCTACCCTTTTCAGGTTTGCTGGTAACACCCTCCAACCACACTTTCCCTCCTTCCCCCCTTCCTTCTCCCCCACCCTTGTTTGGTACAGGCAGCGGATTTCTTATCACGCGCATCTTATGACACAGGGAACCCCCTTGAAGACCAGCAGACAGCAGCGCTGGTGCAGCAGGTGGTGAGGAATGGGAGGCTGCAGGCGGCTTGCCCACTGCCGTTTGATGAGGCGAGGATGTGGCGAGGGGATGAGGGTCCGATGCTCAAGCAGACACTGCAGGGGCACTTCAGGAACATCAGGTGCGTGTTGAATGGTCTGTGAGGGGCACTAATAGATCTATTAGTCTAGATGGGCTGTGAGGGGTGTGCGCGATGCCACCTGTGACTTTTGAGTCGACTCAAAAGTCACCAGGAACATCAGGTGCGTGTTGAATGGTCTAGTAGTCTAGATGGACTGTGTGGGGTGTGTGCGCTGTCACCTGTGGGGCAAGCTGGCGTGCTCTTCCATTCCTTCCTTACCTATCTCCACCACTCTCCACCTTTCCCCACTCCCCCAGCCTGATCATGGACTGTGTGGGGTGTGAGCGGTGCCGCCTGTGGGGCAAGCTGGAGATCCTCGGGCTTGCCACAGCCCTGAAGATCCTCTTCTCTGTTGATGGCAATGGCAACGGCATCGGCAATGGCATCGGTGGCAACGGCAATGGCAACGGTGTTGATAAGTTGAGTCTGCAGCGCAACGAGGTGGTGGCTCTTTTCAACACGCTCTGGCGCTTCTCCCATGCGCTCAAGACCACTGCTGAGCTCGTCACCCTGCTCGAGATGAACCCTTCCCCGGATGCACCTGTGATTGGAGCAGCGCCTATTGCGTCTGTCTCTGGTGGTCCTGCTGCTGCTGGTAGTGGTGGTGGTGGTGGTGGTGGTGACAGTGGGAGTGGTGTGGGTGGCGCTGCTGACACAGTGCCGCTGCAAAAGGTGTGGGAGAGAAGCCAAGCGAAAGACAATCATGACTACAAAACCAGTGCTGCACAGTAGTGCATTCTGAACTGACAGACATTCGTTACACTGTACAATAGCACGTAGGAAACAAATGTTAACAAAGTTTACTGCTGTAATATGTTAGTGGAGATCTCCACAAAGCGTTGTGGTGTGCTACACCTTCATTTTTTCATGGGCTACCTTGTTGCTGCAAATTCTGTCACTTCCCCAGGGCCTACCGTTTTCCTCAATTGAATACTGTACCACTGATAGATAATTTGTTCACACCAGCGTGTAGCACTGTACTGTCTGTAACACTCTATGTTCTTACGAATGCATGTGGTGAGTGCGTGGTTTCGTTCGACCTCTCTCGCAAGAGGGCGTGGTGCCGAAGTCCGCATGTTGGACACGGTATTTTGCGTTACAGTCAATTTTTGTACGGTTTAGAGCGGTAAATGTCTAGGCTCGAATGGATCACGCTCTGGACGTTACCATACCACGCCGCTATGCATGTATCACTTCACCACCACTCACTTCCTGTGCCCCTCGGGAATGTCGCACTCACTCAGGCAGTAAAACATGCTTGGCATGGCAACAGCCCAGTTCGGCAGGCACATAAGATTCTCTCACCTATCACCTTTACCAGAACCTTGAGAAAAACCACGCCACGCTCCTTGAATATATAACCTGATGAGAGCTTCTTGTTGCTGGTGCTTGGCTAGCTAGTCTCCCTCCTTTTCCTGCAAGGCGTATCCTGATATGACCGTTGATTCTTCAACCAGAATAACGTTGCGTTAACATTCGTAGCGGAGTTGCTTAGAATCCCAACCTTGGACCTGAATTAGATTACGTTACCGGATTCGTGATAGCGACTCCCTCGCGGGATCTCATTCGATCATTCACGAAAGTGCTGTCACGGCCAACGACATCGGTTTCGGACGTGCCGTTGCGATGAGTCATCTCTACTGGAACGGCTCGAAGCTGTTGAACGATCCCATTCACGACCATATCACGGTCGACAAGGTACGAAGGTGTGCTTTGAGTCGACTGCTAACAATCCGATTTACGGGAACGGTTCGAAGCTGTTTAACGATTCCAATCGCGACCATATCATCCTCAACAACGTACGGGTATATCGTGTGACATTGTAACGGGTTGGCTTTTGGTTAGTCGCTCGAAAGCTGTTTTACGACCCCATTCACGGCCATATCACGTTCTCACACGGTATGGAAATGCTGCTGAGTCTAAATGGAAAAGGCACGGACAAAGGTCACGATGGCTACGGAGCAAAGGTCACGGGATAAAAGCACATGGCTGTCAAGTTACAAGATTCAGCACAACGGGTGAGTGAGCCAGGATTCAGTGCCAATGACAGGGATTGACACTCATGCTTCTTCCTTTCGTGCAGCAAAACAGCTTCTCCTTTGCTCGTCTAATTTCACTCCTCTCCACGCCTCTCTCTCCCCATCCCTTCCAACCCTCCCCTCCTCAATCCCACCACAGACCAGCCTGAGCATCATCGACACGTGCGAGTTTCAGCGGCTAAGGCACATCCGCCAGCTAGGCGTCTGCCACTACGTGTACCCGTCAGCCAATCACACACGACTAGAGCACTCCATAGGGACCTCCCATCTGGCCAATGAGGTGGTGGAATCATTAAGGCGGCAGCAGCCAGAGCTGCGGATCAATGATGATGACGTCATGGCGGTTACTCTGGCTGGGCTGTGCCATGACATGGGGCATGGGTGCTTCAGTCACATGCTCGATAACTCCATCTTCTCCCACTTCTGCTCTGGATCCGATTGGTACGTACTTGGCAATCTTTTGAGGCGTCTTGAAGCTGGGTTGTGCCATGACATGGGGCATGGGTGCTTCAGTCACATGCTGGATAACGCCATCTTCTCCCGCTTCTGCCCTGGATCCGACTGCTATGTGCTGCACAGTCGATTGTACCTGCATGATTCCACTTGCAAGGCCACTTTTTGAACACCTTTGCATCTCTCTAAACAATTTTCAATCTTGTTGAACACCTTTGCACCGCATTGAATCATCAGGCACCACGAGAAGCGGTCAGTGGAGCTGGTGGATCGAGTGATTGACAACAACAACATCGACATTGATCCTGACACCGTGGCCACCATCAAGGTGAGAGAGGGCATGACGGCATGAGGGTGAGAGGATGAGGTGAGAGCATGAGGGTAAGATAGCACTGAAGGGGAGAGGGTGGAGGTAGATGAGAGGCGGTCGGTCAGTGCAGCTGGTGGATCGAGTGATTGACAACAACAACATTGACATTGACCCTGATACCGTCGCCACCATCAAGGTGAGATAATACTGCAGGTGAGAGGTGAGCGCGGCGCAGCATTATCGGGGACAGCCTGCAAGTGAAGAGGATTGGCAATGGCAACAACAACAGCATTGACATTGATTGATCCTGACACCGTTGCTTGCCACCATCAAGGTGAGAACCAGGAGAAGAGTGAGAGATAGTGCTGAAGGGGAGAGGGGGTGAAGGTACACAAGAGATGGTCAGTGCAGCTGGTGGATCGAGTGATTGACAACAACAGCATTGACATTGACCCTGACACTGTCGCCACCATCCAGGTGAGTCTCATCCTCAACATTTTGCCACCTCCACCCCTCCGCATGCTTGGCTCCATAATCCATTGCAAAGGATTATTTACAAGTGGCTTTCTCTGCCTTTTCCGTCCACCTACCTGCCCTGTTCTTTCCGTTTCCTTTCTCCCCTTCTTTCCCCCCAACTATCCATCCCCCCCTGCTGCCCGCCCGTTGTTAATTCCCCCACACCCAGAGCCTCATTCTACCTGACAAGTCCAAGAGGAAAAGGGTAGGTGAGGGGGGAAACGGGTGGAGACAGGAAAAAAAAGGGCAGGGAAAGATGATGGGAGGGTGAGGGGAAAAAGAATTGAGTGGGTGAGGGTGGGCGAGGGTGGGTGAGGGTGGGTGGGTGAGGGGAATGGAATGGTTGGGTCATGTCAGTGATATGAGGGTGAGGTGAGGCTGAGGGCTCAAAAGCTCCTGAAAAAACTCCTGAAACGTGCATTTTCATTTGTGGAGAGTATGCAGTGCTCGTTTTCTCTGTGGGTCAGGGAGAAGGAGCTATTATGAATCATCGTGACAAAAAGATTTTCGAAGCATCACGCGAACGGTCGCTGAAAGTTTTTTTTTCCGCTGCCCGGAGTATCTGCAGGACTAAACTGGGAAGAAGTTTCTATGGGATATCGTGGCCAATGCGCTGTGAGGCACCTGACTGACTGTCTCCCTCCTCCCCTGTGTGTGTGGTGTGGAGTGTCCTATGCAGGACTATAAGGAGAAGGAGTTTTTATGGGACATTGTAGCCAATGCACGCACGGGAATAGACGTGGACAAGTGAGTGAGCCCGTGTTCTCTCCAATCCTTCAACAGTGCACCCCGTTTTTCCTTAATTCTTTAGCAGTAGAATTGCTGCTCTCTCTTTATGTGGTGTCCCGATCTGTGCACTGCTCTGTGGCTGGCAGGTTTGACTACCTGGCTCGAGACAGCTACTTCTGCAACATCAAGTCGTGCTTCGATCACAAGAGGTGAGGAGGGTGTGAATGTAAGGAGGGTGAGCATAAGGAGGGCGTGAGTGCATGCTCTGTGGTTGACAGGTTTGACTACCTGGCTCGTGACAGCTACTTCTGCAACATCAAGGCGTGCTTCGATCACAAGAGGTGAGAGGGGGGGATGTGGGATGAACATGGGGAGATGAGGAGGGTGAGGTGGGAGGGTGAGTGTAAGGAGGGTTTTTTTGAGAATTTTCAATAAAACCCTGCAGCGTTGGATGCACTATTTGGTGGCACCTTCAGTGTTTTCTGCGTGGCTTTTCTTTAGCGCTGGCGCCTTCAAAAACCCTTGCGTTCTCCTCCGTGTCGCCCCCATCGCCCCCCCTGCTGTCCTTCTCTCCCTCCCCACAGAATAATCCAGATGATGCGAGTCATAGACGACGAAATCTGCTTCAAGTACAGAGAGTGTGAGTGATGCCCTACTTCATTGCCGTACTTTTCCCTTCTTGCCCACTCTTACCCTCCGCCCTCTCCTGTTTGTCTCGTATGCTCTCTTGCCTGCTCTTCTCCTCTCGTACCCTCTCTTGCTCTCCCCTCCCCCTTGCCCCTCCCCCTTTCCCTCTCCCCCCCCTCCTTTCCCCTCCTCCCGCACACTTCTCTGCAGTAGAAACAGTGAACGACCTGTTTTGGCTGCGGGCCAAGATGTGTTTTCCTTTACCCCTTCTACCCTCTCCCCATTCCCCCGTCCCCCCCCCCCTCCTCCCTCGCACTTGTCTGCAGTGGAGACAGTGAATGAGCTGTTTTGGCTGTTGAGGCCGTCAAGGCCATGATCCTCGAGGCCCTCTCCTCCCTCCTCCCCTCTCCCACGCCCAATGCATCCTCCGCTTCCCCTCCGGTCTCCCTCCTCCGTCCGCCCTCCTTCCTCCTCCCTCCTCCCTCCTTCCTTCTCCCTCCTCCCTCCTGCCTCCTCCCTCCTCCCCTCTCCCCCCGCTCCCCTGTCAACAGTGCAGACAGTAAACGAGCTGTTCTGGCTGTGCGCCAAGATGTATCGCAACGTGTACACGCAACCCCACCCCCACACCCTAATCCCTCCCCTTGCCCCCCCCCCCCCCCTGCAGTGGAGACAGTGAACGAGCTGTTTTGGCTGCGCGCCAAGATGTATCGCAACGTGTACGCGCACAAGACAGTCAAGGCAGTCGAGGCCATGATCCTTTGGGAGCGGCTCTCAAGGCGCCTCCAGGGCAGTCGAGGCCATGATCCTGGAGGCGCTCCCCATGCCAACCACACCTTCCACTTCCCCCCTCTCCTCCACCCCCACCCCCCCCCCCCTTTACAGTGGAGACAGTGAACGAGCTGTTCTGGCTGAGGGCCAAGATGTATCGCAATGTGTACACGCACAAGACGGTCAAGGCAGTGGAGGCCATGATCCTAGAGGCCCTCACCCACGCCAGCCACGTCTTCCGCTTTGAGGAGATTGCACTCACGAAAGATCTCGATAGATTCTGCCAGCTGGACGATACGATTCTGCGGGAGATCCTGCGGTCTCGGGACCCCAGCCTGGCGAAATCCCAGGAGATTTTGAGGCAGCTTGAACGGCGACAGCTGTATCAGGTGACTTCTGGGTCCCTGCACCGTTCTGCACCGTTTTGCACCGTTCTGCACCGCTCTGCACCGTTCTGCACCGTTTTGCACCTTTTCTCAGCACTCACCTTCCTCCCTGAACAATGTCTGCTCCCTCCTTACTGCCTCATGTCCCCAGATCACTCCCCCATCCCATCTTTACCCCGTCTCCCCACCATTCAACCCCGCAGTACATGAACGAGGTCGTGGTCCCATTGGGCGCTCTTCACCACTTCAAGAAGCTCTCGTTTGCCTCCCCGCACTCTGTCTGCTCCTGTTTGACCTCCTCCCTTCGCCCCCTTCCCCTCCTCCCTCCCCGCACTCTGTTTGCTCCTGTTTGACCTCCTCCCTTCGCCCCCTTCCCCTCCTCCCTCCCCTCCAGTACATGAACGAGTTTGTGGTGCCGGTGGATGCGCTTCACCACTTCAGAAAGCTCACAGTAGATGAGCTGCTGCAGCATGTGAGTGTGTGAGGGCGTGAGTAGTGTCGGATTGTGCGAGTGTGTGAGAGTGTGTGGGAGTGTGCGAGTGTGTTAGGGAGTGAGAGTGTTTGTGGGAGTGTGCGAGTATATTAGGGAGTGTGTGAGGGTGTTTGTGGGTTTGCGTGTGAGTGTTATGTGCTGCCCCTTTTTAAGAACCTCACAGTGGATGCGCTGGCTGAGCATGTGAGTGTGTGAGGGCGTGAGTAGTGTGAGCGTGGCCACAAGTGATGGTACATAGCTGTTTACCATACCATATCCCCCTGTACCTGTAAGCCTGCTACCTGTATTCCACCATTTGACTGGGAGCAATGGCAGGACTCGGGATTGTAGCCGCCGGAGCATGGCGACCAAGTAATGATAACTAGCTGCTTACCATACGACATACCCATCTACCTGTGTTCCTTGGTATTTTGGCAGGGCACGGGGTCATACCTGAGGGAGCATGGCGACCAAGTGATTGTGGACAATATCAAGATTGACTATGGGCAGGACACAGACAACCCCCTCGACAAGTGAGAGCCTTTCCACTTACATTCCTCACGACCCTGTTCCTACACTCATGTCGAACAAGGTGTTATGACAGTGGAACTAGGTAAGGTTTCTCAAGAGTGATTGTGGACAATATCAAGATCGACTATGGGCAGGACACAGATAACCCCCTTGACAAGTGAGTCTAGAATGACACATGTCAACATCAATATCAACCTGTTGGTCACATGCGTCTTGAGTAATGTACATTACGAGAGTGGACTAGGTTTTCCCAAGAGTGATTGTGGACAATATAAAGATTGACTATGGCCAAGACACAGACAACCCACTGACTAGCGAGTCAAAACGTTCAACCTTAGCAACTGATTGATAGAATCAACTTTGCACAACCCACTCAGAAACTGCTGAGTGCCTTAATCGGCCGTTTCTCATACAATCTCGTATTTCTCTCTTATGCACCTCCACCCTGTGTCATGTGCGCAATCAAACCATGGCTACAACAACCACGTTGGTATGGCGGCCATTTTGTGACAACCACCATTGGGGATGTTGCTTCCTTGTCTGCCGGGCCCGTGTGCTCCACCACACCACATGGCTGCAACAACCATGTTGCTACAACCACCACGGGGGGTGCTGCTCCATCCGTTTCGCCTGCTGGGCCCGTGTGCTCCACCTCACCACATGGCTGCAACAACCATGTTGCCACAACGACTGCATGGGGTGTTGATTCCTCCTGTGATGCACCCATGGGTTGTGCTTGCTCTTCAGGGTCCGCTTCTTTGATGTGAGTCGTGGGGGGTGTACTTCAGGGTCCCCGTCTGCGTAAGGTGGGGTGTTCATTCCTCCTGTTAATTGCACCTGTGATGCATACATGGGGTGCATATGCTCTGCAGGGTCTGCTTTTTCAATGTGAGTTGTCAGAGCTAGAGTTTTCGACATGTCACGATGTCATTCCACCTGGAGGTCAATGTCACACATCACGCACGCACGTGCATGTCTGACATGCTTCACATGCGGACATGTGAATCACCACCATCCTCTTTGCAGGTCTCTCCTACCAAGCACTCCTCGATCAGTAATTTCCACGTTCTGAATTGTGCAACTGCAGACCCAGGAGCACCGGGACCGAGGCGATCCTTCAAAGAAGCTGTCCAAGTTTCCCATCCCATGCCATCGCATGAGCACAATGATGCCTCAGAATTACAAGGACATGACCGTTCGAGTGTACATCAAGACAAGAGATCAGCGCCTCGTAAGCTCATTCGTTGTCGTTATTTGTCATTGCACAACCTATCCGCTGTTGCTGTTCATGTAGTGCAAGTTGGTTTTGTTGTTTGTTTGTGTCTATTGTTTAATTGCGTTTCTTATTATTTTCTTGTTTTCCAGGAGGATGAGGTGAAGGAGGCTTTCGTCAATTACCAGATGAAGACATTTGGTCGGGAAGTCATGCGCACACCAAGCCGTAAGAGAATGCGCAGACACCATGAAAATGGTGGAGGGATAACCAATGGGGCTGCAACTGGAACAGAGGAGTTCACGGGGGATGATGATGATGTGGTTTGTTCACAAACTGCGAGGAAGCTGATGTGACATGGCGTTTTGAACCCTGATGATTGTACAGTCAAGCTTCAGCATTGTTGATTTTTCTTGGGCTTTCTGAAGTGATTTTTCAGTCCTTCGAATTACTGCGTTTAACCACTTCCTCGTTTCATCTCAGGACGCTGCCCCAACAATCCACAGCAACAGCGTGATGGCCGTGTATTATTTCCTATATTTGCGAGATTATTGAACATACTTCTGCAAGTAACAGGGAAGACAACTGGTAGAAGGAAAATGAAGCTTCATTCTATCTAGTGATTCTAATGCTTGGGTAAAAGGGCGCGGTGGATATGATGCATTTGACTGAAGTTTGAGCCTGAACCACTTGACATGAAAGAATTGCGTACGTATCTAAATGAATTTTTCTGCAAGTAAATGACTAATGCACCATGACCTAGCCAGCCATGTTTGGCTAAAACAACAGGAATAGCGTTGGCACTTCCAAAAGGTGGCTATTGAATATCGTGTTAATCTGAATATTGAGCGTACAAAATTGTTCCACTCAAGCCGACCTTCTAAAAGGGCTGTACATGAAACTCAAAATATATTATCTTGCATTTAACGGGGGGACACGGTGATCTGGTCAGCGGACACAATCAGGTCACCCTTCCTGTACTCGGACCAGGCAGCCACGGGCCAGGTAGCACCACGGCCGAGCAGGCTGAGAGCGAGGGGAACATCGATGATGATCTCCTTCTCGGTGGGCTTGGCTCCCTCCTTGGTCTTGATCAGGTAAGAGCGGCCGACCCACCCGATCCAGCCAGCAATGTACAGGAAGACGATGCCGGGGGACACGAACTCGCCCGCGTGCCTGAAGTCACCATCGACGATCAGGTGGGGAAGACCGTCGGTGCCGCACAGCAGGCCGGACTTGCCGTAGAAAGAGAACCGGCGCTCGGTCCTCTCAATGGTGGCCTTGAGAGCCAGAGCGGGGGCGGAGCCGTCCTTGTAGAGCTTGAGGCGGTTCTTCAGCTTCTTGATGGAGTTCTTCTGGCGCTTAGCGAAGGCCTTGGAGTCCTTGCAGGGGGTAAGGCCAGCGACATCGGCGAGTGCGACCTCGGGAACGGCCAAGGCACCGGTGCTGACGATGGCAGCAAGGGCGAGGGCAGAGGCGATCTTGCCAGCCTGCTCGGTAACGTTCTCCTCCTTCTTCTCCGCGGAGCAGACGGTCTTGGCAGACACCTGCTTCACGAAGCAAGACGCCTTGGTGGTGGAGAAAGACGCCTTGGAGGACAGGTTCTTGGGTGCGACAAGGGGAGCACCCAGACCAACAGCAGCCATGGTGACGGCGGCCATTTTTCCTCTGTAGTTTGGTTACTGGAAGAGGAAGTCTGGCTGCAGAGTCTGGTCTGGAAGGAGATCGCTGCTTGCGTAGAGGAAAGCAAACCCCGAAGAGTCTAAAACTGGATGTGAGGTCTCGCTGCTGCAGGTACACCGCTTGGAGGGATTTTCCAGGAGTTCGGGGAAACCCAGCATCGAGCAGCACAAGAATCCCGACAGGTGGCGCCGTTCAATCAGAATTTCGCACACTGGGTCCGTCAACCAATCGGTGAGCTCCAACCCGATAAGGCAGACCGATTTTGTGACCTTCAGGGTATTCTGATCCACGTGGAATCGAATGAACGTTAGCGAAGAGTTCGTTATCAGCCCGCATCGTGGCATCTCGTCATAATCGGGGAAAAGCGTCGCCAAAATCTAAATCGCGCACCCAATCGCTGTAGTGCGGCAAATCATTACACAAAACCTTACTCCCACATCTCTGCATTACATATAGAAATATGAGTACATCACATAACGTAACTGCACAATTGATTACATTACGTATATCAATATAACATTTTCTCTCAGTCCGCATTTGTGGATCATAACTTGTATGGATCATTGCTGATACGCCACATCAGTGTATCAGTACTAACAATTACCGTCACCCCCCGGATATACCCCCATGGGGGGCAATAATAAAACATGTTTTTTCAAGGGGGTGGGCTTATAATCGAGTAAAGTTATAAGCGCCGGCGTTTATAAAATGACATTCATATTTTTTATATTTTTTAACACCAAACTGTAGGTCTCGTGCTTGCCCTTTCAATCGAGTCGAATTTACATGGGGTCGTCTGTGAAATTCTCGCGCGCGCTGGGAGACACACCCAATCTGACTCACATCCAGCTCCTGACAGCTCCTGCTGACTGGACCCGCATCCAGTGCAGGGTCCGAATGTGAAGGGAACCGAATCTGCAACATATCTGCCTGCTAAAGTAAAAATCATTACAACGTTTTGTACACATTTCAAATTTTAAAGTTTACGTGCGCTTATAATAAAACTAGTTTTTTCAGGGGGTGCGCTTATAATCGAGGAGGGGATATAAGCGCCATATGCCAATTAGAAGCGCCAGGCGCTTATCCTAGGGTGGCGCTTATATCCGGGGGGTGACGGTACCATCAATACAATCACAGCAATGAATTACAGTTGATTCATAATTGTCGCAAGGGCCTTCAGATTTGTCAAGTGCCTCATCCTCTCAAAGGCAACCACCACACTCATAATCAGTTTGTTTCCCATTCAGCCCTCACAAGAGAAGCTTTGCCCCAGACTAAGGCTCCCTAAATAAAGCACCAGCTCAGCTGGTAGTACAGTAGCTACTCCCGGCCCATACTCCTTGCCATCCCATGCCCCGTACAGATCCATCCTTCCATGCCCACGGTACATCCTTGTGAAATCAGCTGGTCTGTAATTATGCAAGTTGGTTGCAGTGCTGGTGGCCATGCAAGAACGGCTGCTTGGACATGCAAGCAACGGTCTACTCTAGCAGTGCACTGTGTGGAAAGGGCTTGGTAGGTTGGTGCATACGGATCGAGAGAGAGGCAGACAATGATAAGGGACGCATAATGTGGACGCTTGAAAAGCCGCACGCTTGAAGGGCTTAGAAGCTAAAGAGCAGATGATTAGACGAGAATGGGCGAGACAGGGGCTTCCCCTGAAAAGCTGCTGATAGGGGTCCCCCTGACCAGGTGCTAGGGGTCCCTGTCAAGGCGTGCGAGATCGTACACCTGCCGAATGTTGCCTGATGCTGCAGCAGGCAGGGCAAGTTGGGTGGGGAGGGGGGGGGGAGAAGCAGGTGGAAGCAGGTTGACCAGGTGATAGGGCGCTCTCTCTCTCCCTCTCAGCGGTGCTAGGGGTCCCTGTCAAGGCGTGCGAGATCGTACACCTGTAGAAACCGCGTGTAATGAGTCTGCTTTTGAGTCGACTCAAAAGCAGCTCTCTCCCTCTCAGCGGTGCTAGGGGTCCCTGTCAAGGCGTGCGAGATCGTACACCTGCTGAATATTGCCCGATGCTGCAGCAGGCAGGGCAGAGGTTGGGGAGGGGGGATAAAGGCAGGGTGACTAAGAAATCTGCTGCTAGGGCTCTCCCTAAGAAGGTGCTAAGGGTCCCTGTCAAGGCGTGCGAGATCGTACACCTGCCGAATGTTGCCCGATGCTGCAGCAGGCAGGGCAAGTCGGGTGGGGAGAGGGGATAGAGCCAGGGTGACTTGGAATGTTACCTCTGTCTTTTGAAACGTTTCCAGATATGTGCCCACAGGGTGCTTGGGGGGAGCGGGGTAGAGGGTGGTGGGGAGGGGGTGTGGGGGAAATGAGGAAAACGGTCGTGGATAGCGGGCTCGATGATGGGAGTGTAGTGTGGATGAAGGGCGAGTGTAGCGTGGATGATGGGTAACCGAGGGAAACGGTACATAATTGGAATGGAAATAAAGCAGGTAAACTGGATGGGTGTGAAAAAAAAGGTGGAAGGAGGTAAGGGAAAGAGGAAGGGAGTGACTGACTGAGGAGCCACCCCTTGAAGTGTGCCTGGATAACGTTCTTGAGGCATTCTTAGAGAGGAGGCCTCCTCAGAGAGGAGGCATTATTACAGAAGAAATAGAAACATTTTCAGGAGGCAAAATGCCGTAGGAGGTAGAGGAGGTAGGGGGGGCACTGACTGAGGAGCCACTCCTTGAAGTGTGCCTGGATGACGTTCGTGAGCTCCCTCTTCCGCCCCTCGTCCAGCACCGCTGTCTTGAGCGTCTGCCTCAGACTCTCCACCGTCTTGGTCTGACAGGGAAGGAAGGCAGGGAAGGGGGTTGGGCGGGAAGAAAGAAAGGAGGGTGAGACGGTTGACCTCAATCCCCACTCTCGTCCAGCACCGCTGTCTTGAGCGTCTGCCTCAGACTCTCCACCGTCTTGGTCTGTCACACATCAGGGAGGAGACGGGGGAGAAAAGAAAGGAAGAGGGGTGGTGAGGTGTACAGAGAGGAAAGACGCGAGCAAAGAGAGGCGTGGTACAGCAGAGACGACAGAAGCAATCCATGGCTGCTTGCACCTCTGTGGTCCAAGGCATTCAAGGGATCCCAGCCATGTGCCTTGTGCCGCAGCGCATTCAAGGCAGCGACTCTCATACCTTGTGCTGCAGCGCAATGAGGTACGTCTTGGGCAGAGCAAACGGGTTAGCCCGTGTGGCCTGCTGCAGCAGCGGACTGCTGTGGTGATGAGTTATGTACATTGTGCTGACGAGTATTCAACAGCAATGAGTAACACACCTTGTGCTGCAGGGCGATGAGGTATGTCTTGGGCAGAGCAAACGGGTTGGCCCGCGTGGCCTGCTGCAGCAGTGGACTGGCACCGCCTCCTCCGCCTGGCTGCTCCTGCTGCGTCCGAAACGGAACCTGATTTGATGGCAACAGGGGAGGTGTGGGGATGTGATACGCTTGATTCCCATCCCATAAAAGGAAACTGCGTGGCCTGCTGCAGTAGCGGACTGGCACCGCCTCCTCCACCTGGCTGCTCCTGCTGCGTCCGAAACGGAACCTGATGTGATGGCAACAGGGGAGGTGTGGGGATGTGATAAGCTTGATTCCCATCCCATACAAGGAAACTGCGTGGCCTGCTGCAGTAGCAGACTGGCACCTCCCCCTCCGCCTGGCTGCTCCTGCTGCGTCCGGAACGGAACCTGTTATGTTGAGAAAGAAGGAGAGGAAATGGGGGGGGGAAGGGGGCGGAGAAGAGGGGGAGAGGGGAAGGGGATATAAAATTAGGATTGAAGGGCCTGTGGACTGGCGGCAAACAGAGAGGCAAATGGTATAACTTCCATTTCAAAGCGATCCATGGGTGCCTTTTACCCTCTCGCATCGAAGGAGAGGCTGGGGCCATGTGGGCTAGGAAAACGACTCACCCCAAACAAGCAAGGGAAGCTGAACAAGCACTGGATGAGGTGACTGACTGACGTGACATGGCATGCCACTCACCACAAACGGCACAAACTTCTCAGGAGCATCAGAATCGCCGAATCACAGAAAAGCTGAACCAGCACTGGAACGGACGAGGTGACTGACATGACATGACATGACATGAGACTCACCACAAACGGCACAAACTTCTCAGGAGGCATCAGAATCGCCGAATCAAGCGCCGCGGCCGCCGCTCCCTCCTTCGCCCCCTCCCCCTCCACTCCACTCGCCCCCCCAGCACCAGCCGAACCACCAGCCCCACCAGCAGCAGTGCCAGCACCGGCAGCACCAGCAGCAGCAGCAGCATCTAACGACCCCAGCGCTAGCGGCATGTCCCACTTGTTCACAGCAGGGTCCACCCCGACCTTGGCCAGGTGGTAGTCGAGGCGGGGGTAGAAGGTGTTGTAAGGGGCGATTTGGAGGGAGTGGTTGTCGCCGAGAATGACGGGGCGGGAGTTGCAGCCGAGGTAGAACACGCACTCGCGGCAGTTGGCTATGCGGATGCGCGCACACGGGGCGATGAGGGTCAGGCGTTCACAGGCTTCCACTCGCACCACCTGGCAGGGAGGGAAGAAGGGGAGGGGGCAGGGTAGGAAGAGGAAGAGGAGGATGGAATGGGCAGTTGGCTATGCGGATGCGCGCGCACGGGGCGATGAGGGTCAAACGCTCACAGGCTTCCACGAAAACCACCTGAGGAGGGAGGAGGGGATTGCGGAGTGGGGTGTGTGTGGGGGCGGGTTGGGAGGAGGGAGCGTGTTTGATTGGGGGCATGTCTAGTGGCACTTTGTATAAGCCCCTCCCCACTCTCCCTTTCATTCTTCCTCTCTCTTGCTCTCCTTCAACCCTCGTCCACTTCACCCTCCATTCTCTTCCCTTCACCCCTCCGCCCTCTACCTTTCTCCCCTCTGCCCTTCACCCTTCCTGTCTCTACCCTTCACCCCTCCTCTCTCTACCTTTCACCCCTCCTCTCTACCCTTCACCCCTCCTCTCTCTATTGTTCACCCTCCCTCCTCTACCATTCACCTTCCTCCCTCTTACCTTGCCCACGGCGCCCAGCACCACAATGGAGTCGGAGCAGCCAATAACGGAGGCATACTTGAGAGGCGCGAGAGAAGCGACTGCACATGCCCACGCCCCACCACTTTGGCTCTATTCCTCCCCCTCCCCTCTTCATCTCGTCCTCGCTCCCTCTTACCTTGCCCACGGCGCCCAGCACCACAATGGAATCGGAGCAGCCAATAACGGAGGCGTACTTGAGAGGCGCGAGCACGTAGATCACACTGTCGTGACAGTGCGCCACCTGGGGGGAGGGGGGGGGGGCGCAGGGGGGAAGAGGCAGGAGGGAGGCAGAGTAAGTGTTCCAGAGAGAAGGAGCACGTAGATCACATCACACTGTCATTGCAGCGTGCCGCTTGGAGGGGAGAAAGGAGGTTAGGGTTATGTGGGACCGGGAGTAAAAAAGAAGGGATTTCAGCCGGTAGGTACGGGTCGTGGAAGGTGTGACATTGGCAGGGAACAAATGTGTGCGGGGAGAACGAAGAGGGGGGGATAAGGGCGAGGAGAGGAAGGCGGAAGGTGATTCAAGGTGCGGGAAGGAGGGAAGGGAGGGGGCGGGGGAAATGGGAGGAGAGGGGGTTTTGAGAGGCGGGCTGAGTGGAGAGTTGAGCGGGAAGGCGAAGGAGTTTCTGGTTGGCAGGCTGAGAAGGAGCAGCGTGTGGTGAGGGTGGGAGCGCGAGAGGGTGGGAGTGGGAGCGTGAGAGAGTGGGAGTGCAGGGGGTTCGAGTGTGGGTACTTGTTTTTGACCATGACCGCTTTCCAGGTGACCTTTGAGTCGACTCAGAAGTAACTTGTTTTCAACCATGACCGCTTTCCAGCCACTCCACACTTGGGCGCACTTCGTTACTTTAGCATGTAGCCACTGTTTGACGTTGTTTTCTTTCGATTTTTTTCCCAAAGGAGGGGGGAACGACTCACCCGCACGCAGCTGCTGTCCATCTCAGTCTCCTCCTTAAGCACCAACATCTTTGCAACCCCATCCACAGGCACCGCCACATCTCACCGAGAGCAAAGATTCCAAGGGAAGGGACTCAAAAATGGGAGTCAGAAGAGGGGGGGAGGGGGGTTGAGGGGGGGGGGAGTCTTACCTGCACGCAGCTGCTGTCCATCTCAGTCTCCTCCTTAAGCACCAACATCTTTGCAACCCCATCCACAGGCTGATTCCATCTCACCGAGAGCAAAGATTCAGAGGGGAAGGACTCAAAAGAGGAGACAGACGAGGGATTCAGAGGAGGGAGTCAGACCAGGGACATACCCGCACGCAGCTGCTGTCAACCTCCGTCTCCCCCTTGAGAACCGACATCTTCGCAACCCCATCAACGGTCGTCATCCCTGCCGCCGCCCACACACGCCGCGACAGCACGCCACCTGTCATCGCCCCATTGGCCGCGGCCCCTCTAGGCGATCCCTGAACCTCCGCCCCTGCGCCTGCCCCGCTCCCCGCAACTGCTCCCCCTTCCCCCATGGGCGTATCTCCGCTTTTGGTGGGGGAGGCGGCGGAATCTCCGCCCCTATCCGCGGGGACCTTGGCGGGGCGGGAGGGGGACTGCGGCCTTAGGTCCGGGCCGTGGTCGGACGTGCAGCAGAGCCTCGGGCCGAGCCAGTCTTGAGCCACGGAGAGAGGTACGGGCGCAGGAGGCATGGCCGCGTCAGCTTCGGCAAAGAAAGGAGCGACTTGGGATAGGAGGAGGGAGGAGACTCCGGGTCGGTTGACCCGAAGGAAGAGACCCAGCAACTCGAACTTGTCGATAGAGATGACCTGAATGGGAGGGAGGGGGCGGGGGTTGGGGACGGAAGAGAGGGGGAGGGAGGTTCGGGGGCATATAGGGGGACATGGGAGGTGGGGAGAGATCAGGGAAAGCCTGGGAGGAAAAGATGGGAGAAAGAAAAGATGGGGACATGGGAGGAAGGGAAGAATCGGACGGGAGAAAGGGAGGAATAGGGCGAGAGGAAGGGAAGGGATGGGATGGGACAGAGGGGAATGGAGAGGATGGGAGGGATGGGGTGGTGGGACGACGAGGGAGGGTGGAAAAGAGAGGGATAGAGTGTAGAGCCGAATTAATAAGCGGTGACACTAGAAGATGTGGCGCCGTGTAAAAGGAGGAGCTTGGGGACACAAGGGAGAAATAGAGTGGGTGAGCGCTCAATCCCTCACTCACCTGTGTGCCGGGTTCCGTGCCATCCCAATACCAGCAACGTCAGAGCCATGCTCCGCCAGCAGCTGCAACACGGCGGGCAGGTTCTTGTGCCTGCAAAGGATCTATAACTCACCTGTGCGCCGGGCTCCGTGCCGTCTCACTACCAGCAGAGCCATGTTCCGTCAGCAGCTGTAACACGGCGGGCAGGTTCTTCTGCCTGCAAAGGATCTCTAAGTGCTACAGCACAACAAGGAGCACTCTATAACTCACTTGTGTGCCGGGTTCCGTGCCGTCGCCACTACCAGCAGCATCAGAGCCATGCTCCGCCAGCAGTTGTAGCACGGCGGGAAGGTTCTTCTGCAGAAACGACAGCTGCTGCTGCTCCTCCTCCGCATGCCCCGTTTGGAACCGCTGCCGGGTGGCCAGGCTTGTCTTTATCTGTTGGCGTAATGATGACGTGTTCAAGCCGAAAACAAGGGAGAAGGAGAGTCAGACAGGCAGTGGAAACGGAGGTCAATGCGTGACAGGTTTCGGAACGTACTGATACGCTGAGTGAGACAATGCAATCCCAGAGTCAACCTGGTACCGGAACTGAAGGAACTAGTAACCCTAAAGCAATGAGCGACGATCACACGAGACTTGCTATGAGCGCGATGATGCCCGAAAATGCCCTAAATGGCGCAGCCAGCATCCGGCCGGCTCGGTACTCTACTGTTCGCTCCTCTGCTCAAACTTTCGTTATAATCAGCTCCGACATTCCCACAACTAGGTCACCGGTGACTTCTCCAAGCAACCTCCGAGACGTCTTACGACTCGCCTAGGCACATCGCGGAGACAGGAAAAACATGTGCGAACCCGTTTAGAGCTGCATTCGCCGAGCAGTATTAACAATGCCTCACGCTCTATTCGCCGTAATGACAACGATACAGGACCACTCACGTCCCCAATGCCACACAAACATCGTTTTAGCCATCACGCTAAAACATCGAATATATAACCAGCTCAGAATGCCGTCGGGGGAAAAGTGCGCAGCAGAGGTTACAGTAGGTGAAACCGCATCAAGCGCGGCGACGAGCTATGTGGGCTCACATCGCCGAACACAACGGCATCACGGGACGAGCGTTAGTATCTGGCTTTTGAACGCCAGATGCTTCGTCATTACATTTTCTATCCACCTACAATACCTCAAAATTTTCATAAACGCTCTCTGCGTTCGGCTACGGAATCGAGCGGCGGCATCGGCCCCTGCAGCCAGACGCTGGCGCACAGCAGCATTTCTAGCCAGCAGCTAGACATCTGGGTGACGAGTAAGAGCGAGGATTTCCCCCTCTATCAGACGTGCGTTTTTGCTGACTCGCTTATCAGACATCGGCGCGCACAGCGCATTGCGGCGGCGGCCCCTCGGTAACAAGGATTGTCACGGATTTTCCCCCTCTATCGAACGTGATTTTTGTCGACTCACTTATCAGACACCGGTGCGCACAGCAGCATTGCGGCAACGGCCCCTCCGAATATCTATACGTGTTTTTTTTCCTATTAAAGGTCATTCGCTTGAAATATACCGAGAGAAAACGTTACCTGGAGGGCGGAGGTAGCGGTGGGGGAGACAGAGTCGAACGGCGACGGCCCCTGCGGCCACACGTCCGCGAGCACAGCAGCGTCGCGCGACGAGCGGTTGGGAACGCGGCGGTACCGCTGGAGGAAGAGGAAGAGCAACAGCAGGTCCACGTCCGTTCCGATCTTCGCCGCATCTGACGGCGACGCGTCGGAGAGCGAATCGATGTCTTCGCTGCCGGTGGGGAGAACGGACGCTAGCGTGTCTAGAACGAGCCGCGCTTGGTCTTTAGAGAGCTTCAGGCACGATTCTATCGCCTCGCATGTGACACGTGGCTCTTGCGAGCCGTCGCGAGTCGGGGAGGTGGTCGAGGCGCCTTCGGAGTTTAAAGACGCGTCGATGAGGCGCTGACGGAGGAGCTTTAGGGTTTCAGTGGACGCTTCCTTGTACGATGCGATCGCGGGGATAGGCAGGAGGCCGAAATCGAACGGTTCTCGTCGCACGTGCAGCCACGGGTTCCCAGGTGCGCGCTCTGATGCCTCCGCCATAGTTCCCCCTCCCTAAGTCTGCAGTAGCAGGAAATGTGGGATGAAATGTGATGTTGGTAAAAATGTGTACGGAAACTGACACGCCACGGTTTCGGGTTTCGACTAAGCGACCAAATAGGGATCGAAATGTTCGACTTGAAAAGGTTAGTTCGGTTACTGATTTTATGGTGTCTAGCGATTGGCTAAGATAGAGCACGATTAAGGGAAGCGAGACTTGGAGACTCACAATGTCGAAGAAGGAAAGAGAGTGATTTGGGTCACTTGACGTTCTTCATAAGGAAACGATTAAGATAAACATGCGCATCGGGCTTCGCGAGACGACAGCCGTTAGAGGGTGAGAGTAATTATAATTTTAGGTAAGGAGCTTCAGGCTGAATCAAGTGGCGTAACACACAAATGTGGTGCTAATAATGCGGTATGGTATGACGGCCCTATTCTGCACGACGCAAACGCCGTTTGACTAACTCCTAATCGGACCACGAGCCGAGGTCTAATTAGGTATGGAGCAACAGATCCGCCAAAAGTAGGAGAAATAAGGCCGTTCCGCCATAAGTAGTTAGGGAATATGGAAGCGGAAGAAGATGGAATAGTGGAGGGTGCAACAGCAGGATCAAACCTGAGGCGCGCGCGGAAGCGGAAGCGGAAGAATGTCTCGAGCTCTCCGCAGCAGGGCGGAGCCTTTGCAGAAAAGCGCGGTCTTCTAGCAACCCAGAGCGCCTACCTAGAAATTGCCGCCGTGCGGGGATGCCCCTCGCGGGAGGTTGCGGGTGAGGTTTGGTCTTTCCGCCGCGCTGGAATAAAGGCGTGGGTGAGGCTTGGGTGAGCGGAGTGGAAGAGTGAAGTTGGGTGGGTGAGCTCGGAAGATCAGGAGCCACGTCACGGACAGACGAAAAGATCATGCTTTGGCTCTACCGCCAATTTTCAAGGCGTGTAACATGAAGTACTTGTTACAGTTTATTTATGTCTCCTAGTAAACTAAGAAAGCTCTACACCATCCATTGTCAGTCACACATTTGAGCTCATCGGTAGTATGATCCCATGAAGAACAAACTGACGCTTGTGAAGAGGGTGATGAACGTTTCCTGTAAACACACAACACAATGGTTAATGCAGAATTAGAGGTATGCCCCTCACTAGTTACAGTACCCTGGTTTCCGCTGATCAAGAGAATGGAACGGTGGAAAAGCAGTTTCCAAGCCTCACCTGGAAGGTGTAAAGTGCACGTGGAACATACATCCCAGCAAGCGAGTAGGCCTTAATCAGGAGAGTGTGAACCTGAAATGGCAAAAACAAGTTTGTGTCAAGTCGTGCAGAGACTTCATCCGAAATGCCGTGGCATGATTACCACCATTGCAAGCCGATATGATTGCACGAGTCCCTCCCATCCATACCAAAGAGGCAAGAGCAATGACGCCAAAGACAAGGCTAAGCGCCCGTGTGAGTCGCCGCCCGTTCCTCTGCCATCTCTTCTCCCCCTCCTCCTGCACCAATGGTTGAGAACCACCAGGAGAGATTGAGTACAACAGCAAGAAACACAAGGAGCAAACAGAGCAGACTTTGGGTTTTTCAGGGGACGGGAAAGGACAGTGTGAAAGTTGAGTTTGACGGATGCTTTGGATTGAGGTTGGGGTGTAGAAGAGTAATTGCGTACAGTGTTTTGCGGGTAGAAGGGGTCAAGCTTCATGAAGAGCTGGAAGATGTAGAAGGAGAGGAGGAACTGCAGGATCTTCCAGTCCGTGCTCTGCGCCCCCACCATCCACACCGCCTGCAGGCAGAGAGAGGCAAGGATTGGAAGGGAGGGAAGGAGTGGCAAGGATTGGGAGGGAGGGAGGGCGGGAGCGGCAAGGATTGGGACCGGGGGGGAATGTGCATGGAGCTTCATGGAGAGGAGGAAGATGTAGAAGGAGAGGAGGAACTGCAGGATCTTCCAGTCCGTGCTCTGCGCCCCCACCATCCACACCGCCTGCACACGTGGAAAGCAGAGAGAAAGCAGGGATTGGACAGAGAGAGATACGGAGGAATGATGACACAGCGTTCCATATAGTGCTACAGTGCTCCAGTGGTATTACAGAGTTAACATTGGTATGCTGTTAGTTTTACAATGCCTACGGTGTTATCGTGTTACCATAATGGCTGAGACAGAGAGGATGCTCTTGTTGTCCGCCTTCTCATAGCATGGTCATCATCGCTATGGTGTTAGCGTTACAGTCACTATGGTGTAACACTGTTACCATGTTATGGCATTACCATGACGGCAGAGACAGCAGCGTTGATGAGGATGCTCTTGTTGCCCGCATTCTCATAGCATGGTCATCATCGCTATGGTGTTTGTGCAACAGTAACTACAGTGTTACACTTTTAGCATGTTACAGGGTTACCATGACAGCAGAGACAGCAGCGTTGATGAAGATGCCCTTGTTGTCAGACTTCTCGTACCAGAGCTTGTTTGCTATGGTGTTAAGTCACATGGTTACCAGGTTATGCTGTTACCATGACGGCAGAGACAGCAGTGTTGATGAGGATGCCCTTGTTGTCCGCCTTCTCGTAGCGCGGCAGCCATGGGAGGAAGTTTGTCTGGTTGTCTGGTTCTGTTACAGCATTCAGTGGTTACGACATTACTGTGTTTAGGGTTACCATGACGGCAGAGACAGCAGCGTTGATGAGGATGCCCTTGTTGTCCGCCTTCTTGTAGCGCAGCCATCACAGGAGGAAGTCCACGTGGTTGCCTGCTTTTCTTACAGTGTTACAGTGGCTACGGTGTTACAGCATTACCATGACAGCAGAGACAGCAGCATTAATGAGGATGCCCTTGTTGTCAGACTTCTCGTACCGGAGCTTGTTTGCTATGGTGTTAGGTCACACGGTTACCACGTTATGCTGTTACCATGACGGCAGAGACAGCAGCATTAATGAGGATGCCCTTGTTGTCCGCCTTCTCGTAGCGCGGCAGCCATGGGAGGAAGTTTGTCTGGTCGGCAAACTTGATGTCCTTTGACACCTCGAGAGAGCCATATGTGACGCCCTTCTTGCGCATGGTGAGCTGGCGCATCATGATGGCATCGTATGCCTTGTCGATCTGCAAGGATAGGGGTGGTGCATGAGGTGGATGGGGGAATAGAAGGGAGCAAAGTCCATCTGGTCGGCAAACTTCATGTCCTCTGAGACCTCGAGGGACCCATAGGTGACGCACTGCTTGCGCATGGTGAGCTGCCGCATCATTATGGCATCGAATCGAATGCCCTGTCGATCTGGACAGTGATGGAACGGAGGGCGGAAAGGTGCGAGCGAGGGAAGAGGAGAGAGGGAGCAAAGCCCGTCTGGTCGGCAAGCTTGATATGATATCCCTCACATCGTGGACGGTGGGGTCCTCCCACACCGTCACCCTTTTCCTCAGCATTCCCATCCCAACCAACCTGCGTCCTTGCCTCCAACATCTCCCTCTCGGCCTCACTACCCTCCTCTCATCTGCTCTATTTCCCCCCTCTCATCTGCTCTATTTCCGCCTCGTCCCCTTTGCCTTCCACGCCCCCCAACCTCCGCTTCCTCCTCACTCCCCCTCCCCCTAATCATGCACTTCCCTTCCCACTATCCCCCCCCCTCCCCCCCCCCCCTCCACCCGCTCTATCTCCGCCTCGTCCCCCTTCCCCTCCGCGTCCCACAGCTTCTCCCTGTGCCATGCTGGGGCCTCACGCTCCCCCCTCACTCTGTTCCCTCTTTAACACGATTTCCCCACTCCCACTCCCCCTTTTCTCACCCGCTCTATTTCCGCCTCGTCCCTCTTGTCCTCTGTGTCCCGCAGCTTCTTTCTGTGCGCCGTTCTGAGGCCTCACAATCCCCACCCCGTCCCCCTATCCCCCAAACCTCTCTCCCCACCCCTCCCCCCTCCCTCCCCCTCCGCCCCCCCCCCCTCCCCCGCTCACTCGCTCTATTTCCGCCTCGTCCCCCTTGCCCTCCGCGTCCCGCAGCTTCTTCCTGTGCGCCAGCTTGATGGCGTCGAACGAGTCCAGGGGGCGGACTCCCAGCACCTGGTAGGGGTCTTCCGCGGGCTGCGCGCCTGGCGACGCAGCGTTGCACGTGATTCGCAGGCGGTTAGAGCCGCTGCAGTGGCGGGAACCGGTACAGAGGGATAGAGAAGGCGAAGGGGGATGGAGAGGAGAAAGGGAAAGAAATATGCAGACATGCAACTGTTAAGCAAAGTCGCAACCCCTGCATTGCACGAAAGACTAGTCATTAAAACGTCAAGGTTCAGATTATTGAGTTTTGAGACGTCCTTAGATGTGGGAGTAACTACATGGCATGATAACCGTCTGGCGACGGCGAATTGCCACCGAAGACGCATATCAAAGCGAAACATTGCGTCTTGACGCATTCGTTCGAACGCCCCGTTACTCACGTATAGAAGCAGAAACATTGTCGCGATTCAATGAGAATCAACCGCGCTGTCGACGTTTATAGGTTGCCACGTGGCTGATGCTCACCTTACAGATGACTGGCTTCTGCATTGTAGCGGAACAGTTCTCAGCGAGAACAGCGAGACGTTTGTCGCTGACGACAGTCGACTCGATAACTGTGACGCAGTCGCACAGTTTGTCGCTGCTATCGCTGTCCTGATCGCTTGCGACGTCGCCGCGGAGGCCATTGATCTAATCGCTCAAACGCGTGCGATCACAAGAGTATCGGAACTTCGTTCGTTATCGAAGGAGTCACGCTTAAGGCTGACGGCACTAGAAACAATGGGACCTAGTCGAGTAGTCTAGGAACCAAAAGGCTGATAGTGTGTGATCACTCACACCACACCACTCTCTCAGCTCGACGAAAAAAGAAAGCAGCAACAAACAATCGTTGGCGGGATTGCAGGTTCCGCTTGTGGTGCTTGAGAGGACCTTGGGATTGGGCGAAAGGGGATAAACCTCGTTCTAGGAAGAAGCAAATGTCACTGTATTGAAGCGAACAAGGGCCAAATCAGAAAGACAGCATACGGTCCTGTTTCCTAGTAAAATTTTAACGAAACTCTCACTATCAGAGATGCTCATCCTCTACGGTCCCCCCATTCGTGCTTTCCCAAATTTCCCCCCTAGAATCTCTTATCCCCACGCTCGTAATTCGTTTCTTGCTGTTCCGCACAATCCGCTAGCTTCACCGCTTCGTCGCTTGTCACTGCATTAAACATCCAGCTTCTCGTTAATCCCGATTAACGGGTAAGTCGTTCTTCCTCTTAGCCTGCTAAATTCTTGAGCTCTTCATTTTCGTACGCTGCCTCTCCACCTCAGGGGTCCGTCTTCGGGTGGTACGAGCAGTTTTGTGACGTTCATACCAGATCACACCGGAATCCGGATACATATCAGTTCCACATTTCGTGTTGCTGTCTGCTGCTGCTGAGTTATGGTGGTTCACACGACGCACCGTGCGGATAGACCGGACCCGGATCCTGCGCTTCCCAGCTCGTCATCCGTGACAATACCGGAGTCGGACTGTAACGAATCCGTCAAGAGACCCGCTATAGCAGGAGCGCGTCGTCTTCTTCAGAGACGGCTCCGGATCGGCATAACGGACGGTCGAGTGTTTGTAGGCCGGTTCAACTGCCTGGACAAGGAGGGGAATATTATCCTTCACGACACTGTCGAGTTTCGTCGCGCGTCTGCCGCCGCGGATCCCGCAGATCCCCGCAGGAACGAGTCGCTGGAAGAGAGAATGGCGCGTGCCACGTCAGCAGATCCGAATCCGCTGGTGGAACAGCGACGGCTGGGATTGGTGCTGATTATGGCGAAGGATCGGGTGTGGACTGACGTGGAATGTGGACTAGAGGAGAAGCTGGAAGGCATAAGCCTTAGTTGAGCTGCTAAGGCTGCGTTCATCTTTCGTGACAGGCTACCCGACACAAGGTCCTTGACAATCTAGGATATGTAACCCCATCAGCAAGGCTGCTGCTGAGTGCTGACGTGACAAGATCCCAGGATTGCTTACCGAAACACATGATGTATGGAAGTATAGCCACTAGCAGTACTCTGAAATGAGCTGTAGGTTGTCTGTGCCTCTCACTCAATAATAATACTGGGCGTGCAGGGCATTGACAAGGCAACTCTCTCTCACCTCAGGCCTACTGGGGTGCGTGCATTGAAGTAATACTCCACTCCAACAGAAGCACCTAACTCTGCCATCTAAAGGTGGTATGCATATGCCTTTCATCACCTGTCAAGCAGGAAGGGTACCCTGCTGAATGGGCTTCTGAATAGTCCACCAGGTCTGCCTGCTTGTAAACATGGAATCAACTTGCAGGACAATCAACTCGCAGTGCGGGCACAGGCTGACACCATATAGAAAACTCTCTTTCATGGCAAGGAGTGGATCTCCACAAAAAAACTACTACTTATGCGCAAAAGGATCCCGCCAACCGGATTCGAACCAGTGACCTAAGGATTGCTCGTCTACAGTCCTCCGCTCTACCAACTGAGCTATAGCAGGATGTCTACGTAACGAATAAAAGTTTATTTTGTTTATGATATGCGGGTTCTTTCTCTGCACACCAAAATTCCTGCATTTATGGCGTCAAAATGGCGCCTTGCGTCGTTCTTGTCTCTCGCCGTGTGGTGCGCGCTTCTTCAACCGCGCGGAGCAGCCTCTGATGCCTTGCTGGACGGATGGGAACCCCTCGGCTCTGAACCCAAGGACCAGCCCACTCTAGCTCTATATCGCGTACGCGCTTCCGTCGTTCCCATTCACCCACCTGTTAGCGTGACTCCGCAATTTTCGACCTGCTATCTCCATCTTTTCTCACAACTCGCCCTGCCCTTCCCTCCCCCGCCGCCGCCCCCGCGCTTCCCCATCCCGTCCCCCTGCAGGCGTGGGAGAGCGCCTATGGCCTGCAGCGGGGCTCCCTCCTTCCGCCATCGCCCCTCCCCCTTCCGCCCGACCTCCCCCCTCCCCCTCATCTCGCTGACTGCGCCGCCCGTACTCTTGCGCGGGAGGCGGCGGAAGGGGGACCGTGGCGAGGCACAGGGGGAGGAGGGGGGGATGGGATCCGCTGGGAGGACACGTGGCAGCAGCAGACTGGTGGTAAAGAGGAAAGCTTATCCGAATGCTGTGATCGGTTGCCTCCCCGCACTCCATGGGTATGTAAAATGATGACTTTTGAGTGCGGGGAGGTTCGTCTCTGCTTTTCTGACTCAAAAGTCCTTCCCGCACTCCATGGGTATGTAAAATCGTTTGACTCGTGGTGAGGTTCGTCTCTGCTTTTCTGTAGCCTGTTATTAACGCCTGTGACTCGCAAAGTATAGCTTGAACAAGTGAAGGCCGGGAGACACCCTTCAACTTCCCCCACCCACTCTTCCCCTCCTCCCCGCTCCTCTATTCCCCCTCCCTGGGCTTCCCCCTCCCCTCGCCTTCCCCCTCCCTGGGCTTCCCCCTCCCCTCGCCTTCCCCCTCCCTGGGCTTCCCCCTCCCCTCGCCTTTCTCTCCCTCCTCTCTCCCCTTTCCCCTTCCTCCCTGCCCCCTCCCATCCTCGCCCCCTCCCCTTTCCCCGCCTCCCTCCACTGCCATTCCTCAGCGCACAAGCGCTTCAACTCCCACCCCCCTTCCCCCCGATCCCTGTCCCCCGACTCCCCTTCTCCCCACTCCCCTTCCCAGGTGCAAGGCACGGATGCAGCCAATCTCGCGCTGACACGTGTCGCACAGCGGGACATCTGGGCTCACCAGATGCTGGCGTCAGCAGCAGCAGGGGGAGAAGGACGCGGAGGCGGAGGAGGAGGAGGGGGAGAAACGTGTGAGGGGAGGCGGTTGCTGGTGGTTCCTTGGATGCCCACCGACCGCCACGTCAGCGCCGACCCGTTCCACGTCATCGCGAGTCAGATCCACGTCATGGCGGATTTCTTGGGCCTGGCGATGCAGCACAACCGCACGCTGGTTGCCCTGCCTGGCAGCTACGGTCCTGCTCTCAACAGTGATTGCAGAGGTGGTGTGATTGTATTGGGGGGGGAGGGTGAGGGGATTGAGTGGGAGAAGGGTGCCTGATTATAGGGGTCGTTGATTATAGGGTGAATGTGAGGCCCAATGCAGCACAACCGCACGTTGGTTACCCTGCCTGGCAGCTACGGGCCGGCTCTCAACAGTGATTGCCGGGGTGAGTGATTTAGCCGATATTGTCTATAGGGGGAGTGGGTGATTATGGGGGTGGGTGGAAGGACCAGTGCAGCACAACCGCACGTTCCTCCTCATGGGGGCTCCTCCTCATGCGAGAATGTACACTTCTCATGAGGAGGAGAGTGTACACTTATGAACATAAGAGCTGAATTTACCAGGCGAGGGGACCTGCTTCTTCTTTCCCCTCACCCATTCTTCATGCTGCTCCCTCTGCGTGTCTCTGTGTTTTCTTGTGCGTACCTCTGGGCCTCTCTCTCTGCGACTCTGTGTGTGGTGTGTGCAATCGCGAACATGCAGAGATGAACCAAACGGGCGAGTGGACCTGCTTCTTCTTCCCCCTCGCTCACCCCGCCTGCTCCTCCCGCGTCTCCCACCTCCAAGCAAACGGTCACATGCCCACCTGCCTCCCTATGTGTGCCCCTCTATTCTTCTGCTTGAACATGCAGAGCTGAACCAAACGGGCGAGTGGACCTGCTTCTTCTTCCCTCTCGCTCACCCCGCCTGCTCCTCCCTCATCTCGCACCTCCTCGCCAACGGTCACATGCCCACTTGTTTCTCGTTACAGTCACAGTCCTCATTACAATCACAGTCACAGATATTGTCACAGCTGCAGCAGCACCTGGCGTCGCCTCAGGAGGTTGTGTGCATTGGTACTGACTTTCCAACAGAACCCATTGATGCACCCGCACCGGTGCACGGCAGCTTCCCGGTTGCTGCTGAAACGGCTCCTGCTGCTGCCTCCGCTGCAGCACCAGCACCGGCAGCAGCAGGATCAGAAACATCAGCGTCAGTAGTCTCGGAAGCAGCAGCATCAGCAGGGGCACCAGGGGAAGCAGCGTCAGCATCCCTAGCATCAACCATTCAATCAGCAGCAGCAGCGGTTGTGAGCCGATGGGGCTATCCCCATAAGCAGCGACCCGTTATGGTGGATAGGCAGGGCGCACTATACACCATGTCGGAGGAAAAAGCCCAGGTAGGGCGGATTTTCGTTAATGATTATGGCTTTTGAGACGTCTCAAAAGTTCGTTAATGATAATGGTCGGATCTTCTTTTCCATGAGAAAGAAATGGGAGTTTCAATCGTTGCTCAAACAAAAATCCTAGAGGTTGGTTTGAGGAGAAATCTCACCCTCTCCCACCTCCCCCTCCCTCCTCCCTGCATCTCCACTGGTGGCGATCCCAAGCTGCCCGCTTCCTCCTCCGCCGGCCTTCCCTCCTTACCCACACCAGAATCACCCTCCATTCCAGCCACCTTTCACCCCTCCCGCTCCGACTTTCCCCTCCGCCAACCATGCCCTCTCCTCTCCTCTCCCCCACTTGCCGCTCCACTGGTGGCGATCCCAATCAACCCGCTTCTTCCTTCCCCATCTCCTTTTCTCTTCCACCCACCCCCCTTCCCAATACTCCTTCTTCCCCCCTCCTTCCTCCCTGCAGCTCCATTGGCGGCGATCCCAAGCCGCCCGCTTCCTCCTCCGCTGGCCCTCCCTCCACCTCTGCCACGTCATCAACCGCGAGCGCCACGTAAGCGTGGGTCTCCACGTGGCTGCCAGCCTGGCACCCGCCGTTGCCAGCCAAGCGTCTCTCCTCCACTCCCTCTCGTCTGGTACTGTTCCCGGCACCACCGCAGCTACCAACACGACGTTTGCAGTCCGGTATTCCAAGAATCTGCCGAATACAACAGAGGAGGCAGCTGTGTTGACTGAGGCTGGGAAGGCTAGTGCACAAGCGCATGTGCTCTCGTCCCGTATTGCTTCTTCCTTTGCTGCTGCTTCTGCTTCTTCCCCGTCCTCTTCCTCCTCCCCCTCCCCTACCATTTCCTCTCTCCTCCACTCTCCCAACTCCTCCCTACTGGAAACCCACGTATGGGTGGGGAGGGATGGGCCGAGGCGAGTGAGTGTGCATGCTGGGGGAAGAGTGAGGAGCGAAGGAAAGGGAGGGAGTGAGGGAGCGAGTGAGGGAGAGAGTGAGGGAGGTGGCAGCAGCACCAGCACCATGGGAAGGTTGTGTGGTGCTACAATGATGGCTAACACAACAACAGTGGATGAGCTTATAGCGAGTATAGGGCAGGGCGATCTGTTGACTCTAGACCCGGTGACTATAGCGCTGGGCGGGGAACCCTACCTGCCTCGTCCAATAGCAGCTGTACACGTCAGCAGGGGGGATGAGGCAAGGACTGAAGGAGCAGGAGAAAAGGCAGGAGAAACGGCAGGAGAAACAGCAGGACAGTGGGGAGATCAACGGACAGCAGAAGTATCGCAAGCACTGCAGCGGCTGCAGTGGCTGAATCCCGACCTCAGGAGAGTGTGTCTATCTGGAGATGCACGTGAAACGGTGAGTGATTGACTCTAATCAATACTGTGAGAGAGTGATTCGAGCCGTTCAAACGGCACATAGCACTCTCGCAGGCATTGCAGCGCCTGCAGTGGCTGAGTCTGAACCTGAGGAGAGTGTGGCTGCCTGGGGATGGTCGTTAAGCGGTGAGTGATTGATTCTCATCAACACAGTGAGCGAATTATTTGAGTCATTCAATGGCAGGCAGCAGTCTCGCAGGCATTGCAGCGGCTGCAGTGGCTGAGTGAGTCTGAACCTGAGGAGAGTGTGGCTGTCTGGGGATGCACGTGAAATGGGGAGTGATTGATTGTAATCAACACGGTGAGCGAACAATTCGAGTCATTCAGATCAAACGGCACATAGCACCCTCGCGAGCATTGCAGCAGCTGCAGTGGCTGAGTCTGGACGGACTTGGGGTGGGGAGAGTGCGGCTCTTTGAGATGCTCGTGAATCGCACCCCCTCCCCTCCCTTCCCCTCCCTTCTTTTCCCCAGCCCATCCAGCAGCATCTGGAGGAGCGTGGTTGGGCCCTCCTACACTCCACTCTCGCCCGCAACCCACCTGCTCTGCTGCCTGCTGCTGCTGGTGCTGCAGCCGATGCAGCAGGAGCGGGAGCAAAAGCAGGAGGAGGAGGGGAAAGAGATGGATTGGGAGGTTCGGCCTCAGCAGCAGCAGGAGCAGATGCCTTGCCGGAAGCAGCAGTTGTGTTTGCTGACCTGCTGACATCATCCCTTGCCGATTTCCTCATTGCTGGCATCAGCACAGAATCAGGCAACTTGATTCACGAGCTTAGATGCACCAACGGGCGCCTCTTCTCCCCCGTGTGCGATTTGATCCTCTGACATTCACCTAGTAATTCAATTCAACGCAAAAGAATGGACCTACCATGTGGCCGACTTCTCTGAATTCAACGGGGTAACAGAGTTCTTTTCCATGCGCTCTTGCAAAATCTCAACTCAAGCCAGATGGATGCCGTATACATCCTACTAAAAAGGCTGGAGAATTACCAGGGATGTGTGTGTCAACTCCTGACATGTGGCGGGGCCTTTCTTGCAGCCCCAATGAAGTTACGGTACCAGGGCCTTTCTTGCAGCCCCTAATCCCTGGCAAACCACCTGGAATTCTCTGAAGTGTCTGGAAAGGGATACTGACTGCCGGCGCCTGTACTGTATGTATCGGTCACACTGACTGAGTCCTGTGGGGTAGCTAGCCTTAATACCGTAGGTGACTTGTGAGTCGGCTCAAAGGGATACTGACTGCCGGCGCCTGTACTGTATGTATCAGTCACAATGACTGAGTCCTGTGGGGTAGCTAGCCTTGTCGTGGCTAAGGAAAGATGCAATCTCACACCAGCTATACATGCTTCGCACGAACAGAGTTATGATCGATCAAATTTTTATATAAATGTCAAAGCAGCACATATGTTACAAGCTTCAGCCACCACATGATGGACCAACACTCCAGAAATGAACAAAATAAAGAACAAATGAATGAACTGCAACTAGAAGCGGCGGCGGGTGGTTAGCGTGTAACCAGGGGGGTCGAAGTGGCACATGAGGATGTAGAGAGTGGTGGGGATGGGTGCTTTGGACTCAAGGCAGGAAATCTGCAGAATAAGGGGAGAGAGGAAGAGACCATGGGGGGTGGAGAGTAATGAGATATAAGGGAGGAAGGTGAGGGGAGGAGAGGGGGAGGAGAGAGGAAGGAGATTGGAAGGAGACGTGGGGAGGGGAGATGAAGGAGAGGGGAGGGAGATGAGGGATGGGAAAAGGAGAGGAGGATGAAGAGTGGAAAGGTGGGGTGGGTGAAAGGGTGAGAATGAATAGACAAAACCAGGATAATGAGAGGAAATGAGTGGGGAACGAGCAAGGAGAAGCAGACAAAATAGGCATGTTCGCCGCGCCACATCACAACCATGCCACCACACGCACCGTTCCACATCCGACAGCTGTGGTTGTGATGCCGACCATCTGACGGTAGTTGTCACACGAATCAAAAGGGGAGCAGGTCTTGGTGGTTGGCTGGTGGCGCGAGGGGAAGCAAGGGTAGGCACAAGAAGACACGAGGAATAAAGTATTATATATATATACATATATATACATACATTCATACATAAATATTCCTCACTTGTTATTTCATCGGCCTCAAAAGAAAAGGGGTGAGGGAAGGTGATACGCAAACAGCGGGGGAGGAAGAAATGCAACAGAAGATAGCTGTTGAGTGAGAGAAAGTAAAAGGTGGGGATTGAGCACACACACACTAAGGCAGGAAACTCACGTCATATTTCTGTTCCTCATATCACACACTCACATCGTAGTTCTGCTTTTCATAGAGCCATGCACTGATGGCGTCAGAGGGAGCGCTGCCTTCAGGTGAGGCAGCAGCCGACTCAAACCCGTACCAGCTCACACCCCAAGCCACGGCTGTAGGTACGGTTGTAGCGGCTAGAGGGAGAAGCGAGCCGAAGGCATCTAGAGGGGCAGAGCACAGTGCTGCGGTCTGATTGGCCGCCCACTGCTGCGCTGACGTGGCCAAGGCATCGCTCCAGGTCAGCGCTGACAGGCTGGCAGGCGCCCTGATTGGACGAGAGCGGTGGCATGGGCAGAGAGGGAAGTGACAGGGGGGATATATAAGGGCGGTGAGAGTGGTGAAGCTTGGTAAAGAGTGGTTAAGTGGGGAAAGTCAGTGGTGGAATGTCAAGAACATCACCATCCATGGACGTGCAACCATGCACAAGCATCTGTGCACATGCAGTGCACATGCACCCATGCAGTGCACACGCACCCATGCAGTGCACATGCACCCATGCAGTGCACACGCACCCATGCAGTGCACACGCACCCATGCAGCGCACACGCACCCATGCAGTGCACATGCACCCATGCAGTGCACACGCACCCATGCAGTGCACATGCACCCATGCAGCGCACACGCACCCATGCAGTGCACACGCACCCATGCAGTGCACATGCACCCATGCAGTGCACACGCACCCATGCAGCGCACACGCACCCATGCAGTGCACATTCAACCATGCAGTGCACACGCACCCATGCAGTGCACATGCACCCATGCAGTGCACACGCACCCATGCAGTGCACATGCACCCATGCAGTGCACACGCACCCATGCAGCGCACACGCACCCATGCAGTGCACATGCACCCATGCAGTGCACATCATGCAGTGCACATGCACCCATGCAGCGCACACGCACCCATGCAGCGCACACGCACCCATGCAGTGCACATGCACCCATGCAGTGCACACGCACCCATGCAGCGCACACGCACCCATGCAGTGCACATGCACCCGTGCAGTGCACACGCACCCATTCAGTGCACATGCACCCATGCAGTGCACACGCACCCATGCAGCGCACACGCACCCATGCAGTGCACATGCACCCATGCAGTGCACACGCACCCATGCAGTGCACATGCACCCATGCAGCGCACACGCACCCATGCAGCGCACACGCACCCATGCAGTGCACATGCACCCATGCAGTGCACACGCACCCATGCAGTGCACATGCACCCATGCAGTGCACACGCACCCATGCAGTGCACATGCACCCATGCAGTGCACATGCACCCATGCAGTGCACACGCACCCATGCAGCGCACACGCACCCATGCAGTGCACATGCACCCATGCAGTGCACACGCACCCATGAAGTGCACATGCACCCATGCAGTGCACACGCACCCATGCAGCGCACACGCACCCATGCAGTGCACATGCACCCATGCAGTGCACACGCACCCATGCAGTGCACATGCACCCATGCAGTGCACACGCACCCATGCAGTGCACATGCACCCATGCAGTGCACATGCACCCATGCAGTGCACACGCACCCATGCAGTGCACATGCACCCATGCAGCGCACACGCACCCATGCAGCGCACACGCACCCATGCAGTGCACATGCACCCATGCAGTGCACACGCACCCATGCAGCGCACACGCACCCATGCAGTGCACATGCACCCATGCAGTGCACATCATGCAGTGCACATGCACCCATGCAGCGCACACGCACCCATGCAGCGCACACGCACCCATGCAGTGCACATGCACCCATGCAGTGCACACGCACCCATGCAGCGCACACGCACCCATGCAGTGCACATGCACCCATGCAGTGCACACGCACCCATTCAGTGCACATGCACCCATGCAGTGCACACGCACCCATGCAGCGCACACGCACCCATGCAGTGCACATGCACCCATGCAGTGCACACGCACCCATGCAGTGCACATGCACCCATGCAGCGCACACGCACCCATGCAGCGCACACGCACCCATGCAGTGCACATGCACCCATGCAGTGCACACGCACCCATGCAGTGCACATGCACCCATGCAGTGCACACGCACCCATGCAGTGCACATGCACCCATGCAGTGCACATGCACCCATGCAGTGCACACGCACCCATGCAGCGCACACGCACCCATGCAGTGCACATGCACCCATGCAGTGCACACGCACCCATGCAGTGCACATGCACCCATGCAGTGCACACGCACCCATGCAGTGCACATGCACCCATGCAGTGCACACGCACCCATGCAGCGCACACGCACCCATGGAGTGCACATGCACCCATGCAGTGCACATCATGCAGTGCACATGCACCCATGCAGCGCACACGCACCCATGCAGCGCACACGCACCCATGCAGTGCACATGCACCCATGCAGTGCACACGCACCCATGCAGCGCACACGCACCCATGCAGTGCACATGCACCCATGCAGTGCACACGCACCCATTCAGTGCACATGCACCCATGCAGTGCACACGCACCCATACAGTGCACACGCACCCATGCAGTGCACATGCACCCATGCAGTGCACACGCACCCATGCAGTGCACATGCACCCATGCAGTGCACACGCACCCATGCAGTGCACACGCACCCATGCAGTGCACATGCACCCATGCAGTGCACACGCACCCATGCAGTGCACATGCACCCATGCAGTGCACATGCACCCATGCAGTGCACACGCACCCATGCAGTGCACATGCACCCATGCAGTGCACACGCACCCATGCAGCGCACACGCACCCATGGAGTGCACATGCACCCATGCAGTGCACATCATGCAGTGCACATGCACCCATGCAGCGCACACGCACCCATGCAGCGCACACGCACCCATGCAGTGCACATGCACCCATGCAGTGCACACGCACCCATGCAGCGCACACGCACCCATGCAGTGCACATGCACCCATGCAGTGCACACGCACCCATTCAGTGCACATGCACCCATGCAGTGCACACGCACCCATGCAGTGCACACGCACCCATGCAGTGCACATGCACCCATGCAGTGCACACGCACCCATGCAGTGCACATGCACCCATGCAGTGCACACGCACCCATGCAGTGCACACGCACCCATGCAGTGCACATGCACCCATGCAGTGCACACGCACCCATGCAGTGCACATGCACCCATGCAGTGCACATGCACCCATGCAGTGCACACGCACCCATGCAGTGCACATGCACCCATGCAGTGCACACGCACCCATGCAGTGCACATGCACCCATGCAGTGCACATGCACCCATGCAGTGCACACGCACCCATGCAGTGCACACGCACCCATGCAGTGCACACGCACCCATGCAGCGCACACGCACCCATGCAGTGCACATGCACCCATGCAGTGCACATCATGCAGTGCACATGCACCCATGCAGCGCACACGCACCCATGCAGCGCACACGCACCCATGCAGTGCACATGCACCCATGCAGTGCACACGCACCCATGCAGTGCACATGCACCCATGCAGCGCACACGCACCCATGCAGCGCACACGCACCCATGCAGTGCACATGCACCCATGCAGTGCACATGCACCCATGCAGTGCACACGCACCCATGCAGTGCACATGCACCCATGCAGTGCACACGCACCCATGCAGTGCACATGCACCCATGCAGTGCACATGCACCCATGCAGTGCACACGCACCCATGCAGTGCACACGCACCCATGCAGTGCACACGCACCCATGCAGCGCACACGCACCCATGCAGTGCACATGCACCCATGCAGTGCACATCATGCAGTGCACATGCACCCATGCAGCGCACACGCACCCATGCAGCGCACACGCACCCATGCAGTGCACATGCACCCATGCAGTGCACACGCACCCATGCAGTGCACATGCACCCATGCAGTGCACACGCACCCATGCAGTGCACATGCACCCATGCAGTGCACATGCACCCATGCAGTGCACACGCACCCATGCAGCGCACACGCACCCATGCAGTGCACATGCACCCATGTAGTGCACACGCACCCATGCAGTGCACATGCACCCATGCAGTGCACACGCACCCATGCAGTGCACATGCACCCATGCAGTGCACATGCACCCATGCAGTGCACACGCACCCATGCAGTGCACATGCACCCATGCAGCGCACACGCACCCATGCAGCGCACACGCACCCATGCAGTGCACATGCACCCATGCAGTGCACACGCACCCATGCAGTGCACATGCACCCATGCAGTGCACACGCACCCATGCAGTGCACATGCACCCATGCAGTGCACATGCACCCATGCAGTGCACACGCACCCATGCAGCGCACACGCACCCATGCAGTGCACATGCACCCATGCAGTGCACACGCACCCATGCAGTGCACATGCACCCATGCAGTGCACATGCACCCATGCAGTGCACACGCACCCATGCAGCGCACACGCACCCATGCAGTGCACACGCACCCATGCAGTGCACATGCACCCATGCAGTGCACACGCACCCATGCAGTGCACACGCACCCATGCAGTGCACATGCACCCATGCAGTGCACACGCACCCATGCAGCGCACACGCACCCATGCAGCGCACATGCACCCATGCAGTGCACACGCACCCATGCAGTGCACATGCACCCATGCAGTGCACATGCACCCATGCAGTGCACACGCACCCATGCAGTGCACACGCACCCATGCAGTGCACATGCACCCATGCAGTGCACATGCACCCATGCAGTGCACATGCACCCATGCAGCGCACACGCACCCATGCAGTGCACATGCACCCATGCAGTGCACACGCACCCATGCAGTGCACATGCACCCATGCAGTGCACACGCACCCATGCAGTGCACATGCACCCATGCAGTGCACATGCACCCATGCAGTGCACACGCACCCATGCAGTGCACATGCACCCATGCAGCGCACACGCACCCATGCAGCGCACACGCACCCATGCAGTGCACATGCACCCATGCAGTGCACACGCACCCATGCAGTGCACATGCACCCATGCAGTGCACACGCACCCATGCAGTGCACATGCACCCATGCAGTGCACATGCACCCATGCAGTGCACACGCACCCATGCAGCGCACACGCACCCATGCAGTGCACACGCACCCATGCAGTGCACATGCACCCATGCAGTGCACACGCACCCATGCAGTGCACACGCACCCATGCAGTGCACATGCACCCATGCAGTGCACACGCACCCATGCAGCGCACACGCACCCATGCAGTGCACACGCACCCATGCAGTGCACATGCACCCATGCAGCACACGCACCCATGCAGTGCACACGCACCCATGCAGTGCACATGCACCCATGCAGTGCACACGCACCCATGCAGCGCACACGCACCCATGCAGCGCACATGCACCCATGCAGTGCACACGCACCCATGCAGTGCACATGCACCCATGCAGTGCACATGCACCCATGCAGTGCACACGCACCCATGCAGTGCACACGCACCCATGCAGTGCACATGCACCCATGCAGTGCACATGCACCCATGCAGTGCACATGCACCCATGCAGCGCACACGCACCCATGCAGTGCACATGCACCCATGCAGTGCACATGCACCCATGCAGTGCACATGCACCCATGCAGTGCACACGCACCCATGCAGTGCACATGCACCCATGCAGTGCACACGCACCCATGCAGTGCACACGCACCCATGCAGTGCACACGCACCCATGCAGTGCACACGCACCCATGCAGTGCACACGCACCCATGCAGTGCACACGCACCCATGCAGTGCACACGCACCCATGCAGTGCACACGCACCCATGCAGTGCACACGCACCCATGCACGCACACAAATAGACAAAATACTCCGCCCACCCTTCCCACCTCTCTCTGTTGATAAGCGCCAGCAGCTCCGCCCTCCCCCCAGCACAGACGGCCCCCGCACAGGGGGACTCAATGTCGACTCAAAGTTCACACGCACAAATAGACAAAATACTCCGCCCACCCCACCCACCTCTCTCTGTTGATAAGCGCCAGCAGCTCCGCTCTCCCCCCTCCCCCTAGCACACCCGCCCCTCGTGCCGGGGGGGGGGACGGGGGGGGAGGGGAAGGGGGGCGCAGCACAGGGGGAGGGGGGCGGGGAGGGGGGGAGCGGGCGGCAGGAGGAGGAGGGGGAGAGGAACGGAGAGGAGGAGAAGGAGGAGGGCGGCGAGGGGGAGGTGGGGATGGGGGAGGGTTGGGAGAGCGAGGGGGGGATGGAGGAGGGGAGGGCGGAGAGGGAGGAGGGGGAGGGGAGGCGAGCCAAGGGTGTAGGTTGGAGGAGGCTTGGGAGTTGAAGAGGCAGAGGAGGGTGAAGAGGGTGGTGGGGGAGGGTGCACGGGTCTCTGAACAAGTAACCTGGGATGGTTGGTAGGTATGTGGTCAGGTATGGTGGAGGGAGAGGGAGGGGGAGAGGCAAGGGGGGAGAGGCAATGGGAGAGAGGCAAGGGGGGAGAGGCAAGGGGGGAGAGGCAAGGGGGGAGAGGCAATGGGGGAGAGGCAAGGGGGGAGAGGCATGGGAAGAGGCAGGGGGAAAGGCAGGAGGAAAGAATAAGTGAGAGGTGGGATTTGAGATGACTCGAAAGGCATAGGCAGAGGGAGAGAGGTGCAAGACGCAGCAGTGAATGTGGAAGCAGAGGAAGAGGGAGAGGCATAGGTGATTGCTGCAGCAGTTCTAATCGAAGTGCCACAACCCACCATGCCACACCCAACGACTGTAGCAGCCTTACACCCACCATGCCACACCCCACGGCTGTAGCAGCCTTACACCCACCATGCCACACCCCACGGCTGTAGCAGCCTTCCACACAATCTGCCGGTAATTGCTGCAGAGCTCCCCTGCTGCGCACGTGTCAGCTTCTGACTGGTGGATGGGACATTAAGGTAGGAGGTAGGACAGCAGGGAAGCGAAGGAAAAGGAGGAGAATCTAAGATAGGGAGAACGTAGAGGAGGGGTGGGGAAGGAAGGAGAAGAGAGACGAGGAGAGAAAGGCAGGGGAAGGGAGGAGGGAGGAAGTAGGAAGGGAAGAAAGGAGTTAAGGAGGAAGGGAGAGTGGTATGGGAATGCAGGGAATGAGGAGGGGACAGGAGATGGGAACGAAGAGCTGCGGGTACCAACGCTAAACTGAACAGATGTCTGGAAGGAGTCTGAGTGGGAATCACAGGCAGTCAAGTCAAGGCAACTCACGCTGTACTTCTGCTTCTCATAGAGCCAGGCACTGATGGCGTCAGAGGGAGTGTTGGCGGAGGCACACATACACTCATCCATTCATCATGCACTCACCTCATCCCCTGCGCACACACTCACGTTGTACTTCTGCTTCTCATAGAGCCATGCGCTGAGGGCGTCAGAGGGAGTGCTGCCGGCAGGAGCGGCAGCAGCCGACTCAAACCCGTACCAGCTCACTCCATACGCACTGCCGCCGCCACCGCTGCTGCTGCCGCTCGTGCTGTTGCTCGTGCTGCTGCCACTGGTCTTGCCGCTGCCCTTTTTGCTGCTGCTCCGCTTTCCTACAAGAGGAGAGGTTGTAGCAGCAGTAAACAGAGAGGGGAGGGTGGCAGCGGCTACAGGAATGGCTGCGCTGAAAGAGAGGGCTGAGCCGAAGGCGTCTAGAGGGGCCGAGCAGAGGGATGCTGTCTGATTGGCTGCCCATTGTTGTGCTGACGTGGCCAAGGCGTCGCTCCAGGTCAGCGCTGACAGGCTGGCAGAGGGGACTGCAAGCCTGCGATTGGTGGGGGAGGGTGGTGGTGGGGGAGAGAGGATAAGAGAGAGGGGGGGGGGGGAATCAAGAGTTTGTTTGTAAGAGTGAGGGGGAGAGAGGGGGATGGATGAGAGAGGAATCGCAGAGCGGCAATCACGCACCGGCAGGACGCAATGCAGCAAAAGCTAAACAACAAAGACAAGACAGAAACAAATCAGCCTTCCACTAAGCAACATTCCACCCTCCCTTGCTTCACCATTCTCCATGCTATTTCCCCCCACTTCTCCCCCCCCACTTCTCCCCCCCCCACTTCTTTCCCCCCAGTTCTCCCCCCCCTCCTCTCCCCCCCTTCTCACCTCGCTCCATTCATCCCCTGCAGCAGCGTCTCCCTCCCCCCCTCCCCCACGCTGGTCACCCCCAAGGGGGAAGCGCGCGGAGGGGGAGGGCTGGGGGAAGCGGGCGGGGGGAGGCGGGGGGGAGGGCTCCGCACAGGGGGAGGAGGGGGAGGTGAGGAGGCTTTGGGGGGAGGCGCGCGGAGGGGAGGTGGGGGGGGAGTGGGGGCGGCGCGAGGAGAGGGTGGGGGTGGGCGAGGGGGAGGGGTGGCGGGAGGGGGAGGAGCGGGGGAAGGTGGGGAGGGGGGGGAGAGCCAGGGGTGTTGGTTGGGAAGGTTTCCGGGGGGGTCGAAGTAGCAGAGGAGGACGAAGAGAGACGTTGGGATGGGTGCATTGGCCTCGTTGCATGTGACCTGGAGTGGGGGAGAGAGTGAAGGAGGTGAAGAGGAGGAAGGAAGGGAAAGGGGAAGTGTGAAAGGGTCGAAATAGCAGAGGAGGACGAAGAGAGACGTTGGGATGGGTGCGTTGGCCTCGCTGCACGTTACCTGGGGGGGAGAGAGGGGGGGGCAGGGGGGGAAGGAGCAAAGGTAGGGAAGAGGGGTGAGGAAGGAGTGTGAGAACGTGAGAGGAAGCAGCAGAGGAGGACGAAGAGAGAGGTTGGGACGGGTGCATTGGCCTCGTTGCATGTGACCCGGGGGCGAGAGAGAAGGGTGGGATTGTGCAAGGAGGGGCGGGGGGAAGTGTGAGAGGGTCGAAATAGCAGAGGAGGACGAAGAGAGTTGCTGGGATGGGTGCATTGGCCTCGTTGCATGTGATCCGGGGGCGAGAGAAAGCAGGGTGAGGAGGAGGGATTGTGATAGGCTGTAGAGAAGCATGTACCAGCTCCAACACCCATCCCGTATGACACACCACAAGGCACCGCACCGCACCACACCCCATCCGACAACACAGCGCCGCACCGCACCCACGCCCCACCTCACAACACCACCGCACCGCTCTGCATCTCACCATGCCGCAGCCCACTGCAGTGGTGGTTCGCCACACGATCTGGCGGTAGTCCTCACAGTCGTCCGTGTCCGAGCACTCGTTCCGTATGGGCTGATATGGGACATAGCAGAAGGGAAGAGGGGAAGATAGTGGAAGAGAGGCGGAAGGGGTAAGAGGACCTGGGAGTCATCTCAGCACACGATCTGCCGGTAGTCCTCACAGTCGTCCGTGTCAGAGCACTGGTTGCGGGCAGGCTGATGGGTGGGAAGGACGGGGAGCAGAGAGGGGGGAGGGAGGTGGGGAGAGGACGTGTAAGGTGCTTGGATACGATCTGCCAGTAGTCCTCACAGTCGTCCGTGTCACTGCACTCATTGCGCGTGGGGTGGTTGGAGGGAAGAGAGTAGAGGGAAGAGAGTAAAGGGCGATGGGAGGGTGGGGGACGTGTGAATGTGAGCAGAGAGGCGACGAGGCACACATAATTCGCACAGAGAGGCGGCGAGGCACACGTGATTCGCACAGAGAGGCGGCGAGGCACACGTGATTCGCACAGAGAGGCGGCGAGGCACACGTGATTCGCACAGAGAGGCGGCGAGGCACACGTGATTCGCACAGAGAGGCGGCGAGGCACACGTGATTCGCACAGAGAGGCGGCGAGGCACACGTGATTCGCACAGAGAGGCGGCGAGGCACACGTGATTCGCACAGAGAGGCGGCGAGGCACACGTAATTCGCACAGAGAGGAGGCGAGGCACACGTAATTCGCACAGAGAGGCGGCGAGGCACACGTAATTCGCACAGAGAGGCGGCGAGGCACACGTAATTCGCACAGAGAGGCGGCGAGGCACACGTGATTCGCACAGAGAGGCGGCGAGGCACACGTAATTCGCACAGAGAGGCGGCGAGGCACACGTAATTCGCACAGAGAGGCGGCGAGGCACACGTAATTCGCACAGAGAGGCGGCGAGGCACACGTAATTCGCACAGAGAGGCGGCGAGGCACACGTGATTCGCACAGAGAGGCGGCGAGGCACACGTAATTCGCACAGAGAGGCGGCGAGGCACACGTAATTCGCACAGAGAGGCGGCGAGGCACACGTAATTCGCACAGAGAGGCGGCGAGGCACACGTAATTCGCACAGAGAGGCGGCGAGGCACACGTAATTCGCACAGAGAGGCGGCGAGGCACACGTGATTCGCACAGAGAGGCGGCGAGGCACACGTGATTCGCACAGAGAGGCGGCGAGGCACACGTAATTCGCACAGAGAGGCGGCGAGGCACACGTAATTCGCACAGAGAGGAGGCGAGGCACACGTAATTCGCACGAACGTTGGGGAATCAAACGAAACACAGATTGGTCTTCCTCTCATATCGCGCACACTCACTCACATCATAGAAGGCCTTCTCGTAGAGCCACGCGGTGAGGGCGTCAGAGGGGAGACGAGCCACTCACAGCACAGCACAGCTCAGCACGAGCCACTAATAGCACACTCACACTAAGACACATAGCACACTCACACCCCACCAATCGCACACACTCACATCATAGAAGGCCTTCTCGTAGAGCCACGCGGTGAGGGCGTCAGAGGGAGTGCTGCCGGCAGGGGAGGAAGCAGCCGACTCAAACCCGTACCAGCTCACTCCATACGCACTGCCAGGCTGCTGCGACCACAGGGACAGAGTGCTGCCGAACGCGTCCACAGGCCCGGCGCACACCGAACCTGCTTCTTTGGCTGCCCAGGCCTGCGCCGAGCCTGCCAGGGTGTCGCTCCAGGTCAGGTTTGGGAGTGCGGCGGATGGGCGTGGGACGGCTGTGGCTGAAACAGACGCTCTGATTGGTGGAGGGAACGAGGGAAGGGAGTGGGGAGAGACGGGGAAGAGAAGGGGAGTGAGGGAATGGAGAGGAAAGGAGATTGAGAGAAAATGATTAAGCAGGGGGGCAGAGGAGTGAGAGGTGAGGAGAGAGTGTCAGCTCAGCAGCATTTTGTCTCAATCGCACTTGACGTCGAGTCATCTCTCACCTCCCCCGTTTCATCTATCACCCGTCTTCCCCGTCCCAACCATATGTGTCAACTACCCTGTTTCATCTCGCCCCTCCCCCGTTTCATCTCTCACCGCGCATCGTTCATCCGACTCAGCAGCATCGTACGGTCAGCAGCGCCCAAAGTGGACGGCACGGATTTTGGCCGAGTCGTTGTCGCCTTGCGCTTCACCGTTGATTCTAACTCGACCCTCCTGCTCCCCGCGGACGGGGGGGCGGGCGGAAGCGCGGCTACGCGGGAGAGGGTGACGCGGTTGCGCCACACGGGGGCGGAGGCGGGGGATGGTTGAGAATGCGCGGAGTGGAGGAAACGCGGAAGGTGCTGGGGGAGCGCGGGGGCGGTGGAGGCGCGGCGTGATTTGGCGGCGGAGGCGGAAGGAAGGGCGGATGGGAGAAACGAACCGGGTGCCTTGTGCGATGATATTGGGGCGGATTGTAACGAGGATGGGAGAAGCGACGCGTCAGTAGATTGTTCGTGGCGAGGGAGGCTGGAGTAGCGGAGATGATTTGCCCCTGGCGCGCGAATGGGGGGGGGGGGGGGGGGGGGGGGATGGGGGAAGCGGAAACCGGAGATGGGGGAAGAGCAGGGCGGAGAAGAGGAGGAAAATGAGTTTTGCTGACGTGCTCAGCGCTCGTAGCATTCACGGAATGCGAAGAACTTCGGCATTTCGATGAACACGTCGATCGAAGAGACTGCCCTGCACAGCCTCCTTATATTGGCGTCGCATATATCAGCCCGTCGATTCACGAGGAGACTAAAAGATGACGCAAAGTCCCGCCCGTCAATTTAATATGTCGGCGCTCACATGAATTCACGAAGCCGGCGCCGCTCGAGGCGCCTTCCAGCGGCCGTATTGCAAAGGCGAGAAGCGCCAAAGCGACGACTGGCAGACTGTGCGACAGCTGTCGGTCCCTGCGACGGCTGCGACTCGTCGTCGCGCAACGTCGGAAAACCATCGTCGGAACCTTTGGGCGACAAATCGCAACAATTTTTTCGCGGCGTCGTTTGGAGTGAACGAGAGCTCGCGATTTTTTTCGTGCGGTAATGGATCCTTGATGGGAACTCCGGGGTCCGACGCTTATCGACCTTTGACAGGCCGCAAGCACGCCATACCCTCTTCGTGCTGGAAAACGCGATTTGCTTCTGCCGTCGCGTGCGGAGAGGCTACGCGCGCGAAGCAATGGCAGGCAAATTCCCTAAAGGGTGTGCTGTAGGTTCGCTCGACCCACGGGACAAATCGGGTGGGACGAAACGAAGCGCGGAGCCTTACGAAAGACTACGCCTCGAGTGAAGAAAACAAATAAATGAAATGAATGAATGAATGGATAGGATGGTTGGTGGAGTTATGATGGCGGTGAGGTGAGATGGTGAGGACCAGGCCTGTCGAAGTTCCTGGGGCCCATACTTGCGCTCCCCAGCTCCTCCCCATCTGACCCTATTTTTGGTGTAGCTGAGCGTTTGGGCACCCTTAACGGTCACTGGCGCACCCCAAAGTGAAAACTTGAAATCCGGGCTTGTGAAGAGTTTGCACTTAGACGCTAAGGGAAAATTCGGGTGCTCGAAGCTGACTTAGACACTTTATAAACACAGGATTGGCAAGAAAGCGCAAGGGAAAAAACTACTCCTCTCGTACAACCTAAGGAGAAGGAGGGGGGGGGTGGCACTTAGGCGCTAAAGGAAAATTCAGGTTCTCCAAGCTGACTTAGACACTTTATAAACACAGGATTGGCCAGAAAACGCTACTAGGAAACATCCACTCCTCTCGTGCAGCCTAAGGAAAAAGAGGGAAGGGGGGGGGTCTTACAACCGGAAACCAAAACTTTGAGACAGGGGAAGGCCTGGTTTGGGTACTTAACGCATCTGGGGAGGGTCGAACTAGGCACTTAGTGGCGCGGGTGCTGTGCGAATCTAACACTTTATGCAGTCGAGCTGGAGCGAAAGTAACCCGGAATGTTCAGGGCATTAAGGGCATATGCCCTTGAATCGACAGGCCTGGTGAGGACACGTCACCTCCCTCGATCGATCGTGCAAAATCGAGGAAGATCGATCGTCCACCGCACTAAAAGCCCGCGTGTTGCATTTAAATTTGTTTGAAAACTTTTTGAACCGAATCAAAAATCGATCCTGCGCAGGTACGATCGAGGCAGGTGACGTGTCCTGAGTGTTGGTTATCTGAACTCCAAATTCTGGAGGTAGATAGGATGCCTCCTAGACCGAAATCCGAACAGCTTCTGTTCTGCCATGAAAATCTGAAGCGCACTGAGCAACCACAAGAATGAGCTGCATGTACGACAAAAGAGACGAGGCAGTAACGACGACGGTTACCCCCCTTCGCGTGGTGCTAGAATAGAACAAGGGGCTTGTGACGATTAGGCGAAGAATGGTTACGTGCCTTTGCTGAAATCGCTCAGTCGGCGGCGGAATCCGAAAAAATAAGCAGCGAAATCGGCACTGTCGCGCGATGCGCTCGTGGATGTGGCTGGCTGACACCAACAACAGCCTGGGATCCGTGAATTTGTCGGATAGCCACCAGTCGTTACAGATTCGTTACTGCTGCTGGCTGACGGCGGCATGCACAGGCTTGCTCTTCGCGAAACGGCGCATGGATGGGTGATGGTGGTGTGGTGAGGTGTGTCAAAATGCATTTCTACATCAGTGTTTCACAATATAGTTCAGATACCGACATTAACTATTGAAGTATAGTAATACCACATCAGCTAGTATCGACTATCCGCTACATGAAAGTGGTTCACCGTCACTGAACCTAGACCTGAATGTAGCACTGTTCTGGTGCCTCAATGTTTGTTGCATCGACGGCTGAGAACAGTTGGTACTTGACTGTGCACCATGATCGATGGACCTGTGTTCGTTCCCTGCACAACTCCTGAGTCCTGCCATCAACAGATTGTCGCACAGCGACCTTGTGCGAAAAAGGCCCGCTCGGTCGTCCAAATTGTCGCAACTTTGTTTGGAAGTATGCGCACGACACAGCTGGTGGAGATAATGTGATGGAAAACTACGTGCGAACATGTGGTTCTGTACGATTTCTCTGGGTTAGAATGGGTGGCGAAACAGTAAAATGCTTGGTTGGTTTGAGGCTGAACCGTGTGTGCGATGCGACGCGGGGGAGTGGAGGGGCGCGATTGGTCTGGTAAGGACGACCGACGTGACGACGAAATTCCGAACCCAAAAATCGCAAATGTTCTGACGCTCAGGCTCCAGCGCAGCATGTTTCTACCCCACCGCTCCGACCCACAAGCACCACCACTCCCTCGCCCATCCCTCATCTGTACCCGCTGGCGCTGCTCGCTTACTCAGCGCTCCCCCACCGCAAGCCACCTCCCCCGCTTCCGCCCCACCAATTTGCGCACGCGAGAGCTTTGTAGTACAAAGTCATGGCTTCCCATCTCGCCTTCATTAGTTCAGGCAACAAGCGAGAGCCAAGCACCCACCGTTGCTTGTGAATTCGTTAGGTGTTTTCTCCGGACTGCAAGTGAAAATCGTCGTCAGCTATAACGGAACCTTTCTCCACCGCAAGCCAGCGAACTTAGCGCACAACGTGCAGCACCCGCCGCCATGGGCTACAAATCGCCCGCGCTCGCAGTGCTTTTCGCGCTGCTCCTCGCGACGTCGGTCGTGTCCGCGGAGGTGTCGTCAGAGCGCCTCATCGACGAGGTCCGCGCGCTGACGAACGCGCTCAAGAGCCGCCCCAACTTCTCGCTCATCTACCTCGCCGCAAAATACGTGCTCAAGAAGCAAGGTTAGTCCCTCGCGGCGCTCCATTTGCAGCGTAATGCCGCTTGTCCCGTGCTGTTGTCCGCGATCGGCCCATAACCCAGCTTCCGCGTTTTCTCCGCCTTCCCTCCGCCTCCTCCCGCCTCCCCCCGCCAGACTCCCTCCTCGCGAAATACGGCGCGGACGTGCTCCCGAACGCGGAGGCGAAAACCCTCCTCATCCCCGACAACACCGCCGTACTCCGCTATTTCAACGGCAAACTCCCCGATACCCAAGAGGAGGTCGAAGCGCACTTAGACACGGTCCTCATGAACGTGCTCGACGGGTCCTTCACGCTCGCGGAGCTCCGAAGCGGCTCGTCCTTCCCCACGGTTTACCAGGACCGCCGGCTGGTGCAGATCGATGTGGGGAAGGGGTGGCTGAAGCGCGGAACCGGGGTGGCGCTCGGGCAGGCGGGGTCGAAGCGGAGGACGTGGTCCAGGGTGAGCGACCCGGGAATGTACAAGGGCGATTTGTTCATTGCTCATGGCGTGACGAATGTGCAGAAGCCGTAGAGGGGAGGGAGGGTACCCTCTCACTGGGAAGGCTGGGAAGATTTCGAGGTTTTGATTTGGTGAAAAGTGTTATGAGTTTTACTAAACAGAGTGCGCGGAAGACTTCTATAAAGAGAATGAATTACAGAATGATCAAGAATGAATAAGGAGCACACATTTATTGGGTCGAAACCGTGCTAGGCGGGGACCTTGGGATGTGGTTGGGTTTGGATGTGTCGTGATTGGTGCGGGGCGACTCGGAATTGGCTCGGTGCGAAAGTGTAGGCCGAGCCATCCTGACGCGAAGTGTTCGGGCTGTCCTCGCTAAGAGCAGCCTCTACAGTAATGAATTGGGTATTCACTACAAAAAGAGTGATTAGTTGTGCCCAGTGTAGTGGTTGTTTTGTACAGGAACATTTCCTATTTTGCGGGATTGTTGACGAGCAATTTGTTGGGTGCATACCACTGGTTTCCTAAAGGCTGAACGATGTAGACTACCGTAACTGCATTTACACAAGGTACTTCCATGCCAAGCACATAGAAGCACACTATCATGTCTTGTTCATAGCCTCAGCTTCAGCAGCAGCCATAGGATCAGCTGCACCAGGCCCAGTATCCCCCTCCTCTTCCTCTTCCATGCTTCTATCAGCAGCAGCGCCACCCTTTGGAGCATTGGCAGCAGCTGCAGCAGCAGCTTTCTGCTCCTTGCTTAATCGTTGAATCTCCTCCTCTTGCTGTTGGCGCTCAAACCATGTGTCTGCGTCCGCCCACACTGGAGTTGGAAAAAAACATGTGCGGAAAGGTACACGAGGTGGGGAGGAAGAGGGGGAGGGAAAAAGAGAGATCAAGAAGGGGAAGTATGCCAAGGGGAACAGGGGAAGAGGAGCTGTGAAACGTAAAGAGGAAGGGAAGGGAAAGAAATTTGGCAGGTGGCAGGGCTGGGGTAAGTGTGCAAAAATTTGCACGGACAACGTTAGTCACAAAGCGGAAAGGACAACAGTGAAGCAGGGTGAGGTGGGGTGCAAGACAGTGGGGTGGGGTGCAAACCGTAGGCTGGACAGGCGGTAGTATAACACCCTTCCCTTGAGTAAGTGCATCATGAGCCTAACCAAAAACCACCAGAATAATCTCTTTGCACCCAGATGGTGACCAGTTGCAAGACCCAGCCCTCAACCCTGAACATACAATGCCCCTTTGCCTGCACACACGACACCTGGTTGCCCTCGAAGCCCATCCCTGAACAACACAAGAGCCATCCTTACTAAACCCCGGCGTATCTGGCTGCAACGCCCGTTCCTGTGCCCTAAACGCCACCGCACCTGGTTGCGAGGCCCAGCCCTGCTCGCCGCCTTTGATCTTCTGCGGCTGCGCGATGTTGACGGTGAGCACGCGGCCGTACAGCTCGCCGTTGTGCATGTTGTCCATGGCTGCCGCCGCGTCCTCCTTCTCCATGTACGTCAGGAAGCCGAACCCGCGGTGCTTCTGCGTCGTCTGGCGGAAGAGGGACGTGAGGTGGGATGGGGAGGGACGGGGAGGGGAAAGCCGGAAAAGGGGGCGAAAGGGGAAGGAGAAGGAGGGGGTGGGGGTGGGGCGGGTGTACTAGCTGTCGTACGCATCCGCAAGGGTGCTGCTAATTGATTTATTCGCGGCTAATGTGATTGGATTGTAGGCCAGAGACAAACTACTCGTATAAAAAAGGGGTTCGAGATAAGAAAGAGACAGCATTCGCTACCTGATCAATCGGGATATTTATATCCTTGATGTCACCGAACGGGATGAAAGCCGCGTGGAGAATTGACTCGGTCACATTCTCCTCCAACCCTCCTGCCAGCAACACACGGACGCAATTATGAGAATATCGCACTATCGCAGGACTGACGAATTCTAGGTAAGTCAAAGAAAATTCTATACAAGACGGAAATTTCAATTCTAAACTCGAAAACCTTTACCTCACGAAATCCACCAGCCTCACCAACATACAACGTTGTTTTTGGATTTGGCGTCGCCATAGTTGCGATGTGAAAGTCCAGGAACAAAGAATAGGATGACTACGAAACCGCGGGGTTAGGACGTTGAGCCCTAATCTGTGATCACCAAAATCCACGTGGCAACTGACTAGCCTAGCTGACGACAGGAAGATGGTCCGCCGGGTGGAGCGATACGAGCAACTTCGCTTCTGGTGATGACGAAGCACCATAGACAGGAATAGATCTGAACCTTGTGCTTCCCTTGGGTCCCTAAAGTCCACCAAGTGGAAGATAGAAATATGTTATTGTGGAATTCGTTATTGTGGAACAGTACAATTGGAAGATAGAAATATGTTCAGTGTAACAGTATTAGGAGATTTCTGTCGCGCGTTCAGGTAACATGGCGTCGCCATGCTCATCATTTCCTCATCCATCTTGGGATTGTTTCGCAGCTGACGCATTTGGTCTGAAGCAAATGATATTCCACGTGGCTCGTGATAACTTGTCGCGGGGATGCTAGTCGCAAACGTGTAGGGGCCCAACCTTGTCGCCCACTAGGATGGTGCGCTTTCGTCCAGCACACCGACCCTGCTCCCACGCTATAGGCGAAGCGGAACTTCACATCGCCAACTCATCGAGCAGACCCTTCTAGGGGTGAGAATTCTGGGCATTCCTGCGCCTCGAGAACTTCAGTTCTGGGCAAAATTTTACAGTTTCTCCAAAGGCATAAACATGAGGGAAATGTGAATGTGTGCTTCCAAGTTTGTGTATCCATCACGTTTCCTGCTCCCCTAGCACGTCCTGCTTGAGTTCCCAAAACAAGGCTCAAATCCTTGTTGATCCGTTCTCAAGCAATAATGGCAGCCACCACAATCGCCGCTAGCCAGTTTAACTTTGTCGCTCTCAGTGGCCTCGTCAGCAGGCAGGAACAATGCACTGCTCGCGTGGCGCTCGCTCCATTGAGTGTGAAGACCCGCACCGCCTCCGTCCAGGCGCAGCCGGTGGAGAGGGCTCAAGTCGTCGTCGCCCGGGCTCAGGCATCTTCAGTCGATGTTGCAAAGAAGCAGGTGAAGTAACATTATTCATAGCTTGATTCCGTCGATTTTGATGCCAGGGCGGGTCCGACAGATGCAGCAATGTGAATCCGGTGACGACTTGTACCCTAAATGAACAAGCCTTAAGATGGAACTCAATGTGTACCAAATCCCCTGACAATGCAGGCTGATTCTGCCTCAACCACGAGCACGACGTACCACTTCATTGTGGCGAACGCCAAGTTCATGCTGGACGAGGAGGAGCACTTCCAGGAGCAGCTTAAGGAGCGACTCAGGTGGCTGCACGAACAGGGTCGCCCGCAGGACTTCTGGCTCGTGTACGAGCCCGAGTTTCTTGCGAGCTTCCCTGAGATCGCCAAGCGAGTGAACAGGCCTGCTGTGGCTCTTGTCACCACCGACGCTGTTTGGATGACGTAAGTGTTCTTCAATGCTCTTGAATGACAGTTGTTCTAGATATCGGGACAGGCAGTGCGTAGTACATACGCTAAAAATATCGCGTGCTGTGAGTGAGGAGATTCACGCTCGGTGGTCTCATTCACTCTTGCCCGGCTTGCATGTTCCCCCCGGCCCTTTCAGATTTATGAAGCTGAGATTGGACCGTGTTCTCAGGGGCGAGTTCGAGTGTGACTCCCAGGAAGAGGCCTTGAAATCACTTCCCATTGAGAACAACTACAAGCCTGCCAAGTGGGACGCTCCTTATCCCAAGTATCAGTCGGACTGGTGGACACCGTACGCCGCTCCCTCGGTTTCTGGGAGGTCTTGAAGCTCCGAATAAGTAATATACCTAGTACCTTATGGCATGGCTTGTACATGGGGGCTGCCTGGGTAACTTCAGATGTTGCACGCGTGCAGTCTCTTGCTGCTGAGCGTTCAGTGGCTATGGCTGGTGCCACGAGGTGACAAGGCAGGGTTATTTCCAAGATGTTCAAACTTCTTGAGCCATGCAGGCTCGAGGCTCATCCAGCGGGGTGACCGATGCTTTATGGTAGCCCTGTGGTCTCCCTGAGTAATCTTGTATCTTTCATAAGTGCATATAATGCAAATGCTTTTCTCCTTTACCCCTTGCCATTGGATTGGACCTTTAGGCTATTCCTGTTGCCTTCTGCCTTCTGCTCATCCCCATGGTTCCACTTGGTAGCCCTAGGTGTTCATGCACTACTGATTTAATGTCCTTACTGTCAACAGAATCCAGCATCTCGTCTCGTTCCTCACTAGTGGCCAAATTCTATTAATTAGGGCGGGTCCAGCGCGTACGTTTACAAGTGCTTTACAGTTCATCCGTCGATGTTCGAGACGATATAAACTGGTGCACAGCGGTTCTAAATCTTCACCTTTTTGCACCTCGAGGCAATAAGATGAACTGCAGTGCAACCGAAAACGTATGCGCTGGATCCTCCCCTACAGTCATCCCTGGCAACAAGATGAGGTAGGGAGCTGCCATTTTGACCTCTTCCGTACATATATATACCCCCAATACAACTCATTTGTGCAAAAGTCATGTTCTCATATGCGCATGATTCCCTGTACCATTGCCCAGCGAGGCCATCGCAGCTTCTAGAGCCAGCTCGGGCTAAATCCCCACAGCTAAGGGCTGATCGATATGCACCTCTGAGATTGGCCTTCCCAGTGAGATGTGTTGCTCCACCCATGTCTCGATCATGGCTGCTGCAGCCTCAGGTTGGTCAGCAGGCACTTGGTGTCCAGCACCGGTCACAATCACATGAGTCAAATTCTTCCACTGTCTCCAATATCCTTCTCTCCTTCCGCATACAAGCCACACCACTCGCTCGGCATCCCAGAATCTGTCTGCATCACTCCAGGACAGAGTGCGCATCCACGCTTCAGAGCTGGTAGGGCCATCCTTAGCATCAAACAGGCCCTGAAACAGCAGCACAGGGACACCTGCTGAAAGCACTTGCTCAAATGCTTTCTTGCTGCTCTTCATTGTATCCTGCTCAAGCGAGTTATGTGTATAGGTTGAGACATTGGCATTGTCTGATGTGAATTTTCACGAATCCAAATGAGGCACACACCTGAGCAAGGTGGCGTCGAATGTGTGGCCGGCAACTGGCCCAGTTAATTCTTGGTTCAGCGTGGAGTGCTTCCTTGACATGAGGTTGATTAAGAAACAATGAAAGGTACTCCACTCCACCCTGAAATAAGATTAGGAGAGTAAGGTGAGTGACGTAAATTTTGCGGGAAATTTTATGGCACTTGTTGCCGCAGTACCTGTGTCGCGTGGTACTTGGCATGCCGCCGAATATCCAGCAACGTTGGGGTTCCTGCTTTGTGCTCTATCCACTCACACAGTGCGGTGCGTGCATAATGAGCCTCTTCCCATTCTTCCCTGTCCATTTGACGTCATAGTCAGTCAATGTAGACAATATGCTGATGGAATCACAAGAAGAACACTACCTGTCTATGAGTTGAACCACTCTTTTGGCCTCTTCCTTCACATAGTCTGCCTGGCGGCCAGTGAGCATGTTGAAGGCCCTAGCAACATGCTCATGAACTTGAACCTGAAGCAGCAGGCAGCATTTTCAGTCTCACCAGCTACATAAAGCAGCCGCAAATTGATAATACCCACCGGAACACCTACCTGTATCCGAGGGTCTGTGAAACCGTTCCCGACAACAATTCCTGCTAACTCCACTGGAAGGCCCTGGTCTCGCTGCTGCTGCTGCATCAACAAGCAGCTGAGCTCAGGTACATACTTCCCAGCATATGACTCCCCCGTAACAAAGAATGGACGGCCACACAAGCTCGGATGCATGTCAAAGAATGCTGATAGGGCATTATAGAGGTGCTTTGCCACTGTAGGCTGGTCTTGAGGGATATCCTCGATGCTTCCCGCGACACTGAACCCTGTGCCAATCGGATTATCAATAAATAGCAGGCCGTATCTTTCGCAACACACAGTCAAGGCGTCAGTCTGCATCAGTGATGGCATAATTGCGTTATACCATGATCCATCAGCAGCTTACCTTCTGTTCCACGCCCATGGATTCTTTTTCAGGTGAAGGCTGTCAATGGCGTCATCTGTTATAGCGACATTCCAGGGACCAATCTCATAGAAATTGCCGATCATACTCGAACAACCCGGACCACCGTTAAGCCAAAGAAGAAGCGGAGTCTCTGCAAGCGATCTTGACGGTTCCGTCGCCTCGTAGTATGTATAGAACATTCGAGACTCAGGAGTGGACGTGCTGACGGGAAGATAGCCTGAAGATGATGGAAGTGCCTCCTTCGGCATAGGTACGTTAGGGTGCGAGCCCTCTGGGGTGAGAGGAACATAGCTCCCGCATGGAGAATAAGATACAGCCTGCACGGGAGAAAGAGAGTCAGTAATCACGTGATGCTTGAGAGCAAGCTGAGAGTGTTGCAATGCCAAATAGGACCTTCGCTGCCTTAGTTGAACGAAGAGCCGGGAAGTGTTCTTTAGTCCCTGCTTCCGACGAGAAAATTAGTAGCATGCGACGAAAAAAAACGAAGCAAAAGCACATCGCGTGCGCTAGTACCGCAAATGGAGTTCAGAGCATGTAGGCTAGAGCTAGGTGCAGCTGAAGCTGCCACTGCACGGGGACTGAGAACCATTTTTGTTGATACTTGAAGGAGCCGGCACAACGCAGGCATGCACGCGTCGAATTTTGTTTGAGCAGAACGATAAAGAGCGTAGAATGAGAACGACCGATGTGGAGTATGTGGATATGAGTGGGCTGAAAATGATGGAATATAGAATGGGAAAATGCGGAGCGTGAATGTGAATTGTGGAGTCCTGGAAACCGAAATGGGAAGTGTGTGTAGCCAGGGCGTTGAATCTGCCTGACAAGCAGGTGAACTTCAGCTGCAGCCAAATGAGATCACCTGAATAATTTGGAGGTTCGTGCTGGCGGAAAAAGATGTCAGCGGAACTGTGGTTTTGCGAAGCACACAAAAGTAACACAGTCCGCACGACAATGTACGAGCTTCGCAAAAGCGATTTGGGTTCACTTTTGGCAGGTCAAACTGGCACCACGTGGGACGCTTTTTCGAGGGGGCTTTTTACATGATAATTCCACGTGGCAGTTAGGCTAGTTGACCAGGCAGGTAGGGGGTTTGGCGAGGATTTTAACATCTCTAGCTCTGCGTTTGTTTGCGGTTCGTGGCAGTGCATGGACTCTCGAGCGCCCCGTAGTTGCCAGATTAGACATCTTGGCAAACTCACGGTTATGCTAGTTGGGTTTGTTGGCAGAGAGTGCGTTAATTGCCGCGAATTGTTGAGCCTCCGATTTCGAGACCGAGTAGTGGTAGTAGCGTAACCCCTCTGGTGTCTCCTGACCGTGCGAACTTCCTCTTCCCACTCACCTAGACTATTATTCGCTATTCTTCGCTATTCTTCGCGATGCTTCGCGAACCGTTGTTACCTTCAACAGGCGGTCAGGAATCTAACACGCGTGCCACGTCAGACTCCGCAGTATGTCATGAGTATCGCGCGCGCGTGAACCTGACAATACCCCGTGGCGCAGCCATCGCAAGCGGACCCCCGCCAAACAGACGCGCGAGCGTCGACTCAGCGAATGTGACAATATCGGAGGGAAGCGACCTCTGCGCGGAAGCCGATTCGCGGAAGAGGCGAATTAGCTTTGGGAATGAACGGGGGGAAGCGGGAGGCTCGGGGAGGAGGGGGAGATGGGGAAGCGGAGGGCCGGGTGGAGGGGAGGGCGTGCGGAGTCCGCGCAGCCCGGGGCTGTCGAAGCAGGAGGTCCTGGGGGCATTTGATGCGGCGGAGGCGGAAGGGGAGGCGGAGGCGGACTTGGGCGCGCACCTACAGACGGACTTCCAAACCGTTCTCAACACGGTAGGTGATTAGAGCCCTTACTGCCTTAATATCATGCCCTTACTGCCTTAATATCATGCCCTTACTGCCTTAATATCATGCCCTTACTGCCTTAATATCATGCCCTTACTGCCTTAATATCATGCCCTTACTGCCTTAATATCATGCCCTTACTGCCTTAATATCATGCCCTTACTGTGTGTTTGTATGTTTTGTCTTGTCTTGTCTTAACTTGTCGTGTTTTGTCTTGCTTTTCTAGTGTAAAGCAGCGATTCTGATGGTAGAAAAATTTCAACCAATTCGTGCTACTTCGCTGTTCTGCACCCATGTCCTCCGCGCCCTTGCCCTTGGGCAGATAAATCTTTTCGTTGGGGCAGGTCTGCTCTCCATGGGCTATGCAGTCATGCTGGGCGGCTGGATGAGCCTTGTGAGTTCGTTACTCCCCCTATTTCCTCCCTCCATCTATCTATCTATCCATCTAGCTCATCCCTATGCAGTCATGCTGGGCGGCTGGACGAGCCTTGTGAGTTCGCTCCTCCCTTTACTCCCTCCCTCCATCTCTCTCCTCCCCTCTGTCTCCGCCGCCCCTCTCTCTCTCAGCACCGAATTCCTCTTACAACTCCACCAACTGCTTTCCGCCCTCTGCTGCACAACCCCCTTCTGTTTCACAACCCCCCTCTGCACCACACCTTGTCCACTCTACCGTCCCCTCAATTCCCTCATTCCCATATTTTTAGCCATCCGTGCTGCCAGCTACACTTAGCTCTTTCCCCTATCAACACAACTGCTCCTCGCCCTCTGCACAACCTTTTTCCGCATCACGGCTCGCCTGCTCTGCTTCTAATCACATGTCCTCCTCTCATCCCCTTCTTCCCCAACCCTGAACCCTTCCTCTGTCCCTCTCCCCCTCCCCAATCAATGCACCACAGCTGGTACTCGCGCTCTGCACGACCCTCTTCTACACCACAGCTCGCCTGCCCTGCCCCTGCTTCTAATTACATACCCTCCTTCCACACCCTTTTCTTTCTCTCCCCCCACCCTCCTCCCCTCCCGCCAACCTCCACAGCTGGTCTTGGCACTCTGCACGGCCCTCTTCTGCACCACTGCTAGCCTGCTCTGCCGTTCTTCTAATCGCAGTCCCTCTCTCCCACCCCTTCCGCCCCCTCCTTCCACCCAGCTGGTCCTGGCACTCTGCACCACCCTCTTCTGCACCACGGCTCGCCTGCTCTGTCCTGCTTCTAGTCACATCACATGCCCTCTCCTCTTACCCGCCTTCCTCCTTCTCCCCCCTCTTTTCCGCCCTCCCATTGCACCACAGCTGGTGCTCGCCCTCTGCACCACCCTATTCTGCACCACGGCTCGCCTGCTCTGCCATGCGTTCGACGCCCTCCCGCCCTCCACCCTGCAATCCTACCCTGCTCTCGCCCGCTTCGCCTTCGGCCTGCCGGGCGAATGGGCTGTGAGTGTCACGTCCGTTGCACTCGACTTTGGTTTCTGCGTTGTGCATTCTCCTGCTCCCTGCATTCGACTCCCTCCCACCCCGCCCTCCCGCCCTCCACCCTGCCCTCCCACCCCGCCCTCCCGCCCTCCACCCTGCCCTCCTACCCCGCCCTTGCACGGTTCGCCTTCGGTCCCCCGGGAGAATGGGCGGTGAGTGCCATGCACGTTGCTCCACATGGATTTCTGCGTTGTGCATCCTCCTGCTCTCTGTCACGCATTCGACGCCCTCCCTCCCTTCACCCTGCCCTCCTACCCTGCCCTCCTACCCTGCCCTCCTACCCTGCCCTCGCCCGCTTCGCCTTCGGTCCGCTGGGCGAATGGGCTGTGAGTGCCATGTGTCCCCACTTGCCATGATTGTTCAATCAATCAGTGATGGTGGTGGTGTTGTTTCAGTTCTGGAATGCGCTTGGCATGTGTATCCGTCCCATTGCCCTTACTCTCACAACAATGAGACTTCCCTCCTCCTCTCTCCTCTCCCTCTGTCCCATGTTGGCATGTGTGCATCAGGTCATGGTGGCAGTGCTCTTTGAGTTCTGGGGAGCGCTCGCTCAGCATGTGTTTGACACGTGCCCTCCCTCTCCTCTCCCTCCATCCCACCCATGTGCTCTGTTCGCCATATCCCGATCAGGTGATGGTGGCGGTGCTATTCGAGTTCTGGGGGGCGCTCGGCATGGTCTCATCTTCCCCTTCCTCCCCTAACAAAATGCTTCTTATCCTACCCCCGCCCCTCCCTCCGTCCCTTGTGTGCATCAGGTGATGCTGGCAGTGCTATTCGAGTTCTGGGGGGCGCTCGGCATGTGTGTTCCTTCCTTCCCCCTTCTCTCCTAAAAACTTCCCTTCCCTCCTACCCCTCGCTCCTTCCGTCCCTTGTGTGCATCAGGTGATGGTGGCAGTGCTATTCGAGTTCTGGGGAGCGCTCGGCATGTGTCTCATCATAGTGTGGCAGTCCGCTCTCATCTTCCTGCCGCCCCTCCCCACGCTCTGCCTCCCCTCCTTCGCCACCTCCGCTGCCGATGCCTCTGCACCCTCTGCTGCTCCGCTCTGCCTCTTGCCGAGGTACTTACCTCGTGCATGCATCAGTGCTCATGTTTTCTCACCAGTCTCACTCCTTCCCTCCCCATCAAGCCAATGCACTCCTTTAATCCCCTGAAATATTCACACCCTTCCTCTCCCCATCCTCCCATCCTCTCTTCTATCTGTCTCCCCACCACATCCCTGCAGGCACCTCGTGATAGCTGCTAGCCTAGCGCTAGTCATCCCCACAGTGCTCTTGCACTCCTTTGTGCGCCTCACCAATCTCACTACTCCTTCCCCCATTATCCCCTCTTCCTATCATCTCCACCATCTCCCCACGCCCCGCACCCCTGCAGGCACCTCGTGATAGCGGCCAGCCTAGCGCTAGTCATCCCCACCGTGCTAGTGCGCTCCTTTGCTCGCCTCACCAACGTAGCCCTCTCCGGTGTCGCCAGCAGCACTCTGCTCTGTTCTGGTAACTCCTACCTCTCTTTGGTTCCTGGTACTCGTCATCCCCACCGTGCTTGTGTGCTCATTTGCTCGCCTTACCAACGTAGCTCTCTCCGGTGTTGCCAGCAGCACTCTGCTCTGCTCCGGTATTTCCTGGCTCCTTTGCTGCTCCGGTATTTCTTTAGCACACTTCTCTTCTCTGGTATCTCCTACCCCTCTTCAATTGCTAGTGCTCATCATCCCCACAGTGCTAGCGCGCTCCATTGCTCGCCTCACCAAATCTGCCCTCTCTGGTGCCGCCAGCAGCGCACTTCTGGCCTGCATTTTGAGTTCATCCAAAAGCCCCTCTGTGACCAGCTTCAAGTGCCCTCTCTCCCTCGCCCGCATCAGCCTAAGGTAATGTTTTGAGGCTGACCTTGATGCGGGCGAGGGAGAGAGGGCACTTGAGGCTGATCACAGAGAGAGGCTTTTGGATGGACTCAAAATGCAGGCCAGAAAGTAACGGTTTCAGGCTGACCTTGATGTGGCAATAGTCTCGTCTTCATTTTGTTTTTTCTCAGCTTATTTAAACACCCTCCCTTCCCCCCCTCTCTTTCCCCCCCACCCTGCCAGTGATGCTAGGCACGTGGGCGAGTGACCCTTCCTCTGCTGCTCTCCCAGAACCCCGCGCTCACCACCACTCCACCGTCTCCTGGTCCCACCTGCCCATGGCAGCCGGCATCTTCATGGTTTCGCTCTCAGGTGAATCTTCAGGCGTTCAGGAAGTTCTTCAGGTGTTCTGATTATCCTGCAATCTCGCATTCCCATGTCACTATTGCTGAAAGTGCTTTTGTAACCGGATTCAATGTTTGAATATGCCATCTGTTTCCATGCCATGTTATACCATGCCATGCCATACCATACCATACCATACCATACCATACCATACCATACCATACCATACCATACCATACCATGCCATGCCATGCCATAACATACCATACCATACCATACCATACCATACCATACCATGCCATGCCATGCCATGCCATACCATACCATACCATACCATACCATACCATACCATACCATACCATACCATACCATACCATACCATACCATACCATTCCACACCATGCAATCATGCCATGCTATCCCATGCTGTGTCACACCATGTGATCAGGCCATGCGGGTCTGCCATCCCTCCGGCGCAGCATGCGGACACCAGAGCACTTTGACCAGTGCATCATCGTCACATTCTCCTCCATGTTCCTCCTGTGAGCCCCCTGCTTCGATCCTGCATCGAGCCTGAAGTACCAAGCATGCGGACACCACAGCACTTTGACCAATGCATCATCGTCACATTCTCCTCCATGTTCCTCCTGTGAGCCTGTCGCTATTTTCCTACTGTGAGCCTGTAGCTATCTCCTCCTGTGAGCCTGTCGTTATTTTCCTCCTGTGAGTCTGCCGCTTGTTCCTGCAGTGATCTCCCACCGTCCTCCTGATTGGACTCCATTGCTGAGCCATAACCTGAAACACCCAGCATGCAGACACCGCAGCACTTTGAGCGAATTAATAAAGTCACATTCTCTGCCACTGCTGGGCTCACAGATCACCTTCTCCTGTGAGCCCACCAGTGCGTTTCTATTGTGAATGCACCGCTCTGTTGTTGCTGTGAGCCCACCAGTGCGTTTCTATTGTGAATGCACCGCTCTGTTGTTGCTGTGAGCCCACCAGTGCGTTTCTATTGTGAATGCACCGCTCTGTTGTTGCTGTGAGCCCACCAGTGCGTTTCTATTGTGAATGCACCGCTCTGTTGTTGCTGTGAGCCCACCAGTGCGTTTCTATTGTGAATGCACCGCTCTGTTGTTGCTGTGAGCCCACCAGTGCGTTTCTATTGTGAATGCACCGCTCTGTTGTTGCTGTGAGCCCACCAGTGCGTGTCTATTGTGAATGCCAGCCTGGGCGACGCTAGAGCTGTTGCCTGGTCGCACCTCGTTCTGCCAGAATTTCCACTTGCTTCATTCTTTCCCCTTTCGCAATCCTCTTTCACTCGTTCCACCAGCTATGCCACCATGGGTGGATTCGCCTACCTTTACTTTGGGGACTCCGTGCGCGTGCTGGTAACCGCCAGCCTGGACGACGCTGGAGCTGCTGCCGGCATCATTCTGCTCCAATGGGGTTCCGTTTCCGTCTCCCTCTCCGCCCTCCTCTCTCTCCTCGTCGCTGCCAGTGTGTTTACAACCATACCGGTATGTCGACGTGCTTTCGTGTCCCGAGTTGACTTTTGAGTCGACTAAAAAAATCAACTCTTTGTCCTCGTCGATGCCAGTGTGTTTACAACCATACCAGTATGTCGACTCTCTATTGGGCCACTCGAAATTAAAATCCCGGATTTATTCCCTCCATCTTGAGCTGTATCCCATCTTGAGCTGTATCCCATCTTGAGCTGTATTCCATCTTGAGCTGTATCCCATCTTGAGCTGTATCCCATCTTGAGATGTATCCCATCTTGAGCTGTATCCCATCTTGAGATGTATCCCATCTTCGCACCTTAAAACTGACCTGTGGCTGCTTTTCTTGCCATCATGTTTTAAACCACCTCCCACTCCTCTCCCCCCCCATCCCAACCCCTCCTCTCCATGAAAAGGCTCTGGTGTATGTGATGTCAGAGCTGATTCTCGACCTCTCTGCCCGCCTCGGCCTGCCTGTCTCCTCACACAAGCCCACACCAAGTGCTGCGGATCCTGTTGCTGATGGTGCGGAGAGTGTCTGCCCTGCTGATGGTGGATTACCACCGCCCCAATGCAGCGCACAGCCAGTGCCACACCGCCACTCCGGTACCTCCTTGCTCCCATGGCCCCACTGCTGCTTTTGCCTGCTGCATTTGTTTTGGACCACTGTACTAACATTTTTTTTGGCAAATTATTGAAGCCAAGGCACTAGTCTTCCACTCAAGGTTCAGTGTTTTTCGCTTGCATTCCTGCTCCCCTGCGCATCCCTGCAGCGATAGCTGAGGGCATCACTCGCGTTGCTGTCACCTTCGTCGGCTACCTCACAGCATACCTCACGTGAGTCTTTTTTTTTTCCTGCTTCCAATTCTCTCAGGTGCCAGCGCTAGTGGCTTCACAATATAATGGTCTGCACGTTTTTGCTGAAAGAGGTCAGAGAGATTGTCCCTGTTGTTGTGGCCTCTACGGTAATTTTGCAGGTATGATGTGCTGGACAGAGTGGAGTCAGTGGTGGGAGGAGTCTGTTCTGTGGGAGTGTCTATGGTGCTACCAGCTGTGATTTTTGACCGCCTTTACTCCCACCAGCTCTCAGTTATCCAACTGACCCTGTTGAGAGGGCTGATTGCGTTTGGGGTGATTGCAGCATGTGGGATTGCATATATAAACATTTTCAAGTAAAAATAAGTGTAATTCAACAGATTTGTCTAACAGTTCCAAGCAGACCCTGACGACTCTGATTTTTCAGCGTGCCCTGAAACCAATTTAGGGGCCTGGATCCAAGTATCAAAAGTCAGGCACCAAGCATGTCATAAGCCAGTAACTCAGTGTATGGTTAGCTCAGAAATCTTCTGAGCGCATTCACATGGGCAGCTCGCCACTGTCGGCAATGGTGACAGTGGCCTTGGGGGTGCTGCTCTGTGTGCCCTCCGCCTCCACCTTGTACATCACGTCCATCCCCTCCAGCACCTTGCCAAACACCACATGGCGACCATCCAGCCTGCACACACAAGCCAAACACCAAATGGTTCTCAGTCTCTGAGCAAACTCGGCACCAATTTCCAAAACAGCACATGAAGAATCAGGTGGGCTCAGCACTCACCAGCTGGTCTTGACAGTGCAGATAAAGAACTGGGAGCCGTTGGTGTTGGGACCAGCATTGGCCATGCTGACAATGCCTGGTATCAGGTGGGGCACAGGCGGGAGTAAAGGGAAACAATGTTCAAAAGGCATCCAGTATGTGGTTGTTCAAATAGGATCACGTGGCTATCTTGAAAGTGTTTTTGTTATTATCTTTGCCGACCTTTTTCTGAATCATGAGTCACTCACATGGGGTGAATGAAGATTGACGAGAGGTGGAAGGCGAGAGCATGCCAATAGCAACGAGTGAGCAGCAAAGAGGGCTATGGGTGAAGAATTGGCTGTGTGGGCTGTGTGACGCGGGACATACCAGGGCCAGTGTGCTTCAGCTTGAAGTTCTCGTCAGCGAATTTCTCGCCACAGATGGACTCGCCACCGCGGCCATCCCCAAGAGTGAAGTCACCGCCCTGCAAAGCGAGCCGTGATTCAGCAAATGACGTGAGACATAGCGACTTTTAAGGGATAAAGCACTCGTGATATATGATACGTACCTGCAGCATGAACTGAGGAATGATCCTGTGGAACTTGGAGCCCTTGTAGTGCAGGGGCTTGCCGCTCTTTCCAATGCCCTTCTCACCTGCAGCAAAATGATATATTTTAGAACTAGCTCGTCGACCTAAAGATACCCCATACACAGTAGAGTAACTGCTTACCAGTGCAAAGAGCTCGGAAGTTTGGAAACTCCGTGCGCGTGCTGGTAACCGCCAGCCTGGGCGACGCTGGAGCTGTTGTCTTGGTCACACCTCGCTCTGCCAGAATTTCCACTTGCTTCATTCTTTCCCCTTTCGCAATCCTCTTTCACTTGTTCCACCAGCTATGCCACCATGGGTGGATTCGCCTACCTTTACTCTGGGGACTTTTTGCGCGTGCTGGTAACCGCCAGCCTGGACGACGCTGGAGCTGCTGCCGGCATCATTCTGCTCCAATGGGGTTCCGTTTCCGTCTCCCTCTCCACCCTCCTCTCTCTCCTCGTCACTGCCAGTGTGTTTACAACCATACCGGTATGTCGACGTGCTTTCGTGTCCCGAGTTGACTTTTGAGTCGACTCAAAAAGTCAACTCTCTCTCCTCGTCGCTGCTAGTGTGTTTACAACCATACCAGTATGTCGACTCTCTATTGGGCCACTTGAAGTTAAAATCCCGGATTTATTCCCTCCATCTTGAGCTGTATCCCATCTTGAGATGTATCCCATCTTGAGATGTATCCCATCTTGACCTGTATCCCATCTAAAGCTGTATCCCATCTAGAGCTGTATCCCATCTAGAGCTGTATCCCATCTTGAGCTGTATCCCATCTTGAGATGTATCCCATCTTGACCTGTATCCCATCTAGAGCTGTATCCCATCTAGAGCTGTATCCCATCTAGAGTTGTATCCCATCTAGAGCTGTATCCCATATAGAGCTGTATCCCATCTTGAGCTGTATCCCATCTTGAAATGTATCCCATCTTGAGCTGTATCCCATCTTGAGCTGTATCCCATCTTGAGATGTATCCCATCTTGAGCTGTATCCCATCTTGAGCTGTATCCCATCTTGAGCTGTATCCCATCTTGAGCTGTATCCCATCTTGAGTTGTATCCCATCTTGAGCTGTATCCCATCTTGAGCTGTATCCCATCTTGAGCTGTATCCCATCTTGAGCTGTATCCCATCTTGAGCTGTATCCCATCTTGAGCTGTATCCCATCTTGAGCTATATCCCATCTTGAGATGTATCCCATCTTGAGCTGTATCCCATCTTGAGCTGTATCCCATCTTGAGATGTATCCCATCTTGAGCTGTATCCCATCTTGAGATGTATCCCATCTTGAGCTGTATCACATCTTGAGTTGTATCCCATCTTGAGGTGTATCCTATCTTGAGATGTATCCCATCTTGAGCTGTATCCCATCTTGAGCTGTATCACATCTTGAGCTGTATCCCATCTTGAGCTGTATCCCATCTTGAGATGTATCCCATCTTGAGCTGTACCCCATCTTGAGCTGTATCCCATCTTGAGCTTTATCCCATCTTGAGCTGTATCCCATCTTGAGCTGTATCCCATCTTGAGCTGTATCCCATCTTGAGCTGTATCCCATCTTGAGCTGTATCCCATCTTGAGCTGTATCCCATCTTGAGCTGCATCCCATCTTGAGCTGTATCCCATCTTGAGCTGTATCCCATCTTGAGATGTATCCCATCTTGAGCTGTATCCCATCTTGAGCTGTATCACATCTTGAGCTGTATCCCATCTTGAGCTGTATCCCATCTTGAGATGTATCCCATCATGAGCTGTACCCCATCTTGAGCTGTATCCCATCTTGAGTTGTATCCCATCTTGAGCTGTATCCCATCTTGAGCTGTATCCCATCTTGAGCTGTATCCCATCCTGAGCTGTATCCCATCTTGAGCTGTATCCCATCTTGAGCTGTATCCCATCTTGAGCTGCATCCCATCTTGAGCTGTATCCCATCTTGAGATGTATCCCATCTTGAGCTGTATCCCATCTTGAGATGTATCCTATCTTGAGCTGTATCCCATCTTGAGCTGTATCCCATCTTGAGCTGTATCCCATCTTGAGCTGTATCCCATGTTGAGATGTATCCCATCTTGAGCTGTATCCTATCTTGGGTTGTATCCCATCTTGAGCTGTATCCCATCTTGAGCTGTATCCTATGTTGAGCTGTATTCCATCTTGGCACCTTTAAAACTAAACCGTGGCTGCGTTTCTTAACATCATGGTCCAAACCACCGCCCACTCCTCTTCCCCCCCATCTCAACCCCTCCTTTCCATGCAAAGGCTCTGGTGTGTGTGATGTCGGAGCTGATTCAGCCTCAGCACCGGCCTAAATCACCTTCCATCCCGTGCTCCCCTCCTCCTCCCACCCTTCTCAAAGGCTCTGGTGTATGTGATGTCAGAGCTGATTCAGCTCTAGCACCGGCCCAAATTACCCCCCACCCCGCTCTCCCCCCTTTCCCCTTCCCAGGCCCTGGTGTATGTAATGTCAGAGCTGATTCTCGACCTCTCTGCCCCACCCTACCCGAAACCACCCCACCCCCTCTCTCCCACGCTCCCCCCACCTCCCCTCCCATCCCCCTCCCGCTGGCCCTCCCTTCTGAAAGGCTCTGGTGTATGTGATGTCAGAGCTGATTCTCGATCTCTCTGCCCGCCTCGGCCTGCCTTTCTCCTCACACAAACCCACGCTCATCGCGGCTTCTGCGCCTGACTGTACTGCTCCTGCTGCTGATGCTACTGAAACCGCCTATCTTGCTGATGGTGGATTACCACCGCCCCAAAGCAGCACACAACCAGTGCCACACCGCCACTCTGGTACCTGCTTGCTCCCATGGTCCCACGGCTGCTCTCGCCTGCTCCATTTGAAATGGGCCCGCTGTACTTACAGATTATTTGGCAAATCATTTGAACTCAATGTTCGAAATTTTTTGTTTGCATTCCTTCTCCCTTGCGCATCCCTGCAGCGATAGCTGAGGGCATCACTCGCCTTGCTGTCACCTTCGTTGGCTACATCACAGCATACCTCACGTGAGCCTGCTTTTCTTCCTGCCTCAGCCGCCAAGTAGGGGCTTCACAATAAAATGCCCTGCTCGTTTTTTCTCGTTGGAAGGAGTTAAGAGATATCGTCCTCATTGTTGTTGTGGCCTCTATTTTTGCAGGTATGATGTGCTGGACAGAGTGGAGTCAGTGGTGGGAGGTGTATGTTCTGTGGGAGTGTCCATGGTGCTACCAGCCGTAATTTTTGACCGCCTTTACTCCCACCAGCTTTCAGTCTTCAAACTGACCCTATTGCGTGGGCTCATTGCATTCGAAGTGGTTGCAGCTTGCGGAATTGCATATATCAACATTTTCAAGTGGTAATAAGTGATCCAACCACATTGTCCCTATCTCCATACATATCATAAGTCATGCACCAAGCACCTCGTGAATTCTCAGAGAATCTGATGAGCGCTATGGGCAGCTCACCACTGTCAGCAATGGTGACAGTGGCCTTGGGGGTGCCGCTCTGTGTGCCTTCGGCCTCCACCTTGTACATCACGTCCATTCCCTCCAGCGCCTTGCCAAACACCACATGGGAGGAGTATGTTCTGTGGGGACTGTCCATGGTGCTACCCAGCTGTGGTTTTCGACCGCCTTTACTCCCACCAGCTTCCAGTCGTCAAACTGACCCTATTGCTTGGGCTCATTGCATTCGGAGTGGTTACAGCTTGCGGAATTGCATATATCAACATTTCCTAGTGATAATAATAAATGTCATCCAACCACATTGTCCCAACAATTCATGCACCAAGCACCTCGTGAATTCAGTGTATGGTTAGCTCAGAGAATCTGACGACCGCATTTACATGGGCAGCTCACCACTGTCAGCAATGGTGACAGTGGCCTTGGGGGTGCCGCTCTGTGTGCCCTCAGCCTCCACCTTGTACATCATGTCCATCCCCTTCAGCGCCTTGCCAAACACCACATGGGAGGAGTATGTTCTGTGGGAGTGTCCATGGTGCTACCCAGCTGTGATATTCAACCGCCTTTACTGTCAGTAGATCTGCACTGTAGATGCCCGATTGATCCTGGAGAGGGTTACAGGCGCGTTCGCCTGGGGGGTTATGGGCGCACTGACCCGCTACTGAAACAAGCCTTTTTATCCCAATGGTCTAGTGGTTGGGATTCTGACATGGTATCAGAGCGGTCTCGGGTTCGATTCCCGGTGTATGCACATGTAGGCCGGTGCCGCTGTGCTTAGTCCTGGGCCTCCTTGTGTGGGGGGGTGTTAGTAGATCTGCACTGTGGATGCCCGATTGATCCTGGAGAGGGTTACAGGCGCGTTCGCCTGGGGGGGTTATGGGCGCACTGACCCGCTACTGAAACAAGCCCTTTTATCCCAATGGTCTAGTGGTTGGGATTCTGACATTTACTCCCACTGGCCCATGCATTCAGAGTGGTTGCAGCTTGCGGCATTGCATATATCAACATTTTCAAGTGCTAATAAGTGCGACCCAACCACATTGTCCCAATAAGTCATGCACCAAGCACCTCGTGAATTCAGTATATGGTTAGCTTAGAGAATATGATGAGCGCATTTACATGGGCAGCTCACCACTGTCAGCAATGGTGACAGTGGCCTTCGGGGTGCCGCTCTGTGTACCCTCAGCCTCCACCTTGTACATCACGTCCATCCCCTCCAGCACCTTGCCAAACACCACATGGCGACCATCCAGCCTGCACGCACAAGCAAAGCACCAAGTGGTTCTCAATCTCTGAGCAAATCCGGCACCAATTGTTGAGATACTAGCATAAGTGGTAGTTTAAGTTTTAGGTGGGGCCTAGGCTTAGTAGCCTAGGCCAAGGGGAAGTCGAGAAGGTTGTGCCAAGGTGAGAGTCGAGAATGGGAAAAGGTGGTGTTCACTATAGCACTAGGGTACATTAAGTAAACAGAGCATGCAAAGAAGGTGCACCACCAACAGTTTATAATAACTACACTAAACTACAGCTACAGGCAGTTACATACAAATTCTAACACTCCCCCATAACTACCTGCAGCAGGAGTTTGTGCAGAACACAACCTGCAGGGGTACACGAGCAACAGCAACAGCAGGTACGGTAACAGAGCAGGCACAGCAGCAAAGGGACAAACGACAGCAAGAAATTCCTGCCACCCCCTTACTCTCTTCCCCCCCCAACCACAGGAGGGGCAGCAGGGAGAGTGAGGAGGCGGGCTGGCTCTGGCTGGTCACCCCCTCCATCTCCACACCCTCCCCCTCCCCCTCCCCCCCACACTGCTGCAGGAGCGGCAGAGGGGGGAAGAGAGGAGAGGTGGAGGGACGGCTGCTGGTTGGTCTCACACCCGCCACCCCAGTGCCACTCCCCCGGCTCACCACACCCTCACACCCTCCCCCCCAGCGGCAGCTGCAGCAGTGGGAACGAAAGGAGGAGGAGGGGAAGGGAAGCACACCACCCATCACCCCAACACCCGCCACCCCTATACCCTCCCCCCCACGGCTGCAGGGAGACGAAGGAGGAGGGGGTGGGCGGGGAGAAAGCCGCAGAGCGGCTACAAAGGGTCGGCGCGGGTAGGTCAGGGGCGGCTGCAGTTAGTGCAGGCGCGGGGTGAGGCAGAGGCGGCTGCACCGAGTGCAGGAGCGGGGGCGGCTGCTCCAAGGGCAGGCGCCGGGTGGTGCAGGGGCGGCTGCAGCGAGTGCAGGCGCGGATGAGGCAAGGGCACCGCCGAGTGCGCCAGGGGCGGGTACGCGGCGGCTCACGACACCGTCGCAGGTGCCAGGGGCGGTTCCGCGGCAGCTCAGGGCACCGTCGCGCACCACGGGGCACGTGACGGGCAGTTTAGGGCACCATCGCATGCCACGGGGCGCACGACGGGCAGGTTTAGGGCACCGTCGTGTGCCACGGGGCGCACGACGGGCAGGGCACCGTCGCGTGCCACGGGGCACACGACGGGCAGGGCACCGTCGCATGCCACGGGGCGTGCGACGGGCAGAAAAGATATATCTCGCCACCCGGGGGCGGGACAGGACGAAAATCGCCACGCGCCCGAGGCGCGCGACCGGAAAAACAGCAGCAGAAGCGTGAGGCGGGCCCACAGGCCTGGACTTAACAGTATCTGATTCCATGTTGAGATACTAGCATAAGTGGTAGTTTAAGTTTTAGGTAGGGCATAGGCTAAGTAGCCTAAGCCAAGGGGAAGTCGAGAAGGTTGTGCCAAGGTGAGAGACGAGAATGGGAAAAGGTGGTGTTCACTATAGCACTAGGGTACATATAGTAAACAGAGCATACAAAGAAGGTGCACCACCAACAGTTTATAATAACTACACTAAACTACAGCTACAGGCAGTTACATATAAATTCTAACACCAATTTCCAAAACAACACATGAAGAATCAGGTGGGCTCGGCACTCACCAGCTGGTCTTGACAGTGCAAATAAAGAACTGGGAGCCGTTGGTGTTGGGACCAGCATTGGCCATGCTAACAATGCCTGGTATCAGGTGGGGCACAGGCGGGAGTAAAGGGAAACAATGTTCAAAAGGCATCCAGTATGTGGTTGTTCAAATAGGATCACGTGGCTATCTTGAAAGTGTTTTTGTTATTATCTTTGCCGACCTTTTTCTGAATCGTGAGTCACTCACATGGGGTGAATGAAGATTGACGAGAGGTGGAAGGCGAGAGCATGCCAATAGCAACGAGTGAGCAGCAAAGAGGGCTATGGGTGAAGAATTGGCTGTGTGGGCTGTGTGACGCGGGACATACCAGGGCCAGTGTGCTTCAGCTTGAAGTTCTCGTCAGCGAATTTCTCGCCATAGATGGACTCGCCACCGCGACCATCCCCAAGAGTGAAGTTAGCGCCCTGCAAAGCGAGCCGTGATTCAGCAAATCGACGTGAGACATAGCGACTTTTAAGGGATAAAGCACTCGTGATATATGATACGTACCTGCAGCATGAACTGAGGAACTTGGAGCCCTTGAAGTGTAGGGGCTTGCCGCTCTTTCCAATGCCCTTCTCACCTGCAGCAAAATGATATATTTTAGAACTAGCTCGTCGACCTAAATATACCCCATACACAGTAGAGTAACTGCTTACCAGTGCAAAGAGCTCGGAAGTTTGGAGACTCCGTGCGCGTGCTGGTAACCGCTAGCCTGGGCGACGCTAGAGCTGTTGCCTGGTCGCACCTCGTTCTGCAAGAATTTCCACTTGCTTCATTCTTTCCCCTTTCGCAATCCTCTTTCACTCGTTCCACCAGCTATGCCACCATGGGTGGATTCGCCTACCTTTACTTTGGGGACTCAGTGTGCGTGCTGGTAACCGCCAGCCTTGACGACGCTGGAGCTGCTGCCGGCATCATTCTGCTCCAATGGGGTTCCGTTTCCGTCTCCCTCTCCGCCCTCCTCTCTCTCCTCCTCGCTGCCAGTGTGTTTACAACCATACCGGTATGTCGACGTACTTTCGTGTCCCGAGTTGACTTTTGAGTCGACTAAAAAAATCAACTCTTTCTCCTCGTCGATGCCAGTGTGTTTACAACCATACCAGTATGTCGACTCTCTATTGGGCCACTCGAAATTAAAATCCCGGATTTATTCCCTCCATCTTGAGCTGTATCCCATCTTGAGCTGTATCCCATCTTGAGCTGTATTCCATCTTGAGTTGTATCCCATCTTGAGCTGTATCCCATCTTGAGATGTATCCCATCTTGAGCTGTATCCCATCTTCGCACCTTAAAACTGACCTGTGGCTGCTTTTCTTGCCATCGTGTTTTAAACCACCTCCCACTCCTCTTCCCCCCCCATCCCTGTTGGGCTGAGAAAATAGCCCTTAGGATCTTTGCAGAGGAGAACTCTTGGGTAGAAAACTTGTAATAGCGGAAGCGTTTGATGAGGATTGTGAACCGACCTTGCACTGGTGTGTGAGAGCAAAGTAGATTGAATTAAACAAGCAAATACAAGGATTTATATAAGAGTACAGGGAATACGAATAGATAGGTAGATAACTGTATTGCTGTTGCGGTTCGATACAGTGCGACTCGGGCAACTGCTCTGTAACGAGTCAGTTGTGTGTCCTTAACTGTCGCGCTGTGATTGTCGAGTCAAAGGTCAGCGACCTTTGACTTTCTCGTAACCTCCAGGCGGTTACCCTAACCTCCGAGGTTGACTCGATGCTTCGATTGGGACTGCTTCGCTTGGTGCCTTGGGTTTTGATACGACAGAAGCGCACTTAGGACTTATTGTTTCCAACACTCCCCTTCGCTTCTGGAGTGTCGCTGCTGGTGACGTGGCCTTGTCCAGTCAGCATCATGCAGTATTCGAACTTCTGCTTTCCGAGTTTCTTGGTCAAGTAATCGGCTGCCATCTCGGATGTTGGGCAGTATGACAGATCGAGTTTCCCTTTTTCTATCTCGTCCTTCACGAAGAAATAGCGCAGGGCGATGTGTTTCGTCCTGTTTGCGAAGCCGTTTTTGTTGGCGATGCGAATTGCCGATTGGTTGTCGCAGAACACGGTGAAGCTGGGTAACTCGGCTAGTTTCGCTTCTTCCAGTAGTTCGCGAAGGTAAAGTCCCTCCTTGGTGGCTGAGCAGAGTGCGATATATTCTGCTTCTGCTGAAGATAGTGCGATTAACTCCTGCTTGCTTGACTGCCAGGAGATAGGACCGATAGGCTCAAGGCGGTAGACATAGCCGGTGCGTGAGCGCCTGTTGTCGGTGTCGCCGGCGTGATCGGCGTCGACGTAGCCGATTAGTTTGGTCGGTGTAGTCACGTTTTTGTGATAAGTTAGTCCGATCGTCGCGGTGCTGACGAAGTAGTGGAGAGCACGATCGAGTTCCGCCAGATGCTCTGCTTCAGGTCTCTTGAGATAGGTAGCGAGCTGACTCGCGGAGTAGGATAGGTCGGGACGGCACGTGACTGCTGCGAAAAGAAGGCATCCTAGCTTCTTCTGATAGTCGCGTATGCCGGCGGGTTTAAGTAGAGTAGATTGCCCCTTTTCGGTTCCTGACGCGTAGCGATAAGGCGTGGAGATGGCGCTTGGTGTGAGACGAAAGCGTTTCGCGATAGTGTCGGCGTACTTCTCGGCGCTTAGGTAGATTGCGTTTTCTTCCTCACGGATGTTGAGCCCGAGGTATTGCGTAACCGTAGAAGAGACCGTGAGCGTGAGGTCTTTCTGGAGCTCCCCTTCGAACCACGCGGCGATGTTGTCGGTTGACCCAATGTAGAGAAGATCGTCCACATAGACGATTAATAGGACGTAATCGCCTCCTTTTGTGAGGCGATACATGCCTTGGTCATGCGGGAGTTGTTTGAAGCCGATGCGAATGAGGCGGGCGTGTAGGTACTGCTGCCACAGTCGCGGTGCCTGCTTGATCCCATAGAGTGATTTGAGTAGTTGACACACTCGGTTGGGTTCGCCGTGGGAGCCGTGCGGGAGTTCAACGAAGATTTCTGCATCCACAGGTGCGTAGAGAAATGCGTTCGCAACGTCGATCTGTCGCAATTTCTTTTTCTTCATGGCGGCGACGGCGATGAGGATTCGGAGTGAGGTGTGGCGACTGACCGGAGCGAAGGTTTCGGTGTAATCTCTTCCGTGCTCCTGGTCGAAGCCACGTACGACCCAGCGGGCTTTGAATTTGTCGATGGTGCCATCAGCTTTCGTCTTCACACGGAAGACCCATTTTCCGGTAAGAATGTTTTTATTTTGAGTTACGCCGATGGGAACAATTTTCCAGGTGTTGCGCTCCTCCAGTGCCTTCAGCTCTTTGTCCATAGCTTCACGCCATTTCTCCCTGTGTTCCCCCCCCAGAGCCTGCTGAACCGTCGCAGGCTCCTCAGGAATGCCGGCGCCATGGACTGCGGTGACGAGACCAAGGATTTGCAGCCCAGTCTGTGAGTATCGAGGGAGTTCTGGATCCTCGGGATAAGCTGCTTCGTCTCCCGTTTCTGGGTCGGGCATGAAATTTGGCCCTACCCTTTCTGCTTCGTTGGTGTTGACTGTCACAGGTGTTATGTAACCATCGTCGGCGAAACGGTAGAAGATTTCGGCGTTGTTACTGTCGCGAGGATTATCCTCATCCATGGGCACGTCGACGGAGCAGTATGGGAGAGGTCCGGCTTCTTCTGAGGCGTTGTCGACGTTCTGTTCATCCCAGTCTGCTTCGTCCGCTGCTGACGCGAAGGCTCGGTCACCACGAAAACCACTGGTGAGGTCCCGATTCTCGTGCAAGTTGGCGAGGTATGTCTGAAGGGTGAGTCTTTCGTAGAAGATCACGTCACGTGCTGCTACTGTTTCCTTTGTGTGGACGTCGAAGATTTTCCATGCGTTGTAATTTTTCTCGATGCCGAGGTGTAGTCCCCACTGTGCCCGTTGCGAAAATCTTCCCGCTCGTGCTTCTGGGGGTCTGTACTGTACCATGCACCCGAAAACTCGTAACATTTTCGTGCTGCCCTGCTTCCCTGTCCACAGCAGATGCGGTGATGCGTTGTTCGGGAGTGACGACGACGACAACAAGTTGTGCAGCATGACAGCGTGGTCCATTGCTGCTGGCCACTGGTGGTTGGGTAGCCGCATGCCACGTAACAGTTTGCGCATGCTGTTCTGCAGGGTCCTGTTCAGTCGTTCTGCAACACCTTGCTGCTGATGTGCGTAGGGAAGGGAGAGGAGTTGCTTGATCCCCCTTTCCGCCAAGAACTGCTTGAAGCGCTGAGAGGTGTACTCGCCACCTCCGTCTGACTGGAAATTTTTCAGTTGTGTTCCAGACTCTCTCTCTGCTATCGGTAGCCAGGCGGCGAATGCTGCGAGCGCCATGTCGCGGCTGGGTAGGTTGCGATGCCAGACGTATCGAGTAGCAGCGTCGATGAAGGTGATGGTGTAGTTGTAGTTGACTTGTCCTGGTTCGCGATTGTAGAGGATGTCGCTGTAGACTTTTTCGAGTGGTGCGTACGCTGGAGCGCTCGGGTTGTGATGTGAAGCAAACGGTCGATGAGGTAAGTCAGCTTCGGGACATATAAGGCAAGTCCCTCGTGCCTTCTGGAGTTCTCTGCCATCGGGTAGAAGTAGAGAGTCTTTGTCGAGGACTCCTGCTCTTATCGTGTTATTCAAAACTGTGTTGCTTGGATGTCCTGTGCGTGCGTGCCAGATCTCTTCAGAGGCGCGGTGTCCGGGTGAACGCTGATATGCGTCGGAGTTGGAGTAAAAGCTGGCGACGAGGTTGGCGCTTCGGTGGACTTCACGCTGAGTCGGATTCAGCTGTTGCGCGAGTGTTGGTGGTGCTTCGTCGACTGTGACTGGTGTCGTTGTTCCTGCTGCTGCTGATGTTGTTGCTGCTGCCGATGTTGTTGCTGCTGTCGATATTGTTGCTGCTGTCGATGTTGTTGCTGCTGCCGATGTTGTTGTCTCTGCTTCTTGTTGAATTGTTGCTAACGCTCTTGTTCGTTCTGCTTCAGGGATAGTGTGGGAGTACCAGAAACCTCCCGGGCTGAAGTCGGGATCGAGATCCGGAGGGTGTGTCCATTCAGCAAAGTTCACAATGGCGTCGCTGTCTGCAGTGCCGAGGTCGGGAGCGAAGTCGAGGACGAAGACGTTGTTCTTCAGCACTGCTTTCCCGATGTAGAGACCGCCTCTTCCGTGGTAAAGCTTGAACTCCTGGGTCGTGCTGTCGGCTTCCAGATGAATTCCTTTCGCCATCAACTGGCTAACGCTCAGTAAGTTGTAGCCGAGTCCTTCAGCGATGAGTACCTTAGACATGTGCAGTATGACATTTGTTTCTCTTGACTGAAGCTGTACCACTCCTTGTCTTCGTGTGCGCAGGTTTTGGTTGTTGGCAACCGTGATGATCACTTCCCGTTGGAGTCGATGTTCGCGTTGTACGAAACGCCCGGACGAGCACATGTGTTGCCCGCAGCAACTGTCCAAGAACCAGGTGTCTTGGCCGGACGGTTCACTTTGAGCGATAGCGGCGTAAGTCGGATTTGGATGGAGTGATTCGCGACGAGGCGTCCTGTTGTCGAGCTCCTCTTCCGGTGAGTAATGGGGTGGTGACTCTGTTATGCAAGAGTCGTTTATCTTGACCATGCAGTTGACTATATGTCTTGCTCCTTGTGCAGGTTGTCCAGTTGAGGTCGTTGAAGCTTGAATCGTGGTTGTCGAACTTGCTTGTGTCGAAGCAACTTGTGTGCTTGAAGGCCGCAGTTGTCGCTGTGGTGTTGTCTGTCGAGACGGGCAGTGCGAGCGTGGGTGTCCTGATGTCTTGCAGATGTGACAAAATGGAGGTACTGACTTCGGCTGCTGCTGTCGATTGTTGTAGTAGTTGTGTCGTCGCTGAGTATGGAAAGCAAACTCCGGTGCTAATGTCCTTTTCTTGTGTCTTTCTTCTTGCAGGTCCATATCCTGCTGTTCCGCGTGAATTTCTGCGCAAAGTGCCGCTTCGGAGATCCTCCCGTGTGCTCGAAGAATTGCTTTGGTGGCGCGCCACTGAGGACCGAGGCCGCCTATGACGACTGTTACGAAGGCGTCTTCAGAGATTGACCCTCCACATCGAAGAAGCTTGTCGCGCAATTCGCGACATCGGCTGATATACGCCAACCCTTTTTCTCCTGGTTTCATTTCCACTGTTGTCAGCTGCGCCATTAACCTGCTCTGGTTTACACTGTCTGTTGCCTGGTACAGGTTCTTCAGATGGCCGTACGCGAGTTCCGCCGAGTTGCCGAAGTTCCGGTAGGAGCGAATGTTCTGCTGCTGGGTTGGTGTGATGTTTCTCAGTAGAATAGTATACGCCATCATGGATTGATACGTATACTGCTGCTTTTCATACTGTGTCCCGTTTGCTGGATACTGCAGGGATCCGTCGAAGAAGCCAAGTATCTGCGCGCCCTCCATCATCAACTCGAATTCAAAGGACCAGGTAAAGAAGTCCTTTCCGTCGAAAGGTCTTGACGTCTGTAGTTTCAGAACATGCGCGAACTGCGACTGTACTTGTAAGGCATCCATTGGTTTGTCTTGCGCAGGTGGAGGTTGAGGCAGGAAGCTGATCGACCCGCGTTCGTACGGGGCGAAGGTGGGTTGCTGCTGTTGATTCCCTCGCGCATATGACGACCCGTCAAGGCTCATGGGTGTCGCTCCGTTGTTGCTGTTGTGTGTCTGTGCAGGTCCCGACTGCTGGTGTTGCTCGTAGAAGGACATGAAGGAGAAAAATTTCTCCATCATGTTCTGGTCGAAGTCAGAAGGATGGTTCGTGGGGGTCTCGGTTGACGTTCCCCTTGGTCTTGCTGCCGTGCCTTCCTCTGTCTGCAGGCCAGAGGCTGGTGGTGGAGTAGGAGTAGTCCCCGAGGAGCCATTAGGGGAGCTCCTTTCCTTGTTTGTTGCCATGTCTTGTAATGATAAAAAAAAGTTAGAGTTTTCCCCTGTCTGCTCTCATACCATGTTGGGCTGAGAAAATAGCCCTTAGGATCTTTGCAGAGGAGAACTCTTGGGTAGAAAACTTGTAATAGCGGAAGCGTTTGATGAGGATTGTGAACCGACCTTGCACTGGTGTGTGAGAGCAAAGTAGATTGAATTAAACAAGCAAATACAAGGATTTATATAAGAGTACAGGGAATACGAATAGATAGGTAGATAACTGTATTGCTGTTGCGGTTCGATACAGTGCGACTCGGGCAACTGCTCTGTAACGAGTCAGTTGTGTGTCCTTAACTGTCGCGCTGTGATTGTCGAGTCAAAGGTCAGCGACCTTTGACTTTCTCGTAACCTCCAGGCGGTTACCCTAACCTCCGAGGTTGACTCGATGCTTCGATTGGGACTGCTTCGCTTGGTGCCTTGGGTTTTGATACGACAGAAGCGCACTTAGGACTTATTGTTTCCAACAATCCCAACCCCTCCTCTCTATGAAAAGGCTCTGGTGTATGTGATGTCAGAGCTGATTCTCGACTTCTCTGCCCGCCTCGGCCTGCCTGTCTCCTCACACAAGCCCGCACCAAGTGCTGCGGATCCTGTCGCTGATGGTGCGGAGAGTGTCTGCCCTGCTGATGGTGGATTACCACCGCCCCAATGCAGCGCACTGCCAGTGCCACACCGCCACTCCGGTACCTCCTTGCTCCCATGGCCCCACTGCTGCTTTTGCCTGCTGCATTTGTTTTGGACCATTGTACTAGCATTTTTTTTGGCAAATTATTGAAGGCAAGGCACTAGTCTTCCACTCAAGGTTCAGTGTTTTTCGCTTGCATTCCTGCTCCCCTGCGCATCCCTGCAGCGACAGCTGAGGGCATCACTCGCGTTGCTGTCACCTTCGTCGGCTACCTCACAGCATACCTCACGTGAGTCTATTTTTTTTCCTGCTTCTAATTCTCTCAGGTGCCAGCGCTAGTGGCTTCACAATATAATGGTCTGCACGTTTTTGCTGAAAGAGGTCAGAGAGATTGTCCCTGTTGTTGTGGCCTCTACGGTAATTTTGCAGGTATGATGTGATGGACAGAGTGGAGTCAGTGGTGGGAGGAGTCTGTTCCATGGGAGTGTCTATGGTGCTACCAGCTGTGATTTTTGACCACCTTTACTCCCACCAGCTCTCAGTTATCCAACTGACCCTGTTGAGAGGGCTGATTGCGTTTGGGGTGATTGCAGCATGTGGGATTGCATATATAAACATTTTCAAGTAAAAATAAGTGTAATTCAACAGATTTGTCTAACAGTTCCAAGCAGACCCTGACGACTCTGATTTTTCAGCGTGCCCTGAAACCAATTTAGGGGCCTGGATCCAAGTATCAAAAGTCAGGCACCAAGCATGTCATAAGCCAGCAACTCAGTGTATGGTTAGCTCAGAAATCTTCTGAGCGCATTCACATGGGCAGCTCGCCACTGTCGGCAATGGTGACAGTGGCCTTGGGGGTGCCGCTCTGTGTGCCCTCCGCCTCCACCTTGTACATCACGTCCATCCCCTCCAGCACCTTGCCAAACACCACATGGCGACCATCCAGCCTGCACACACAAGCCAAGCACCAAATGGTTCTCAGTCTCTGAGCAAACTCAGCACCAATTTCCAAAACAGCACATGAAGAATCAGGTGGGCTCAGCACTCACCAGCTGGTCTTGACAGTGCAGATAAAGAACTGGGAGCCGTTGGTGTTGGGACCAGCATTGGCCATGCTGACAATGCCTGGTATCAGGTGGGGCACAGGCGGGAGTAAAGGGAAACAATGTTCAAAAGACATCCAGTATGTGGTTGTTCAAATAGGATCACGTGGCTATCTTGAAAGTGTTTTTGTTATTATCTTTGCCGACCTTTTTCTGAATCATGAGTCACTCACATGGGGTGAATGAAGATTGACGAGAGGTGGAAGGCGAGAGCATGCCAATAGCAGCGAGTCAGCAGCATAGAGGGCTATGGGTGAAGAATTGGCTGTGTGGGCTGTGTGACGCGGGACATACCAGGGCCAGTGTGCTTCAGCTTGAAGTTCTCGTCAGCGAATTTCTCGCCATAGATGGACTCGCCACCGCGGCCATCCCCAAGAGTGAAGTCACCGCCCTGCAAAGCGAGCCGTGATTCAGCAAATGACGTGAGACATAGCGACTTTTAAGGGATAAAGCACTCGTGATATATGATACGTACCTGCAGCATGAACTGAGGAATGATCCTGTGGAACTTGGAGCCCTTGTAGTGCAGGGGCTTGCCGCTCTTTCCAATGCCCTTCTCACCTGCAGCAAAATGATATATTTTAGAACTAGCTCGTCGACCTAAAGATACCCCATACACAGTAGAGTAACTGCTTACCAGTGCAAAGAGCTCGGAAGTTTTCTGCAGATAAAGATCGAACGGGAGACGGAAGATGTGAACGGCGAATTCGGTCAGTATTTCGATGAGACAACCGCAGGAAAAGAATCCTACGTCTATAGCTACTTACCGACAGTTTTGGGGACGGCGTTGCCAAAAAGACCAATCACAATACGGCCTGCAGAAGTAAAGCACACCCCGAATAAAGTCAATGTCTGTTGGAACTTCAATCTCGACAAAATGCAGTGGGAAATGATAAAGCTCGGACCTGCTTTTTGGCCGTTGATCTCCACATCGAAGAATACCTTGTGAGTGACCTCCTCTTTGGATGCCGTCTTCACCTTGGCCTGAAGGAGCGAACGAACAAACTCTATCAGAAATGGAGAAATCGAGCAGATTCGCGAAAAAGTTCAGGCATAGCTTACCTCAACGTCCACGGCAAGAAGGACAACGGCAAGAATCAAAACGGAAACGACGCCTGCCTTCGCCATCGTGGCGTAGCTACAGGGAAAGATCCTTGAGATCCACGAAGGATGTGACCGCGATTGGCGGCTGGTAGATGAAGTAGGCGAAACCAATCCTTCAGCTTCAACGTCCATGACAAGTGGAGAATGAAATGGCAATGTGCATTTTGATTGCATCTGCACCTCCCACCCCCAGGGTTGGGGGAAAGGGAGGGGAAGTGGCGGTGTTCTTTGGGGGGAAGAGCGGGAATCCGTGAGGGTTCGAAGGGGTGGTCTTGTCAAATCCCCCTTCCCCCCCACACCTGACCGCGGGCGCGCAACCCAAGAGATCCCCACCTGTTCGCGATGCAAGATAACGATGTGGTTTGCCCCTCGGCGAACTGCTAAAGAGTGTAACCGTCAGGTTTGCGATAGGGGAATGGGAGGGACTGAAGGTCATATGATTGTACAGATGACCAAGCCAGCAAGGCACTTTTTGAAGTGTCACAGATCTACACTTCACCATCCCATCAGTTTTGCCTTCAGACACCATTCCCACTAACCCCCCCCATTTCGTTCCGTGTGCTTTCTGACAGCTGTGTCCATCAATCTCTCCTACCCTGTCCCCACAAGATGTCTTTAGGGAGAGGTACCGCCACTATGCCCGTCTGCCAAATGCACGGCTGACGTGGCGCTTAGTCTTTCTGCGTCTACTTCAGGTTCGAGCAAAAATAGTCCTGACTTTGGACCCGTACTTTTCCTGGAGTTCAGTGTCCGAGAACCTGATTGTTAGTCTTCCTGGTCAGCAGGGAATTCTTTAGTGGCCCAGCATTACCGAATCCCGCGACTGCCGCCTTCTTCATTAGGTTTACGACAACCTTAGGCAACCTTGTCGATGGCAGCTGACGATGACAGCACACGTGCGCTACAAGATCTCTCTCTTTCATCGGTTCCTGCAGAGGACTGTTCCAGTGTCCCAGTCCAAGAGAAGGCATTTCAACAATCCGCTTCAGTCGGTGGGCCTGGTCCTCAAGCATCTAAGCCTCCCCGGCATGTCCATTTTGCACCCACAAGCTCCAACATCTTCGGTATCCAAGTTCCACCTCGTGAAGAAGGGGAAGCTTCAAAATCCACGCAGATTGCACCTGAGGATACGTGGCGCAACATCCAGGAGCGAGTAAAGGAGGCCTTTGGTCATGGCGGCCGTGAACGTGAGGAGGGGGAAGACTGCGAGGATGAGGAGGAAGTGTCAGGCAATCAAGGAAGCAGAAGCTTTCTCTTCCGCACTCAAAGTGAATGCACTTGGCAGTCACGTCGGACAGCGGTCCTGGGAGCTACCTTGGGTACACCTCGCAACCGCTCCCCATTGACGAAGACACACTCACAGCCATCCTCCACTATAGAGGACATCAAGGTCAAGGACCAACCTTGACAGCTCTATGCTTGCCCATCCACGAACCAGTCTAGATTATCAATGTGGTACACAATGAGTTGCTGTCTCAAAATACAATGTAACACTTTCCTTTTCATCAAAGGACACTGCGTTTGGTCACGGCATAGCTAACTTGATTATTGTTTGCAATTTGTTTTGCTGTATCCAAAAAACGGTGGACAGACCAAAAGCGAAGTTGGAGAAAAATAAATCTGCACCACAAAAGAAATTATATTGAACAACTCTGTTAGGACGGGGCTATGCTAGTATGTTACTACGAGTGAAGTCTGCAGGCCTGGGAAAGAGGAGGGCTGTGTTGTGTATCCTCAACGAGATGCTAACAAGTGCCCTTATCCAAGCTTTCAGCACCCTAGATTGAGCTCTTAGGGGTTCTCACACGTCTAGCAAAGAGATGGTTCTACTGCAAGCGTCGGTCAGTAGCCATCACGAAAAATCTAACCCAGTCAACCATCTGAAAAAAAAAAAAGACACTGGTTCATCGACCTCCTGTTTGGTGAAGCATAGCGTCAATCTCGTCCCCATCCTCCATTTCCAGCTGCAAACAAACACAGCATGTGACAAATGAGATTTTGCATATGCACACCATGGTCGGAGCGGAAAACGAGGATCACGGAAAAGCGTACTTCGGAAGGAGTCTGATCAGCTCGTAATCGTCTGCCGTCGAAAAGAAATGCGATGGCGTTCATGTCAATCGATTGACGGTCACAATATGTCTGCATCAACTTCTTGAACGTAGAAGTGGACCTGATCTTGAAAAATACCTCGTTTCCATCCTGCAGACCCCAAGGACATCCGTCAAAACCAGGATTAACGGAAAGGAGAAAGGGACAGCGAACGGTATAGTGCTATACGGACCTGGCTCTTGACTTTGAGATTAATGTGCTGTCCCTCGCTCTTCGGCTTCTCGTCAGGGCCGTGGTTACCTTGACCTTCCATTAAAATGAGCTAATAGTTGAAACCAGAAACACTGAATCAGCTGTGATGACTGTTGATCTGATGAACGTCCAGAAGTCAGGCTTGAACGTCGTGGAGGGATTTGAGTTAGGGCTTGCAGCAGATTATCAGGTCCTGCTAGGCAATTCAAGCATTCAAAACATACGCGACACAACGCGGAAGTTGGCTGGATAGAATAACTACAAATGTTTTCAGGGTTATTCTCGATTATCTATCTCAACGAATTACTGTCGTGCTGTATTCCACATTTACCAGGCTCCTTGGGGGGAACGCTGCCACACAGCAGGAGCCAAATCAGCAGTCGCTTACGTGACGTCATATGTGACCACGTGTGGGACAAGATTGCAGCAAATGACAGGGCTATTGCCGTGTTGGCGTCAATTTTGTCGGTCGTTTGCTTTCGCCGTTCCTCCCTGCCCACCACATTCCAGTCAGATTGCGGTTGTGTGAGATTCGTCTTGTTTTAAAACGCTTGAAAGGATATTTAAAAGGGGTAAGTCGGGTATCCAGATTGGACAAACACGAAGTCACCCCGCGATCTTCCATGACCTTGTGCTTTGGGAGTTTCCAGTTTTATGGTCAACGACCTTCCATTTCCTACACAAGCTCTGGCTTGTTCTTCTAGGTACCATAGCTCGAACCGCAACCATCATTTAGCAGCTCGCAGATCCGCGGATCTCGTGACTGTTCTGGAGCATTCCCTTCTGCTCCGAGCAACGGGAGTGCCGCCCTTTTCATGCTCGCTGTTACTGGCTTGTTTCCTTATTAATCGTACACCATGAGAGGTCTCGGGTCGGTGTCGAGGTTGTTAGCAAGGCAAGCGGCTCGAGGGTCCTGGAGATCCGGCAAGGAAGTGCGTCTGGTCCCTCCTTCCTTTAAATAGGGCTTTCGCGCTTGTTTGTTTATGGTTTTGGAAGTGCAATGGATGAAGCCGCGTGTATCAACTGATGGTCGTTGCTCTTCCCTCAATAAATCCTTAATCAGCCATCTGAATTCGACCATGCTTATCTAAACGAATGCTCATTAAAGAATGTGTGATCGGTGTTCCTGTTACAGCTGGGAGTCGTCGTGACCCGGAGTGAAGCCGTCGCCATCCTGACCAGCCGACGCGGACTCACCACGCTTGGAGGTGAGACGTCGCCACGTGGGTGTGAGTTGTGGTGATTCATCCCGCGTGGTATTTCATCCCGCGTAAGGTCATCCCGTGTGGTTATGCATTCCGCATTCATCTCATTCTCTGGTTCTTTCTGTTTCGCAGGATGTTCGAAAGGCCCGTTCGCGTACAACAGCAACAGGTATGCAGCGAGCTCAATGGGGTCCGCACGTTGATATTTGTGGTCTGCGCAATCGTGTCTGCCGTTATGCTTTGCTGCGTTAAGCTTCTGACTGATAAGGATCTAATATTTCATTTGTCTTGCAGAGCCGCGATGGCTATGGCTGAGTGCGTGGCGTGGCGTACGCTGGACCGTGTACGCTTCATGGCTGCCGACGCAGGTGCTGACGTGGTGTAGCAAGAACGGGGTGCTAATGAGAGTGTAGCGTATGGGGTCAGGTCAGGTTTGGGAGCATGGGTGTGTGGGTACTAGTTGCATGGTTGCATGGGTGAATTGATCCATATAGTCAGCTCTTAACACAAATCACACTACCACTCCGTGAGATTGTGCATGGAATTGGTGGTGGTACTGCAGCACATGACATGGCCACTGGTTATGTCGTTGTCTGTGTGTGATGTCTCATGCGGCATGCTGATCGGTCTGCCTTCTGCCATGGTGCCGTCTCATTCACTGTCACCTGCAGGGTTGCCGTCAGCAGTACTGGTGCCGACAATGGGCGAGTCAATAAAAGATGGATCCATATCTGCCGTTCTCAAAGGTACTCAAATTTCGACCACCGTGCCATAAAGAGTGCCAGACAATTCGGACCCTCGACTGGCCGTTCATTTAAATTTATAGGTAGTGACCTTGTTGAGTTTCTTTGCATTCCCTCACCTCTGTGCGCTTGTTGCTTGCCGAAAATGCATGGAATAGTCACATAAAATGGTGCTGATTTGTGCGATTTGAATTTCTGGTTTAAGTTTCTCTGGGCATGGCTGGTGTTGTTTGTGCACATGCACTGGTTTTTGTCCGCCTCCACTGGTTGCGGCTGCTCTGCATGGCACTGGCTGGAGTTTCTCCGCATGGAATCTGTTCCATTGACTGGTGGTGTTTATCCTCTTGCGCGGGCTGGTGGGTGTCATGTGATCAGCGGCGGGCGAGTCAGTGGAGGAGGACGAGGTTATAGCGCAGATTGAGACGGACAAGGTCACCATTGACGTGCGCAGCCCCAGAGCAGGAGTCCTGCAGAAGGTGCGTGCTGCTACTTCTCCTCTTCTTATCACTCCTGATGATTCCCAGATGCGTGTGCTTCTTCTCCTGCTCGCTTTCTCCTGCGTTCTCACACTGTTCTCTCCGTTCTCGATGTAACTGGTTTCCTGTTCTTGCGTCTCACTCCGGTTTCATCTCTTCCATCTCATCCGGCCGTCCATCTGCTCCCTCCATCTTGTTCATCCATCTCCCCATGCAGATTGAAGTGAAGGTGGGAGACACGGTCACTCCCGGCACCACCGTCGCCTTCGTCTCCCCTTCCTCTGCCGCACCACCAGCCAAGCCCGCAGCAGGAGGAGTGCAGGCGCCGTCAGCAGCAGAAGCAGCGGTGGGGCCGATAGGAGATGAGGAGATGGAGGGCGAGGGGGTGGATGAGTACAGCTTGGTGCATGGGGACGACACGGTGGAGGTGGTGGTGCCGTCCATGGGGGAGTCTGTCAACGATGGCGTGCTGGCTGCCCTGCTCAAGAGTGAGTGAAGAGGAATGAGTGATGTTCGCTCTTGAAATTCCCAAAGGGACAACTGATAGCAGGTGAGGAGGGGGAGGGGGAGGGCGAGGGCGAGGGAGAGGGCGAGGGCGAGGGCGAGGGAGTGGGTGGATGAGTACAGCTTGGTGCATGAGGATAGAGGTGGTTGTGCCATCCATGGGGGAATCGTTGAATGACGGTGTGCTGTCTGCCTGCCCTGCTCAAGAGTGGGGGGGGGGGGGGGGGGGGGGGGGGATGATTGCCTGATCACACTGCTGCACTCATCACCTGTCTCTTTGTTTGAGGCGCTAAGTGGTGCTGTTACATTTTGGTTGCCTCTTGCGCGGCTGTGCCCCTTGTCCGTTCTGTCTCTACCGGTGCCTCTAGCTCATTCTACCTGCACCTGTGCCCCTTGTCCGGTGTGTGGCATGGTGGTTGGCTGCAGGTGTGGGCGACAGTGTGCGCATGGATGAAGTGATCGGGCAGGTGGAGACAGACAAGGTGAGGAAGAGAGGGGTGGAGGGCGGTGTGGGGGGGTGGAGGGGACTGTGCCTGTGCCCCACGTCCCTTGTGGTGTGGTGTGGGTGCAGGTGTGGGCGACAGTGTGCGCATGGATGAAGTGATCGGGCAGGTGGAGACAGACAAGGTGAGGAAGAGAGGGGTGGAGGGAGACGGCAGGGCATGTGTAAGGGCATAGGTTCTTGCGTCAGCCATGCCTTTCCCATGCTTTCTAGTGTCCATTTTTCGTCATTACCTACTGCTCGCCTTTCTCTTCTCTTCCCTCGGTGCCCCACCTATCCTTCCTAAGAGTCCATTCCTGCTGCTGATGACCGACCATTGACGTGTGTAGTCCAGACAAGGGTGCGGTGGAGAGCAAGGTGACCTTTGAGACACTCACAATCCCCCTCTCTTCCCCTCTCCCCCCTCTCCCCCACTGACAGGTGATCATAGACGTGTGTAGTCCAGACGAGGGCGCGGTGGAGAGCAAGGTGACCTTTGAGACACTCACAATCCCCCTCTCTTCCTCTCTCCCTTTGAGACACTGGCAGGTGATGATAGACGTGCGCACTCCAGATGAGGGTGTGGTGGAGCCAGTGAGCATGCAGCTGGGCGACACTATCACTCTCGGCACGAGTGAAGGCATAACCGCATTATCCAACCCAAGGAAATCTTCCACCCCCACCACCACAAATGCATGTTTCAAAGCACCAATATTCCATTGTCTCCCGTCTGCCCCCCCCCTTCCCCTCACTGACAGGTGACGATAGACGTGCGCAGTCCAGACGAGGGAGTGGTGGAGGCAGTGAGCGTGCAGCTGGGCGACACTGTCACGCCCGGCACGCCCATTGCTGTCGTGCGCCGCGCCAAGGCCCTCCCCGCCTCCACCACACTCGCCGACCGCGTGGTGGAGGCCGTGGAGGGGCCCCGCCCCGTGCCTGTTGCTCGCGCTGTTCCCCCGCCTCCTCCCCCTCCACCTGGCTCCCGGCCCGCTGCTGCTGCTGCTCCGGCTGGGGGTCCTGCTGTGCCGATTATTCCCAGGCAGAAGGAGCGACGGGTAGGTTCTCTTGTCTTACGGTAATAGCCTTACATTGCCGTTGTGCGTCGTGCCAAGGCCCTCCCCGCCTCCACCACGCTCGCCGACCGCGTGGTCGAGGCAGTGGAGGGACCTCGCCCCGTGCCTGTTGCTCGCGCTGTTCCCCCGCCTCCTCCTCCTCCGCCGGCCTCCCGGCCATCTGCCGCTGCTGCTGCTGCTCCTGCGGGGGGTTCTGCTCTACCGATTATTGAGGCGCCTCAAAAGGCTGCTCCTGCGGGGGGTTCTGCTCTACCGATTATCCCCATGCAGGAGGAGCGACGGGTAGGCTTTCGTGTCCAACGCTGCTGAATCTTAGCCATAAAGTGCCTTGCACCTTTGCCTCTATCTCGTCAGCTACGTTCCCTTCGATCCCAGGTCTTGGTCTTAAGTCCCTCTTTCTCTCTTCCCGTCTGCCCTCCTCACACTTCGGTTGCCATGCGTGGACTCATGTCCATATCTCAAACCATTCCCCCCGTTTCCAGGTGTCCAAAACACGCATGTGGCGGCGTGTGGTGCTTTTTGTCTCAAGGACTCACAGAACACGAGTTTCTAAGTCGGGTCATTGAAAAGTCACTCTCTTGTCTTGCGCCCTCCCCCTCTGCCGTCACATTGGATGCTGCCATGCGAGGTGCCCACGTCCCCCACCCCCACTCACCAGTTGACTTTTGAGTCGACTCAAAAGTCAACCCACGTCCCCCACCCACACTCACCAGGTGCCCATGACTCGCCTGCGGCGGCGCGTTGCGCAGCGACTCAAGGACTCACAGAACACGTTTGCCATGCTCACCACGTTCAATGAAATCGACATGTGAGTCTTGTCGTTGTGTGAGTGGTCGCAGAACGTGCTTATTAAGCATGTTATAATTTCATCCCAGGACGAACCTTATCGCTCTGCGCAGCGACTTCGAGAAAGCATTCTATGAGAAGCACGGCATCAAGCTCGGCTTCGCATCACCCCCTTCACCCCCATCACCCCCATCCCCCCCATCACCCCCATCCCCCCCATCACCCCCATCACCCCCATCACCCCCTTCACCCCCATCACCCCCATCACCCCCATCACCCCCATCACCCCCATCACCCGGATCACCCGGATCACCCCCTTCACCCCCATCACCCCCATCACCCCCATCACCCCCATCACCCCCTTCACCCCCATCACCCCCTTCACCCCCATCACCCCCTTCACCTCCATCACCCCCATCACCCCCATCACCCCCATCACCCGGTTCACCCGGATCACCCCCATCACCCCCTTCACCCCCATCACCCCCATCACCCCCTTCACCCCCATCACCCCCTTCACCCCCATCACCCCCTTCACCCCCATCACCCCCTTCACCCCCTTCACCCCCTTCACCCCCATCACGGACGCACGGCATCAAGGACTCGCAACTCCACCCCCACCCCTCCCCATGCCCAATGCCCCTCACCTCACCACCAGGACGAACCTCATTGCACTGCGCAATGACTTAAAGGACGCCTTCTATGAGAAGCACGGCATCATGCTCGGCATCATGCTCGGCATCTTGTTCCTCCCCCCACCCTGCATCCAAACCCCCCATTTGGCATCGTCACCCCCCCCAGGACGAACCTCATTGCACTGCGCAACGACTTCAAGGATGCCTTCTATGAGAAGCACGGCATCAAGCTCGGCTTCATGTCCGCGTTCGTCAAGGTACAGCTTGGTGGTGTGGAGGTAGAGCTTGGTGGAGGTAGAGCTTCGTTGAGGTAGAGCTTCGTTGAGGTGCATTCTAGGCCTTTGTCACAAGCGCCTCCCAGAAATTGTAAATGAGCCGTGTGCGTGCGTGTGCGCACCGTGCCGTGCGTGCATGGCAGGTTGCATCCTCAGTGCGCAGCAGCAGATTTTAAGCATATGGAAACTCCATGCGACACAGGCTTTGGATTCGTGCTGAACGCATGATTGTGCAGTGTTCTCTTAGTCTTCATCATATTGTGCATGCATGGCATGCGGAGTCCAGTGCCTTGCAGCAGGAGCCAGCAATGAATGAGTTGACATTGTAGGCGCCCCAGTAGTTGTGCATGAGCTATGTGTGTGTGTCTGTGTTGTCCCATGTATGCCAGGCGGCGTCCAGTGCACTGCAGCAGGAGCCAGCAGTGAATGCGGTGATCGATGGGGACGACATTGTGTATCGCGACTACATCGACGTCAGCATTGCTGTCGGCACTCCCAAGGTGAGCTGTCACGTCATCACTCTGTCTTATAATGCAAATCTCATCTTGATTTTATGGAATTTGCAACGTCGGTCACACAATGATCCTGCTGTCTCTTGTCTATGCTCTCGCTTCAGGGCCGCATCGTTTTAGCAGTGGTTCGCAGTGCAAGAGGCATGAGATGATGGCCTTGGTCCTCTTACTGCTCTCCCCCTACCCCCTGTGCTGCTGCCATTTAATTTCCCCCTTTTGGAAGGCTCTGGTGGTCCCGGTGATACGCAAGGTGCATGAGATGAGCTTCGTGGACGTGGAGTGCACCGTGGCAGAGCTGGGCACAGCTGGGCAAGAGCGGCTTGTGAGGGCGAGCATCATATTCCCTCCTTGTGCCTCCTCTGTGCTTCCTTGCTCTCACCCTTTGTCCTTCCCCCACTTCACAGGGTCTGGTGGTGCCAGTCATCCGCAAGGTGCACGAGATGAGCTGTGTGGACGTGGAACGCACCGTGGCAGAGCTGGGCACAGCTGGGCAAGAAATGCTTGTGATCCTGACCTGAGGGCGTGCCACCATCATTTCCTGAATTATTTTGCCCCCCTTTCTCATTGCTTGCCCCCCATTTGCAGGGCCTGGTGGTGCCGGTGATTCGCAAGGTGCACGAGATGAGCTTTGTGGACGTGGAGCGCACTGTAGCGGAGCTGGGAAAGAAGGCGCGGGACGGCACCATTTCCATTGATGACATGGCGGGTGGCACCTTCACCATCTCCAACGGGGGCGTGTATGGCAGCCTCATCAGCACGCCCATCATCAACCCGCCTCAGGTGAGTTATGAGATGTTTCAGGTAAGCTCCAAGGTCCCCCAGGTGAGTCATTACCTCAGGAGCTGGGCAAGAAGGCGCGGGACGGCACCATTTGCATTGATGACATGGTGGGCGGCACCTTCACCATCTCCAATGGGGGCGTGTACGGGAGTCTTATCAGCACACCCATCATCAACCCGCCTCAGGTGAGTGCTGAGATGCTCCAGGTGACTTTGGAGACGTCTCATGTGCGTTTGGGCGCGGCCCATGATGTATGCGGCGCTCACATACGACCACCGCCTTTCATGGCTGGATCTTCATTATCTCTCCTTCCTCCCCCCTTCCCGCCATCCCCCTCCCCTCTCCCCCGCACCCCTGCCCCATTACCATCTCTGCCTGCAGTCGGCCATCCTGGGCATGCATGCCATTCAGCAGCGCCCGGTCGTTATCGGCAAGGACATCGTGGCCCGCCCCATGATGTACGTGGCGCTCACATACGACCACCGCCTCATCGACGGCAGAGAGGCCGTGCTGTTCCTGCGCCGCATCAAGGACATTGTGGAGGATCCTAGGCGTATTCTCCTGGACATATAAGTCGCACCTGCAGTTGCGCTGTGTTATGTGGGGAAGTAGGCAGCTTTCACTGGTGCATTGACGGCAGAGAGGCCGTGCTCTTCCTGCGCCGCATCAAGGACATTGTGGAGGACCCCCGCCGCATCCTACATCTGATCTGAGGTTCTGTCGCAGCGTGGCTGTGTACTGCGTTAGTGGGGAAGCAGCTAGTTTCACCAGCTCATGGACAGCAGGAAGAGAGGCTGTGGCATTCTTGCGCCGCTGCGCCGCATCTAGGTGGAGGACCCACCATCCGCATCGACATTGTATCGCGTATTACCATCCCACCAGCAAACCCATCAAACCCTTCAATCCCAACCAGCCCAGCAAACTCAACACTGCACCACCCCGATTCTTATACCTCTCAGATCCCTGCCCTTGTCAACCTCGCAACATCATAAGCATGCCATCACCATCCGTTTGCAGCCACTATCATAATTGCCATTCGTTCCGTTTGCCAAGCATCACCATTTGTTACTCATGTTCAACGTGCATGACTCACATGTGTGCAGTAGGATAATGTAGAATTAGTAAGTCAGTGAATTATGTAGGAACAGCTTGATATTGTATAAGATAGCTGTTGATCAATATCACAACTACATTCGGGGGCCACAAAAATCTGTGAGATGTACTTGAACTTAGAGACAAAGAGAATGCAATATTGCTTCAAAAGGTCCTGCTCTTCCCTGCTTCTCGGGGTTTGAGCGACGATGCTCTTATTTGGGCTGCATCTTACAGCAATCATGTGCTACCCCGGAAGCTACAATCTTCTAGGCACACAGCTGCTGATCCATCTTTCTGCTGTGATCTTATTCCTGTACCAGCTTCCCTGGATGGCCCCACTGTTGCATGCCCTCCCTGCTCTGCACTCACTGTGCCGTGCATAACCCTCGACTCATTACTAACTGCACACTACTCACTGCCTTGCTCCACCAACAGCGACACGCCCCCACCCACCCATGAAGGCACAGCTCCTCCCAGGCGACGCGCACTGTTCACGTCCACGTGGACTCCTGTGCGCCACCAGGTGGTGAGCTGGAGGCACCACAGCCACACGATTCACGTTCATTTTGATCGCCGACCGGTCTCCTGCATTTCCTTGATCTCCCTGCCTCCTCCCTTCCGCACCAACCATACCACTCTCCCCCTCCCTCGTTCTATCTTCCGCTTCCTCCCAAGACGCACCACCTGAGCCCTGCTCGTCATCTAACCCGTACCCCACGTCGATGGTCAGCGCCACGTGGCAGCCGCTCTTGGTTCCACGTGTCATCCGCGTGGAGCCGCACCGCTGCACTCCCTCTCCATCCGCCAAACAATCCTTCTCGACAAACCAAGCGTCCTGCAGTATTTCAGCCGCGCTCGGCCGTTTCTCCGGGTCCACCGCCATCAAGCGCGCAATCAGCGCCTTTGCGCGCGCCGACACCCCCGCCCAGCTCTCCGCGCGCCAGTCCACCGCGCGCTCCAGCCGCCTGTCCGCGTCGCCCTCCGTGAATCCCGGCCACGATCCCGTGAGCATGGCGAATAGCAGCACGCCGAGGCTCCACACGTCAGCGGAGCCGTCGTACGGCGCGCGCGCAACCACCTCGGGCGCCTCGTAGGGGAAGCTTCCCGCGTAGCCAACCACTTGCTGGTCCGCGCGCAGCGGAATCGCCAGCCCGAAATCCGCGAGCCTGGGGGCGAATTCCTCGGAGACGGGGTTCCGCGAGCGGGGATCGCGCCGGGGCTTGGCCTTGGAAGGGGATACGGGGCAGAGGAGAATGTTTTCGGGCTTTATATCGCGGTGGATAATACCGCGGATGTGGCACTCCTCCACAGCGCGAACCACGGACGCGAACACCCGCCGCGCTTCGCGTTCAGGCAACCGACCTTTCCGCTCGATGCGCGATAGCAGGTCCCCTCCTGCACACAGCTCTAGGATCAAATAGAGCGAGGCCGTGTCGCCGAAGACCGATTCAAGCGAAACCGCGTGCTTCGCGCCGCGCATGCGATTAAGGACGTCGATCTCTCGAAGCGCCACTTCCAGGGCGCGGCGATCGAGAGCGCGGAAGGCGATCTGCTTGCACGCGAACTCGCGGCCCGTTCGGCGCTCCCTGCATTTCCACACCACGCCGTACTTTCCCTTCCCTAGAACGTCGACGAATATATATTCAGCTAGTAGATCGGCCGTAGGTCTGATCCCGCACAATGGGGATGACTCAATAATAAACTCTCCTGGCATCAGTGCCGCCTGTGATTGAAACTAGAGATTCTGGGCCCGAAGGCAAACAGTTTCATAAACTCAATCAGACATGAAGCCGTGCAGGGTTGCGACAATGCACGCCAAGTTAGTGCAATTGGTCTGCCGTAGGGGCTAGGTGGAGGATGAAAATTGTAGTGAGAGCAGCCTTCACATCACATCCTATTTACGAGTGAGCTTGGTTGGCGAGGATTCCTGCTCACAAACAGATAGGAGTCTTACATGGTGTGGCTATCTCCAGAATGGTTGAGTGAGTCAAAAAGGTGTTGTCAGTTTTGTCATGTTGTCCCAACTGAGTGAACGCGACTCGGCCTGGCAAGCTGGAGAAGGGCGTCTCGCTTCCTGGAAAAGTGAGAGTGTCGCGCCCCTGCCAGAGAGTGTGGTGTGTGGTGGCTACTGTAGTGCTGCCAGTCTGGCATTCAGGTGATGGTGCCAGGTTTCTCCGTCAACCGCCTTGACTTGTTGCTGGTTGGGGTTGGGCAAGTGGTAATATCCGTTACAAACATACGCGTTCTCCTTCAGAGTTTGTTAACTTGATATGTTTAACCAGTTCCGGAAAGAAACAGAAATAGTAATGTCGTAGACTGATGCTGGAGGGTTGTGTGCTGATGTGATTCAACCCGATTTGATGTGTCTCGGTGGAGGAATAAGGCGTAAGGAGAAAGGAGAAAGTCTACACCAATATACTGTATTGAAAGTGGCCAAATGTGAGGCTTGCCTCTTTTAGGTTCACTGACAGGAAGGACAAAAAGTTTGCTTGGATAGTCCCGCCACTCCCACGCACCGTGGTTGCACAAGTGACCAGAACACGCGCTACGAACCTGCCCGAGTTGGTGTTGCGGTGCCCCGCAAGCAGTCTGGTCAGACTAAACAACTTACTGCGTTGTATTTTACATAGGTTAGCGTACGAAATATGGGTGTTTAGTAAACTGTATTCCCAGGGTCCTGCGTCACGGGTGTGCCAGTCTGTCAATTCCCTCCTTTCCGAAGTTCCTGACCCCCATTATAGAATCAGAGGGCCCCTCATACAATCCCATTGCTTAGGTGGAACGTTGACTGTGATTGGCCAGACCTAGCAAGTAGGCTTTGCTGAGTGGAAGCTTCAGCCCCGATTTTGCCCCAAACGAGCCGCGCCATGCTGGTGGTGCCCCTAGCTTCCGTTTTGCGCTCCTCTCAACAGTAGTTGCGGGCAAGAAACCGCCGTCAAATAACCGCAAGCGGGCAAGTGAACCTACCACATGTGAAGGCACAGCGGAAATCGACCTGGGTTTCATACCTGTTCTGTAATCGGGCAGGACTTTTCCAGGTCCGCCGGTTTGGGTTGCGAGGCAAGTGCACACAACGCAGCACCGCGTGGTCGGCGCGGCGCAGGTTCCCCAATCCCCGTCTCCCCGCTTCGATGGTGTGTCTGTCTGCCTCTCCCCGTGACTTCGCCTTCCGCCAATGCGGTGGCGTGGCGAGGGGAGGAAGCAGAGCTGGTGCTCCTTCCAACTCACCTTCTCCTCCCCCTTCTCGCGTCACACCCTCCACTCTCTGGGGTCCACACCACACCAACTATGGCGTGCAGCTTTCCTCTCTCTCCTCCTGACGTGAGTGGCCTGCCTTGGTTCCGCCGTTGAACTGGCGCTAGTAAAATTACAGTGACAAGCATGTTGAGCACATGCTAACCCTAGTTTTTTTTTTTTATTAGGCACTTTTCATTGGGAGCTGGGAGGTACTAGTGTGGTAGGGCGAGGATGACGATGTTCGCTCGTCAAGATGAGGGTAACCAGCTGTTGATGTCGTGGCCGCAGCCCGTTCCGTCATTCACGCCATCGCTCAACCCGTTCGTCAATCACCCCTTCACAAGCAAGGTCACAGCCGCACAATTGTCCAGCACCGCCTCGCGATGTTTAAGTTTATCGGGACCGTTGTCCAGTCCTCACGGCACGTACGCCATGGGCAAGGAGATAGGCCGCGGCAGCTACGGCGTCGTCGTCGAGTGCACGCACCGCGGGACCGGGCAGCGCTTCGCGTGCAAGATCGTCAGCAAGGCGCGCCTTAAGAGCGTGCTCGAGCGCCAGGTGCTCACGCAGGAGATTGCGCTCATGCGCGCGCTTGCGGGCCATCCTGGTATAGTGCGGTTGGAAGGGGTGTACGAGGACGGGTCTGACGTGTTTATGGTGATGGAGTATTGCAACGGCGGAGAGCTTTACCAGAAGATTTTCCATGAAGGGAAGATGCCCGAGCCGCTGGCGGCGAGGGTTTTCCGCCAGTTATCCGACGCGGTGCGGTACTGCCACGCGCGCGGCGTCATGCACCGCGACTTAAAGCCCGAGAACGTCCTGCTGCACTATCCTAACCGCCCTGATGGCGCGGCGGCCGGCGCGGGGCTCAACATGCGCAGCGAGGCAATGGCGGCGATTCAGGTGAAACTCGCCGATTTCGGGTTGGGCCTCGTGCTGCCGCCGGGCGTGTTCGCGACGGTGTGCGTGGGCAGCCTCATGTACGAGGCGCCCGAGGTGGTGCTGGGCGACCGTTACAATCACAAGGCCGACGTGTGGAGCCTCGGCGTGATTCTCTACGTGCTTCTATCGGGCGGGCTGCCGTTTATGGACAAGGACGACCGTCGATTGGCGCGCAAGATCTGCGAGGGGCGGTACGAGATGCGGTTCAGCCCGTGGCCGTTCGTTTCCGACGACGCGAAATCGCTCGTGCGACGCCTGTTGGTCGTCGACCCGAATCGCCGCAGCAGCGTGGAGGAATTTATCAATCATCCGTGGCTCGTCGCTCATTGCGGACCCGCCGCGCCGATTGTTCTCGACGGCTCCGAGGTTCCGCTCCCCCGCACGCCCTCCGCGCTCTGGCGCGCGGACGCGGGGTCCGTTTCCGCCGCTATCCGCGCCGCCCTTCCTAACGCCAGCGCCGCTGCCGCAGCCGCTGCGGCGGCGGCGTCGTCTGCGGCGTCGTCGGCGGCGGCTGCTGCGGCGGCGGCGGCATCGCAGCTGAAGAGCGACGTGTGGGCGCCCATGGGCCGAGGCGCGTGGGGAATGGGCAGCAGCGCCGGAAACAGCAGCGAGAGTGGGTCGTCGTCCGTACCGTCCGATGCGCCATCCTCAAGCGTCATAGCGGCAGTTGCGGCGGCAGTGGCGCGGAGAAACGGTGCCGCGGACGACTCGAGCGCAGAGACGGCCGAAGCCGCTCCGGCTGCTCCCGCCGCCGACGACGCTTCGCCGGGTCGCATCCTCATGACGTCACTGTCGGAGCCAGTCACCGAGCCGCCCTCGTCGCCGTCGTCGTCGTACGCTTCCGCGCGTTCCAACTCGTGGGTCGAGCCGCCATCCGCCGCAGCAGACGGCGCGATGGACGACGGGCTCGACATGCCGCCTGCCGGGCCGCGCCGCCGCATGTGGCGGCTGTGGCGCATGCGGTGGATGAAGCGCGGGTGGCGGCTCGGCCTGATGACGGGCGTGCGCGGCGCGGAGAAGTTAGACGCGGGGGGAGAGGGGGCGGGCGCGCGGCTTCCGCGGACGCGCGCGAATGTGTTCGGAGCGTGCTTTGGGTGCTTCTTTGCGCAGCGGGCGGACTTCGAGACGAGCGCGGACAGGCTATGGGAGGTTGAGGACGAGGCGGGGCGGCCCGTGACTGCAGCGGGGGACGCTCCTGGCGCTGTGACGAACGGACGTGATATTAACGGGGGAGGGGCGGCGGAAACGGGGGAGGTGGGCGGGCAGCGGAGGGCGGGAGAGGGCGGCGAGAGGGCGGCGGGGAAGAGGACGGGGAAGACCCCCAAGGCGTATCAGCGGCTGGCGACGACTGAGGAGGGGGGGAAAGGGGGGGATTGGGACGGTGCGGATGGGGAAGGCGGAGAGGAGACGGGGGGAGTGCAGGTGCGGTGCAGAGGGGGGCGGATGGGGGAGCGGAGCAAGTGGGCGACACTGAGGGCAACAGAAACATGATAGTTGTAGATGGGGGGCCGTGGGGGCGAGGTGGAGCTTTGGGTAGGGCTCAATAAGTAGAACCAGGAGGAAGAAGTAGATGGGTGGGAATGGGGTGGTGTGATTGTGCTAGTTGGCAGGTGGTGCTGTTAGCAGGGGATGGAGAGCGGATGCAGAGCGGTGCACAGCTTGGTGATTGCAATGGGAGAGTGGTGGCATGGCGTAGCTTTCTAGGTTAGGGTAGGGTGCTCGAATGTGAGTGCATGTGCATGGATGTGCAACGCAAGGTTGCATGCCAGCGCGAGGAGCAGTCGAGTGGTAGGGGTGTTTAACTTCTAGGTTACACCGGCTCCAATTGTCGTAGGAACCCAACGTGATGTGTTGAATGGCGATGGTATTCTAACTTCTACAAATATGTACAGTAGTAGGAACCTTGTACGGTATGGTACAAGGATTAGCAACAATATGCTATCTGCTGCTGGAGAGAATGATGAGCGCCTCCATACTCAAGTTTCAAAATTCAATTGAGCAGCGGTTTCTCTCTACCGTATCTGCGGGGTGGAAGATACGTCCGTACTTAGGGGGCAGGACAGGGACGACGTGGTAGTAGCACAGCTGCCACCAAACGGTGCAGCATAAAATCCATAAAATGCATCACAAGGAATAAAAGTGCTACAAGATGCGTTAGGTGGTGGTGGTGCTTCAAGCCCATTGAATCACCGAATTAAACATTCACGCTACACTCAGCAGCTGACTAGGCTTGCAATGCAGATCCAGATACATGCTTGATAACACCTAAAAAACAGGTTAGTGTCGGTCCTAAACCCCAAGCCTGAAGGTTGCATTCCCTAAATAGGAAGTTAGCAGGCAAGAGCTCCTAGTAACCACACCTAAAAAGCGCACAATTCAGATTCCCTCTCCCACCTCCATCCCACTCCCCGCCTGGTCCCTCCCTCCCTGCATCACCGAGAGGCCAGCCAAGTTCCTCCAGGTGCCAACCCCACCATGCCATCCCCATGCCCAAAATCCCCACCCTGCTGCTGCTGCTGCTGTTGTTGCTGCTGCTGCAGCATCTGTCGCTGCTTGATAATCGCCCTCGCTTCCGCCAGCGCCCCGCCCTTCACTCTGCCCGTCCCAACACCCCCCTCACCCCACTTGGGCACAGGAGGCCGGAAGGGAGGGGCAGAACCAGACCCACTCGAGTAAGCTGAAGAGCTGCTGGAGTTGGTGTAGCTTGAGGCATTCGCTGCAGCGGGAGCGCCCACATTCGCAGACGCTGCTGCCGCTGCAGCCGCCACACTGGCAGATGCGCGCAGCCCTGCTGACGTGGCACCAGCAGCGCGGAGGCTTGCCACGTGTGCTGATGCTGACTTGGCAGACGATGACGAGGATGAGACGTTGCTGCTGAACGGATTGCGGACAGGAGTGACCGGGACAGAAGAGGACTTGCTACCAGCAGTGGTTACGCCATTACCAGCACCGGAGTCAGGCTGTGCGGTGGAGAGAGCAGCAAAGGCTCGCACAATCGAGCCTAGCCCCCGTGCTTTACGAGCACCATGGGCCTGACTCTGACTGCTACTGTGGCCATGGCTATGGCTGCTGCTATGGGTGCGGTGCTCCCCATTGCTCCTCACCACATCTGCCCCCTCTGCTGATGCCACCATGTGCACTGCTGCTGCTGCTGCACCTCCTTCCTCCCCTTCCCCCTCCACCTCCATGTGACTCTTATGCACCCCATGCCTCTCCAGCTTCTCCCGCCTCTCATGCTTTTCGCTCCTCTCCTTCCTCTCCTTTCTTTCCTTTCTCTCCTGCCTGCCTGCCTCTACCTGCCCGTCCTGCCCGCCCTGTCCCGCTACCTGCCCGGCACTGCCGCCCACAGGCACGCGAACCATTGCTCTCATCTTCAGCACTGACGTCAGCGCTGGCGTCAGAGTCTCCGCGTGGTACGGGCTGCTGCCGCCGCTGCCCGCGTTGCTGCTGCCGCTCACGCTGCCCGCGCTGCTCATAAACGGGGACCACCCCTCAGTCACGCTGCTAGCAACGCTGCTCGCGGAAGGGGACTTGCAGCTCACATACGCGCTCTCCTCTCCCCCGCTTGCGCTTCCGCCTGCGCCCTCTCCAGTTCCCGCGCCCCGCTGCGCAGAGTCCCGCCGGCGGAGGGGCTTTTCCTTTTCCGCCTCGCAGGTTCCGCGCATGGGGAGCACCAGCGGCGGAACGAGCTTACCGCCCGCGCGCGGGTTGCGCGGAGAGGACAGGCGCGGGGATTGCCGCGGGTCGACGAGCGACGAGGGGGACGGCTTGGGGGACTGGCGCGAGTCGAGGGGGATCGCACTTGGCGACTCGGGTGGCTGCGCCGGGCGCGTGGCAGGAGACCGAACCTTCTTCTTCAGCTCGCGCGGTTCTCGCGGCTCGCGCGGTTGCTCGTGCTGCTCCAGCTGCCCGCGTAGCCCCGAGTCTGGTTGATCAGCGGGGATCGTGATCGACACACCTGCGCGGCTGCTGCCCTTCTCTGCGCTGCCACCACCCGCCGCCAAGCCCGCCGCGCTTGCCGCCGGCTTGCGCGCCGGGTTCGACGCGAGGAACTGGCTCGACGCCCTCCGCGCATCCGTGCCCGCCGGCAGCCCGCCGCTTGCGGCGCCATTCGCGGCGCCGACCTGCCCGGCCAGCGAGTCCTCCGGCTTGGCGGCTCGAATCGCCTCCATCCACGCGGGCTTGGCGAAGCCGCGCTTCTGCGGGGCGGAGGAGGCAGCGGAGGAGGCGGCGGAGGAGGGCGCGGAGTCGTCCGCGGAGGCGGCGGGGGCGCGGCGGGGGGAAGAGGGGCGCGGGCGGAGGTAGGAGAGGAGCTCAGGCACGGGCAGGGAGCCGTCGGGTTGGGATAGCCGAGCCTGCATCTCAGGTAAGGAAGGCGGCTGCTTGGTTGGGTCGAGAGGCGGCTCGGTCCTGATGCAGGGAATCTCGACCGTTGTTACTTCGGAAGCTGACGTGGCAGATGCTTGAGTGCGCAGCGGGATGGTGATGACCGACGGCTTGGCGGTGCGAGACCGCGGCGTGGAGGAGGAAGACGATTGGCGCCGGAAAACCGGGAAGCACGAGGGCGCCGCGTCCATGAAGGATGACGTGGAGCGGCTCGACTCGCCGCCTCGTGCGGCGGAGGATGCGGAGGGCGAGTCGAGCGGGAGGTACGTAGGGGTGCTGGGGAAGGACATCGGGGTCGAGTCGCCCGAGAGCGCGTCGGCGACGGTGACGTGAGTTGCGGCGCGCGACTTGCGCTTGGGGGAGAAGAAGCGGAAGTGGGACGCGCGCGGACGAGTTGCCGGCGCCGTGGGCGTGGCGGCCTGCGAGCTGCCCTGCGACGGCGACGGCGACGGCGACGGCGATGGCGCGGAGCCCGCGGCAGGCGGAACTTGGATTGGCGGCAGCGCATGTGACGCATGGTGGTTTGCCTGCGACGACGCCTGCGACGGCTGCGACGACTGCTGCGACGGCATCTGCTCGTCGACATCCATGGCGCGCGGGGCTGTCGCGGACTCGCGGTGGCGGGACCGTCCGCGCACCTGCTGCTCCGCGGCGGACGCGCCTCTCGTCGATTTCCCCCGCCCCTCGCGTTTCTCGCGCGGCTGACTCGTGCGCCGCGTGCGCTGCAGCGGCTGCACCTCCTCCCCGCCTTGCGCTTGCGCTTGCGCTGCTTCCACTTGCTGCGTTGGCCATTGCCGCTGGGCTCCCGCGGGCGCTTGCCTCGGCTGCTTCATGGGCGCAGGCATGGCGGAAGCGGCGGAGGCGGCGGAAGAGGCGGAAGCGACTGGAGCGATAGGAACTGATTGGTCGGAGTCGACGTCCATCGCCCTGCCCTGGTGCGCGGCCGACTGTCCCCCGGACTGTCCCCCTCCGCCCACGCGTATCTTGTTGAGCGCGGACGGAGGCGCAACTACCGCTGCCTCCCCGCCCGCCTCCATGCTACCCGCGCGCGGCAGCTGCTGCGCCTTGCCCGCCTCCGGGTGCACCTTCGCCCCGCTCTCCCCCGCCGGCGCAGACTTGCGCGTAACTGCGGGGGCCTTGGGCGTCATCCCGGGCATGGGCTCGGCGGAAAGCGAGGGCGCGGGGGAAGCGGCGGGACCGCCGCAGTGCTGCACGATCCAGGGGTGCTGCAGCGCGGCGAGTGCGGAGGGGCGGTGCGCGGGGTCGGAGTGGAGCAGCGAGCGGATGAAGTCGACTGCCTGCGGGGACACGCGCGGCCAGGGGTCCGCGCGGAAGTCGGGGGAGTTGCGGAGAATGCGCAGGAAGAGCTCCTCGTCCGTGCTGCCCCAAAACGGCATGTAGCCTGCGCGGGACGGGGGGAGGGCATGGGGAGGGGAACGGGTGAGCGCGAGGCGACAGTTGAGGAAATGGCGATCAAGCAGGGGGTACCGCTGTGGAAAGCGGTCAGCTGGCCAATGGCTCGACAGACAGCGTACAGGGGAGCAGGGCGGGGGAGCGAGAGAGAGCGCGGAGAGCAGGAAAGCGTGGAGAAGGGAGAGGCGGCAGGCGAGGGGCGTACCGGCGAGGGCGAGGTAGACGATAACGCCGAGCCCCCAGAGGTCGACCGCATGGCCGTACGGGCGGCGGCACACCACCTCGGGCGACATGTAGATGGCGCTGCCGTACATGCCCACGGCGCGTTGCCCGGGCCGCAGCAGCACGGCCAGCCCGAAGTCCGCGAGCTTCACGTGCACGCGGCCCGAGCCGTCGTCGGGCGCGAGGAGGAGGATGTTTTCCGGCTTGATGTCGCGATGCATCACGCCCACCGCGTGGCAGTGCGCCAGCGCTAGCAGCACTTGCCTGTCGGGGCGCGTGCGGAAATAGACGCAATGGGGAAGACGGTTAGTGGCTTTGAATCATGATTTCAATTAATGCTAGTCTGTTTAACCACCCAGATGTTTCGGACTGGGAGCTGGCGTTACGTAAGCTTGCTTCTGGCTTTGAAACCCTAGGCGACGAGCGACCATTAGGGCCCTTCGACGGACGTCGCGATTTAACCCTAATCGCGGCAGGCGTACCTGGCGATTTCGGCTGCGACGGGTTCTGCGACGGGCGAGCGAGCGATGAGGAAGTCGTAGAGGTCGCCACCCTTGCAGAGGTCCATGACGAGGTGCACGGCTTGCGCGTCCTCGTACAGCCCGCGCAGCTCCACCACGTGCGCGTGCCCGCGCACGCGCCGGTTCGCGTGCACCTCGCGCTGCAGCTCCTCCAGCGCGTCGCGCCGCTGGAGCTTGCTCTTTGGCACGCTCTTGCAAGCAGCGACCGGTATCCCCGTTTGAAGGTCGCTGCATACGGTTACTACGCCTGTGCCGCCCTGCCCCAGCTGCTTGCCGAGGTGAAAGCGGGTTCTAATGTCGGAGCGGCTCGCGTTGGGAAAAAGCCGCTCGGGCGTCGCCATCGCCGCCATTCTAATCACTTTCAGAATTAATGAGGCCTTTTTAATATGCGCGCTAAATGTTAAAGGTTGAAGCTGCGACCGCCGACTAAAAAAAAGTTAAAGCGAAAAGAAGGCGTTCAAGCGGGGTCACTCCATTTCGAAACACGTACACGCATGGTCTCACGCGAAGCTCCGATTCTCTGCTTACCGCATGCTAGAGCTCCATTAGCATTTACTCGTCGAGCTACCTAACTCACGAACAAAATGTTGTATGTCTGCTGCTATCGCTGCTTTAGGTATGGCAGGTGGGACAGCAGAGCCTGGAGGACAGGAAAGAAACGCTTGTGCGTGCAGCCAGGGTTTGCCTACTGATTGTCGTGCGTCTCCTGGTTGGTTAGTGGTGGTGGCGGGGGTGGTGGGATGGCTTGTCATACACAGTCCCTGCAAATACGCGCCCCCCATACAACGAACGAAGAGTGGGGGTTGACTGTGCGAGGGAAAGGTTGTGTGAGGGAGTGGAGAGGAGCGTGAGGGAGTGATAAGAGAGAGGGAGTTGTGAGTGGGGAGCGGTCCTTCGCATTTCGCTGGAGCTTTGGTTGGACTTTGCGGGAGCAGCTCTCCCACCATTTCATAATTCTCAAACCCGAGCGGAAGCGCGCACGACGCCGACGGACCGCGCACCCGAGGTTCGACGACCAGTGCGAGGGTGCCATCTGGTAAAGTACGGACGGCGCGGTGGGCTTATGAGGGGCGAGAAGTGGCTGATGTTTGGGCTTGTAGGGGGGCTGTGCGAAGCACGGCGCAAACGATGGCAGTGCGAGCAGTACGATCGCGAGGGTTGTCGTGATTGACGACAGTGCGATGCCTTCCATGACTTTCGCCACCCATGATCACCATCGCAGAGCTTGCGGTTCGGAAGTGACCACACCGAGCGAGACTGACTCGGTTGAAGGAATTGAGTTCGTACTGCATTTGTAACGAGTTTGAACAAGCAAAGTGTAAGCATAGACCATACGTTATACGATTCAGTTTGATAATAAGTAAACAGAAATAAAAATTCATCCTTATAAAATTTTAAAAGACAAAAATGGAGAAATATATCTTAGACTAGGTATTTTACTCATTTCTGGCATAATTGTTTTTTATCCTCGAAACTTTGCACATCGCAATAATAGGCCCATCTGTTATTGTGAGAGCACATCTTGGGCTTGCCCATGTAGTTTATTCGCCTCCCCCTCGAGTCAAAAGCCAACCTCGAGTTTGTGATCAGTCTATCGATCGCGCCCACGTCAGCACCACTTTCGGATCTGGAAGCAGTTGTTTGTGCCGCACAATCGCGCCAGGTGTACTATGGAGGTTGTCTGTCATCTGCAACACGTCAGCCCCAAGTCACTTCCCGTCACCATCACCTATCGCTTAAAATTTCGGCTGAAAACCGTGAGCTCTCGAGGTGCTGAAACCGTCCATTCTGTTCGGATCGGTCGTTGCGATCGGCCGATTACTGTACGATCCCATCAATTGTGTCACATCAGAGTTGTTCTCACTTCCAGATCCGATCGCTTCTCGGGAACCACGCCCCTCCTGTCCCAGCAGCCTTTCTGTTGCCTACTCTGGTCAGGAGGAATCAGGTTGCACAAGAATCAGTGCAGCAGTGATTTTGAGAGGAATCACTTCCACATTTGCATTCAGATTCCTTTCGTTTTTTGCCTGGTCGCTGCTCCATTCTCCTCCCAGCAGCCTGGTTAGCTTGCTCTCTCATCGCTTGCTGCTTATCTTCACCACACCTCAGCTTCCCGCCATGGAGGCTGCCACCATGTCCGGCGCCAGACTCCTAAACGTGGTGCGAGAGTCTCAATTCGATCTGTTGATTAATCTTAGTTTGGCCGCCGATGCTCCGATTGCAAATACAAGCACGTGCCCTGTGTGGGCCTTGTGTAGTCATCCGTTTCAAACCTTTTGTTTTTAAGACGCTAGTGGTGTATTATTCCCGGAAGAGGACCCTTGAACGCTAGGATCAGGACGAGTTCTATTTTGCAGAACTGATGTCATCCATTAGGACGTATATGGCTCACCATTAGCACGCTCAGCTCATCATGCAATGCACATGCATATTTCATCATTATCAGTCCGTATCATCATCCATTAGGACATGCATATTTCATTCTTAACAGGCATATTGATCATCAACCACCTCCCTCATTAACCATTTCCCGCATCAACCACCTTCCCTCACAATGTCGAATCACCAGGCCGCATCCGGCGTCAGCGCGATCTCCAAGCGCGCGACGGTGTCGGCGTCGGCAACGCCGTCGTGCACGGCGCGCGACCCCTTCACCGCCTCCGCGCCCATCGCCAGCGTCTCCTCCTCGCTCGCCGGCACCTCCCTCCGCCGCCACGCCGCCGCGCAGACCCTCTCCGCTCCCAAGGCCGCCGGCGGAAAGTCCCGCGGAGGCGCGCTGGGCGCCACGTGTCAAGAGAAGATCCTGGTGGCGAATCGCGGTGAGATCGCGGTGCGCGTGATCCGGTCGGCGCACGAGCTGGGCATCCCGTGCGTGGCGGTGTACTCGACCATCGACCGCAACTCGTTGCACGTCGAGCTCGCCGACGAGGCCGTCTGCATCGGCGAGGCCCCCTCCGCGCAGTCGTGAGTTCCGCCGCCACTCACCCGTGCGCGCATTCGTGAGTGTCCGCGTCTCTCTCTCCGCCACCAGGCGTCGCTGTGTCACCCCATCGATTGCGTTCTCCATATCAGCGCCACCCATGGTGTGTGGGACCCATTCTCATGCATCGCACCTTCCGCACTCCCTTTCTCCATGCGCGTTTCCCGCGATGCCCCCCCGCGCTCGCCGCTGGCAGGTACCTGAACATTCCGAACCTGGTGGCCGCGGCGGTGAGCACGGGGTGCACGATGGTGCATCCAGGCTACGGCTTCCTGGCCGAGAACGCCACGTTCGTCGAGATCTGCACCGACCACGGCCTCAACTTCATCGGCCCCAAGGTGCGGTACCGCGCGGTGCCGTGGGGTAGCGCGGGGTGAAATGCGGTGGGAAAAGGGTGGTGGGGTGATGTGGCCGGGCTGCGGGAGCCTTGGACTCATGCAAGGCCTAAGGTAACACGATTTCAAATAGCATGACTGCTGCGGGACCTTGATAAGAGGGGTTTAAGGCGGAGCATGGTGTCCAATCAGTAAGCACCATGAATTACCAGCGCTTTCATCTCTCCTCCACCTCCCCCGTTCGCTCCGTAATGCTCTCACCTTTCCTCTCCTGCCATGCGACTGCCATGCGACTGCTGTATGTGTCGCAGCCCAACAGCATCCGCCTGATGGGCGACAAGGCGACGGCGCGCGAGACCATGCGACGAGCCAACGTGCCAACCGTGCCCGGCAGCGAAGGGCTGATCGACGTGAGTGCGACGATTGATGAGCATACCTACTCACGCGCACAACTATACATGCACCCTCTCACATGCACACTCTCACTCAACTGTTCTCGCACACTTACTAGCGAACACGGATGCACATACAGTGACAAACACGACCATGGAATTGGCACCAGAGTACCCGCTGCTCCCCACCACCCACACCGCCCGTCTCCCCCCCTCCCCTCCTCCCCTTCCCCCCTTCCGGTGCAGACGGTGGAGGAGGCGTTGTCGGTGGCGGACGGCATGGGGTATCCGGTGATGATCAAGGCCACGGCGGGCGGCGGAGGGCGCGGCATGCGCCTCGTGCTCGAGAGGGAGGACTTCGTCAAGCTCTACCAGGTCGGTTGGGCTGCATGGCGTGGCGATGCGCCCATCGCATGAGATGGGATAAGCGTGTTGCGCCTCATCTAGAATGTGACGCTCATGCCTCTGTGTTCTACTGTTTCACAGACGTCCTTTGACTGCTTTCGCAAGAAACCAGAACTTGTACTTTAGCGACCTCAGGTCTCCATACACCAGTTTCTTGGGCTTTTTCTCCCAATACGCTTACACCACTTGCCCCCGCAACCCCCCTGCTCCCCCGTGTGCGCGTATTCGGCGCGAGCAGCAAGCGCGGCAGGAGGCGGGCGCGGCGTTCGGCAACGACGGGGTGTACCTGGAGAAGGCCATCGTGCGCCCGCGCCACGTCGAGTTCCAGGTGGGGGTGGTTAGCGGTTCTGCGGAAAGGTGCAGCGGGTAGGAGAAGTGGATGTGTGCGGAGGCACGTAGGCATGCTGCTTGAGAGAGCGTGGGGGGTCCAACTGCAGTTGTGAGCAATCGCAGTGACAATGGCAGCGAGAAAAAGATGGCGCCACGTGGTGTTAAATTGCGCAGTTGGGTCAAGGAGAAGCCAGGGAGGGGCAGAGAGATGTGTGTGCAGTGGGTGGGGTTGTCGCCTGTCAAACAATTTCTTTGGCATACCGTCATGCTCTTCTCACACCCTCTCATCCCCCCTGCGCCCCTCGCATCCCTTCCTCCCTTACCCACCCCCTCCCCTCCCCCCCCTCCCTCCCCCCTCCTCCCCCTCCTTCCCCCCCGCCACCAGGTGCTGGCGGACAAGTACGGCAACGCCATCCACCTCTTCGAGCGCGATTGCTCCATCCAGGTACGCTCCTTCTCCCTGCTCTGGGCACGCTGCGAGACCATTGGGCGAGGAGGGTGTGAGTGTGGAGGGCGTGTGCTGCGCGTATGAGCATCTTAACACTCGCGTGCCCTGCACATACGTGGCAAACACCCTGTTGCTGCACTTGTCAATCTGATCTCACTCTGCGTGCCTGTCCGAACGTCCTTCTACACCTTTCCTCCGCACTCGTCCTGTCCCGATCAACCCCCTCTCCCGCTCCCTCTCCCCCCCCCCCTTTGCTCTCCCCTTTCTCACGCTGCCCCCCCCTCTCCCACCCCCCTGTCCCCCATCTTCCCCTTCCCCTCCTCCCCCTCCCCCCCTACCGAGCAGAGGCGCAACCAGAAGCTGGTGGAGGAGGGCCCGTCCCCCGCGCTGACCCCGGCGATCCGCAAGGCGATGGGCGACGCGGCGGTGGCGGCGGCGAAGAGCATTGGGTATGTGGGCGTGGGCACCATCGAGTTCCTGCTGGCTGAGACGGGCGAGTTCTACTTCATGGAGATGAACACTCGCATCCAGGTGAGCGCAGGGGACAGGGGCAGGGGATGCAGGTGAAAAAGTGGAACACACGGATGCAGGTGGGAAGAGAAGCAAGCGCATGTGGTTGAAAGGTGAACACGGGCATCCAGGAACGGAGACAGGGGCACTTGGACAACAAGCAGAAACACTTTAGGCGACTGATCACCCAACCTGTTCCTTTAGAGTTGAGAACTAGCAGATGCATTGTGTACTGGCATCCAGTTACCAGGCTGTCTTCATACATCTTCCATGACATGACGTGTGCTGCTGTCTGCCTTCCACTCACACCCCAGTTCCACGCTGCCATCTCCCCTTCCCCCCCGCCCTCTCCGTACCCCTCCTTCCCCCCCCCCTCCCCTTCCCCTTGCAGGTGGAGCACCCGGTGACGGAGATGATCACGTCAGTGGATCTGATAGAGGAGCAGATCCGCGTGGCGATGGGGGAGAAGCTGCGGTACAAGCAGGAGGACATCACCGTGCGCGGGCACGCCATCGAGTGCCGCATCAACGCCGAGGACCCCTTCCAGAACTTCCGCCCTGGCCCGGGGCGCATCACCGCGTACCTGCCGCCCGGAGGGCCGTTTGTGCGCATGGACAGCCACATCTACAATGATTACCTTGTGCCGCCCTCCTACGACTCCCTGCTCGGCAAGGTGGGTAGGGTACCTGCGTTGACTCGCTTCTCCGCAAGCAGCTAGCCTCCATCCAGCCTGCTGTGCTGCTCGTCACTCTCCCTGCCTCCATCTAGCCTCACTGCCTGCCTTCTCACTCTCCTCTCCCCACTCCTTCCCTCTCCCCACTCCTTCCCTCTCCCCACTCCTTCCCTCTCCACACTCCTCCCCGTGAATCATCCTGCTGGCGAGCAGCTGATCGTGTGGGCGCCCACGCGGGAGAGGGCCATTGAGAGGATGAAGAGAGCACTGCACGACACCATCATCTCAGGTGCGCCCACTGCTCCCCTTTCTCCCTTACCATCTCATGCATGCATTCTGCGCCCCTTTTCTCTTGTTACAATCACATCTGGGTACCACCACCACTGCGCCTCTCCCCCCTCAACCCTTCAGCCATACCACTGAGCCCCACTTCTTCCATCGCTACCGATCCACCACCTGTTCCCCTGCCTCCCTCACACCTGCTCTTCTCCCTCACATGCTGCCCATTTGTCTTCTTCCCGCCCAGGCGTGCCAACGACCATCGACTTCCACAAGCTCATATTGGACGTGCCGGAGTTCAAGGAGGGCAAGGTGGACACCCCTTCTCTCTCTCTCTCTCTCTCTCTCTCTCTCTCTCTCTCTCTCTCTCTCTCTCTCTCTCTCTCTCATCTCTCTCTCTCTCTCTCTCTCTCTCTCTCTCTCTCTCTCTCTCTCGCCTCCCTCACACCCGCTCGTCTCCCACTCTCTGCTGCCCGTGTATCCCACCCCTCCAGGCGTGCCGACGACCATTGATTTCCACAAGCTGATATTGGACGTGCCGGAGTTCAAGGAGGGCAAGGTGGACACCAGCTTCATTGCCAAGCACGAGGAGGAGCTCTCTGTTGTAAGTGCCCTCCTCCTGCCCTGCCCTGCCCTGCCCTGCCCTGCCCTGCCCTGCCCCACCCTGCCTTACCACACCCTTTTCCACCCTCCCCTGCTCTTCCCGCCCCTGCCTGCTGCCCAGCGCCTTTCCCTCAGCTTTCCTTCGCCCTCCCAACGTATCTCTGCCCACCCCTCCCCATCCCACCTACCCGCCCCCCTCTCTCCCTGCAGCCGCCCACGGGCAAGAAGGTGCAGCTCAACTCCAAGAGCAAGCCCAAGGCTCTCGCCTAAGCGCCCCTTGCCTCTGCCTCGCTCTTGCCCTGCCACGCCAAGGCCAAGCAAGCGAGCAATCGCTGTGCTTGCTACGGTATAGGTGCTCTTGGTTATCTCTGCTCTTCTTGAACTGTGATTTTGATTATCTTTAGGATGAGAACTGCAATCCAGTATAAAAGTAGCTCTCAAATACAATAAAGCCGAGACAACTGAACTGCTGTGTGGCCGCCTTCTCTTAGGATGAGTAACGAAATTGGACATTGTGATCTAGAGCAAACTTGGAAACAGGCCCCCACATTGGTTAAGGACAAACACTAGACATGAATTACAGAATTACAGTACATTAGGAAGTCAGTCCCTGTTAGTATTTCTTATACCGTAATAGGCTGGAAAAAGAAAAAAAAAACATGCCAAAAAAAAAAGGCTAGAAAAAGGAAGAGTCTGCATAAAAATGCCATTTCTGTGGCTGCGTTTCAAACCCCCAACAAATACTGACTAAAATTGGCAAGACACACAAAACAGGCACACTAGTCGAGCGTGGAGTTACGAGCACACTCCTGGAGGGAGAAGAGCAACAGGAGATACAATGAGCGCAGGGGGGTGCAGAGGAGGGAGAGGCAAGGGGATGAGAAGGATAAGAGTGAGAAGCAGTGGCAGAGACAGAGAGGGGTGGGAAGGGTGCAGTGCAGAGACAGGAGGAGCAACAGTGATGGGGATGAGGACAGTGCATTTCTCATTCTGACAGCAGCAGCGTCTCACATGCCCAGACAGCCATGCACACATGCCGCTGCCTCTGAGGTACCTTCAAGAATGCCTCAACATCGCCACATGCACGACTCACCTCCTGTGCTGCTCATTGAATCCTCCTGCGCTTGCTCTGCTGCGCCCCTCCCCCACGCCCCATTCTGCCCTCGCCCCCCATACCGCTCCTCTGTGCGCCTCTCTGTGGACCGCCCCACAGCCCACAGCCGCCGCGAGGGGGACAACGCCCGCCCGCTGCTGCCCTGCCTGCCCTGACTGCTGCGCCGCACGCCCGCTGCTGCTGCTGCCTGTGGGACTGCAGCCCCTGACTGTGTGCCCCTGTGCTGCTGCTGCTGCTGCTGCTGCTGCTGCTGTGGATTCTGCTGTGCGTGCTGGTGGTGGCTAGGGTGGGACGGGGAGCGGCGAGAGGGGGAGAGGAAGCGCGTGAGCAAGCCCAGGCCAGGGCTCGACCCTCCACTCGCACTCCGCGGGCTGCTGCTGCTGTAAGGGTGGCGGGGCGAGTGCAGGAGCACAGGGAGGGCGTGTGAGTCAGAGGACGCCGAGGTGGACGAGAGAGTCCTGCCGGCGACACGCATCTCCCTTCCCACTGCCCCTCTCTGCTCCATGCCCACGTGCCACACACTGCCCTCACCGCTGCTCTGCTGCGCCCCTGCCGCCTCTCCCCCGTGCTGCGAGGCCCTCTCCCGCACCAGCACGCGCATGGGCAGCAGCGACTGCAGATGCCGCTCCCCCGGATCCACTGGCACAAGGCCTGGCCTTGGCCCACCTCTCCCTGCTGCCGCTGCTGCTGGGGCTGCTGCGGGCGCCTTGGCAGTCTTCTTGAGCTCCCTGGGTGGTCCTTCCGGCACATTGCCACTCCTCTCTCGCAGCACACCTGCCCACCTCTCCCCACCACCACCGCCACTCCCCTCCTCCACGCCCCTCCCGCCCTGCCTCACACCCCTCCCTTCACTCCCACCGTCCAGCCACCCTGCCTGCCGCCCATCCGCCCGGCTGCCAGCACCGAACTGCCTGTGAGTCGCACTCACAAGGCCTCTGGCAGCAGCAGCAGCGGCGTGTGTCAAGCTAGTGGGAATGGCGGCATTGTATCCAGCACTGCCGCTGCCCCACATGCTGCTGTTGTCGCTGCCGCTCCTTTCACTGCCGCCCTCCTGTATGCCTGGAAGCCCCCCCCGTCTAGCCTCTGCGCCCTGGACTTCCCCCACGCGCGCACTCTCCCCTCTCTGCTCCCCTCCCTGCGCCACCCCAGCAGTGATGCCACCCGCCCCTCTCCCACCACCAGCACCGGCGCCAGCGGCAGCAGCAGCGGTGGCAGGAGCGGGGGCTAGGAGGGAGGAGGAGGTGGCGCGCAGGGCGGAGACGCGCGAGCGCAGGGCCGCCACACGCTGCTTCAGCGCGGAGGGGGGCTCCTCTCCCGCCCCCTCCCCTGCCCCCCCGCCTTCCGCCCCCTGCGCCTGTGCCCCTGCCCCCCCTGTGGAGCCCCGTGCGCATCCCTTGCTCGCACCAGCAGCACCAGTGGCACGAGCACCAGCGGGAGCAGCGGCAGCAGCAGCAGCGCCAGGCCCCCCTTGACGGCCCGTGTGAGCAGCACGAGCTGCTGCCCCACTGCATACCATCCCACCGCTTGCGCCCGCCCCAGCCGCTGGCCTTGCCACTGCTGCTGCACCGCCCCTACCTGACCCCGTCCCAGTGTCGCTTCCGCTCCCCCCACTGCTCTCCCCGTTGCCCTCTCCCGCGCTCCCACCCATCCGCGCCTGCTGCTGTGACTGCCGAACCTGCTCCGAATCCACCTCATCCTCCACGTCATCCGCCACGTCATCGTCCGCAGTGCAGCACACGCCATACGAGCGAGCCTGTGAATTCAACCCTGGCCCCGCCCCCGCGCCTGCACGTGACACAGGGCGCAGCACCCATCCCTGCTCCGTGCACTGCTCCTCCCACTCCTCGTCCACCCCACTCATGCCGCTCATGCCACTCGCGCCGCTCGTACCGCTCGGCTCGCTCCCCCCACTCGCGGCGCTCGTCCCTCTCACCTCCTCCGCCTCACAGCGCGCCAACTCTCCGCCAGCCGCCACTTCCTCCAGCACTACCACGCGCTTATGCTCCGCCACCCACGCCTCCGGGCCCCCACGCTGCGCCCGCTGCGCCATACCCCGGATAGCTCCCTCCCCCCCTCCGCCCATCCGCTCTCCGCCCTCCCCGTGCTGCGTGCGAGCCTCCCCCTCTCCTCTCAGCCCAACTCCCACCGCCTCCTCTCCGCCCCCCGCTGCCCCTACTTGCGTCCCCTCACGCTCTTCTCTTGCCCTCGCGGGATGCCTCGCACCCCGCCGCCCTTCTTCCGCGCTCTCTTCCCCGCGCGTCCGCCTTGCCCCCGGAGCCCCCGCAGCCCTCCCCATCACATGCTGCAGCGCGCTTCTCGCGCCTCCCGCGTCCCCCACCCCGCGGCTTGCGCCCCCGCCGTCCCCCACCCCGCGGCTTGCGCCCGCGTCCGCTCTCGACGACGAGAGGCTGCGGCGGCCGCGCATGGGAGAGAAGGTTCGGCGAAGCAACACGCCCGACTCCACGGCTGAAGCGCCCTGCGCGCCGTGCGAGCCACCCTTCCCCTCTGCCCGTACCGAAGCCGCATCGCTCTCGTTCCGCGTCTCCGCGCCTCCCCTACTGCCCGCCGATCGTGCCGCCTGCCAAAACTTGTTGCCGCCGCCGCTGGCTGGCCGATAGTGCGCGCGGAGCTGCGGTTGCTCCGCAGTGACGTACGGGGGTCTGCGGCGGCCGGGGGAAGCGCCGCTGCCGCAGTCGGACTCAGAGTCAGAGGGGGAGGCGGAGGAGGCGGAGAGCGCGCGAGCCACGGCCGAACTGCCGTTGGTGACGGGAGAGCGAGCGCCACTGCTGCCGCCGCCGCGGCTGTCGCGCTGCCCCTCCCGCGGCGCTCCGTGACTGGCGCCGGGGGCGGGAGGGGCGCGAGTGGGAGGCGCACGGCTGGGGGGCCCATGGGGAGTGGCGGAAGTAAAACTGCCGCTTCCGCCGCTCGCGTCCGCCCACCCTGCCTTGCGAGCATCTTCCCCCTCGTCGTCCGCATCCGCCGGTGCCCCGCCATCGCCTCCCCTCGCCTCACTCCCCGCACTGCCTCCCGTGCCCTCCGCGCCAGTCGCCTTCCCCATGCTATCCACTTCCGCCCACTCCGCTTCCCGCTGCGGCCCTCCGCGCGCCCCCTTCAGCGCTGGCCTGGCGGCCTCAAGCAGCGCCACGGCGCGCTCGAGATCCGCGCCGAGCGAGTTCACTGCGGAAGGGGGACAACGCGGAAGGGGGACAACGCGGAAGGGGGACAACGGGTTGATGCGTAGAAGAGAAGAGTGAGAGTGGTTGAGGGGCTAAATGGAAGGGCCGCGAGAGCGAGGGGAGAGAAGCGAACGACGCCAAGTGCGGCGGCAGGGCACGTGGCGGTGAGAGCAGCGCAGAGCGGAGCAAAGCGCAGCGCAGTGCCCTTCACGTTGGAAAATTCTCACACATGGCAGCGCGGACGCGCGCAGTGCACGGAGCACCGCGCGCAGAGCAGTTGATGGCGCGGAGAGCAGCCGAGGGCGGGCGTACCTTGGTCGTGGAGCTGCTCAATGGTGTCGCGCTGCTCGTCCGCCTCCGCGCGCATGCGCGCGCTCTCCTCCTCCCACCGCTGCCGCCGCTCCTCCATCGCCCCCTCCGCCTCTCGCCTCGCCGCCTCCTCCTCGCCCGCTCGATGGTGTAACTGCCTCACCTGCACCGCATGGCAACACATAGTGACACCCGGCGACAGACGGTAAGACACGGTAACGCATGAGCACACGTCACGATAGGCCAACACCCGTCGACTCACGGCAGCACACAACCGCAAAACACAACGTAGCTCGTGCAAGCACACGGCAGATCGCCCCCGCACCCCTCACGCCCACTCCCCAACACTCGCCTTCACTCGCCCTCACTCGCCCGCTCCCGCCCCCACTCACCTGGTGGTGCAGCAGCGGCGCAGCGGCGGCGGCGGCCTCCACGTGGCGCCACGCGGAGAGCGTCTTGGCGAGCAGCCCGAACAGCGCCACGTCCAGCACGCGCGCGGGGCTGGCGCAGCTGCGCAGCAGCACTCCGCCCTCCACCACGCCATCCCTCCCCCAGCTCCACCCGCCCGCGCTCTCCGCACTCCCGTCACCCTCCTCCCCTGCTGCCGCCGCCCCCTCCCCCACGGTGCCGGCGGGCAGAACCTCCCACGTCTCCGCGTCGCCCACGGACCTGCGCGCGCACACGGCGCACACGGCAAGCAGTGAGACGGCAGGGAGTGAGTGGCACGTGGGGTTCGACGAGCCGTACGACACATGAGGCAGTTCAATTCCCCCATGCACAAACATGCAATTCACAACTCCCCCATCTCACTTCCCGTCTCCTCCCCCCCCCCCCCCCCCCCCCCCCCACCACACGCCCTCCTTTTTCCCCCAAGATCCCCCCACGCGGCGCTCACCAGGTGCGGAACGAGTCGCGCTCGCCGGGCAGCAGCGCGGCGGAGAGGCAGCGCCCGTCGGCGGCGAGGGAGCGCAGCGCGATGCGGGCGGGCGCGACGACGAGCAGCACGAAGAGGCAGTCCAGCGGCCAGCGACCCAGCCCGCCCGTGAGCGACGCGCACACGGCCAGCGACGCGGCGTGGGCGGAGCGGCGGAGCGGGTCGGCCGGAGAGGCCGCGAGGGCATTGGAGCCGTCGTCAACGCATGACGGCGTCGGCGTGCCCAGCTCCCACCTGCCGGCCAGCCGTCAGTGAATGGCACGAGGCAACGGGTAGGACGGGAAAAAGGGAAAGCTACGATTAGATCGAATGAATTGGAAAAGCGGCCGTGCCTGCAAGTGCTGCCACTCGGCTTCGTAGGCGTCAGGAAGCAGAGTGCACGCGCGTTCGTCTATCCCACGCGGCACGGCGTGTAGTCTGGCGGACGTACCTTCCTTGATAGCGCACGGCCGCCAGTCGCGAGGAGCCGGCCAGCAGACACACGAGCGACCCGTGCTGCAGCACCGACAGCGGCAGCCGTGTCACCGCGGGCGTTCCGAAAGTGGCGGAAGAATTGGCGGTGGGGGCAAAGGCCGACAGGGAAGCGGAGGAGGCAAGGAGCGGGGCGGATACGGGCACGCCAAACACGAGACCGCCTCGCGGGGCATCGGTGGCGCTCGGCAAGGAGTTGTGAAGAGCGGGCGCCGACGCAGGCGAGGCGTCGGAGCGCGGAGGAAAGAGGCGGTGGTGTGAGAGGGCGGCTTCGCTGGTCCGATGAGTCGATTCGTGCAAATGATCATTGGCGCTGGCGCGCACGCGGCGGTTATGCGCAGCTTCGTCGTGGTCGTCGTCGTGCGCGAGGCCCAGCGCGCGCTTGCCCGGGTCCATGAAGCTGCACTGCAGCATGTCGTCCGTTAGTAACCCCGCCAACCGCAACGCCGCGCCCTCGTTCTCAACCTGGCCTTCAATCCCCCCCTCCCCCTCGCGCACTCCCGCAGCCTTCTCTCCCGCCGCCTGGCTCTCCCAGTGCTCAGCGTCGACGCGCGCAGGCACGTCGTGCGGCAGCACGGGGTGCCCCATCACCAAGATGCCAATATCACGCCCCGCGTCCTCCGGCCCCTCTACCTCCACCCCCTCGTCTCGCGTGCCCCACTCCTCTCCCACGGCGTCCCCCAGCCCGTCGTGCCGGAAATCTGTCGCTTTGCCTCCTTCCCTCATGGCCCTCACTGGGTTATCGTTCGTCGCCTCTCTTCCGTTCCTCTCGCGTCCCTCCTGCCCCCTGCGCGCGCCCTCGATTCTACTTTCGCATTCGCTGTCGGACGAGCTGTCCGAACTCGCCGCTGCCTTGTCGTCCGCGCGACGCTCAGCTGCGCTTCGTCGTTGCGGCCAACGCGTCCGCGCCTCTCGCGTGCTACCTAGTTGGATCGAACGGTTCCGATCCACGTTCGCTGATCGATGGCGCGCTACTCTTTCTAGCGAGTGATCGCGCGCCGCCGCCCTGACTTCCTTGTCCTGCTGTCGAGCACGTGCCTCTCTGCTCACCCTTCTCGTCTCGAGCGACTTTCGCCGTGGGATCTGCTTTCTCTGCTCCGCCGCCTCCACGCGCTCCTCGCCTGCCGCGTCCGCCTGAAGCAGCTGGTGAAACGTCCAGGGAACATTTCTGCTCTCGCTCCTCTGCTGCTTCCGCGCAACCACCCCCGATGATTGCCGCCTCGTTTCCTGCGCTGCCAAGCCGGCGAACTCCTCCTGCACGCGCGGCGACGGCAGAGGCAGCCACACGGCGCTTGACCGCCCCACCGGCTGCTCCGCTGCCGGCCCCCCGCCGTCCATCTCGAGGTCTACCGACTGAGCGGACGGTTGGCCGTCTGAGCTGCGAGACGGAGACGCCGGCAGAAGGCCGGGCGGCGTGACATTGACAGGCGGGCTGCCTTTGCGCATGAGCCACGACGCTGCCTTTGCCAAGGATGGCGATGGTCCCGCTGGATCTGCTGATGCGTTCCATGCTCCTACCTGCGCGTCCGCTTTAAGATTGCAATAACGGCTCTCCTCGTCCGAGGCAGACATCGCGCCGTCTCTTTCTCGCTGCGGAGTCTCGTAATACCCCGATCGCGAATCAAATGAAACGCCATATCCGTCGTATCTACCTGACGTATATGCTGCTGCCATCACGTCCAAATCTATAGAAACATCAGCAACAAAAGCAAGCTAGCAAGCCCGATCTACTGATACAAACCAGAGTTAAAGTGGAAACAAGCCAAGTGGCGGCCTTTTGAAATCGTGGAGCCTTGAAAACAGAACGGAGTTGGTTGAGGGAGAAAAGAAATGTCTGACTGAATTCTGGATTTTACCTCGCCTCGACATTGACATGTCAGGTCGCTTTCTGCCACCGCCCCTTCCCATGCGGCTCGGTGACAACCTTCGGGATTTGACAATCTGATCCAGCGCAAGCCCAGGGGGACCCCTCGAGTACTGACCGCGTCGCGCTTTGATTCACGAGGGGTAAATTTCCCGCGCATCGTCGAGAACAGTTCGGAACAAGTGTATCCAAGTGTGATACGTATAGGGTACATATTTTTAGTTAAAGGTAACATTGCAAAACTACAAGAAAGAAGATGATATGCCTGCTCGCAAATGCTTCATTCAACTGCAAGGTGATGGGGCAACCTACACAAAACACTTGGATTCTGACCCATTCTAAACACAAGCCAATAATCAGTTTGTTTGTGGAGAGAACATGCCATTCCCTCGCTTAGTTTTGAGCCTGTATGGGAAGGGGGGAGCACGAGGATATGGTGCAACTCAAAAGAGAGAAGCAGGGGCCAGCTGCATCTGGAGCATGCACAGTCACCTTACAACAAACATCATCTACGTTGAGAGTAAGCAAGTGGAAACGAATCCTGCAAAGAGAGCTTGCATGCATGGAGGATGAGCATGTGACAGCCGAGCGACACGGCAGTGTGTGAGGGAGACTCACGACGGTGCAAGGGGCCCCAGGTTGGCGACGAGGGAGCCAGAGGCGGCGTCGAGCACACGTGCGGCACCGCTGGGTGTTTTTGAGAATTCTCAAAAACACCCTGCGACGAGTTAGCCACTCACGAGGGGGCGAGGGGGCCGAGGTTGGCGACGAGGGCACCGGAGGCGGCGTCGAGCACACGTGCGGCACCGCTGGGTGTTTTTGAGAATTCTCAAAAACACCCTGCGACGAGTTAGCCACTCACGAGGGGGCGAGGGGGCCGAGGTTGGCGACGAGGGCACCGGAGGCGGCGTCCAGCACGCGGCCGTCTTGGTCCAACAGGTAAGCGCGGTGCGGCACCGCTGGCACGCCGCGGCGCACAAGAGGGTCGAGGTCGCGGCGCTGCAGCTCCCTGCCGTTCACCACCACTCCCGTCCTGCCGCCCGAACACTCTCGCTGCATGACCTCTGGGAACTGTGGCAGACGCGCCTGCATGCACACACACGCGCGCACGGGAGTGCCAGGGGGGGGGGGGGGGGGGTTGGGATGGGAGTGGTGCGACTCACAGGAGGCGGTAGCAGGGGGGTGACAGCGATGGTAGCAGGAGGGTGATAGGTGGGTGGTGCGAGGAGGGGGAGCAAGAATGGCTTACGGGGATGATGCCTCAAAAGGGAGCAAGAATGGCTTACGGGGATGATGCCTCAAAAGGGAGCAAGAATGGCTTACGGGGATGATGCCTCAAAAGGGAGCAAGAATGGCTTACGGGGATGATGCCTCAAAAGGGAGCAAGAATGGCTTACGGGGATGATGCCTCAAAAGGAAGCAAGAATGGCTTACGGGGATGATGCCTCAAAAGGGAGCAAGAATGGCTTACGGGGATGATGCCTCAAAAGGGAGCAAGAATGGCTTACGGGGATGATGCCTCAAAAGGGAGCAAGAATGGCTTACGGGGATGATGCCTCAAAAGGGAGCAAGAATGGCTTACGGGGATGATGCCTCAAAAGGGAGCAAGAATGGCTTACGGGGATGATGCCTCAAAAGGGAGCAAGAATGGCTTACGGGGATGATGCCTCAAAAGGGAGCAAGAATGGCTTACGGGGATGATGCCTCAAAAGGGAGCAAGAATGGCTTACGGGGATGATGCCTCAAAAGGAAGCAAGAATGGCTTACGGGGATGATGCCTCAAAAGGGAGCAAGAATGGCTTACGGGGATGATGCCTCAAAAGGGAGCAAGAATGGCTTACGGGGATGATGCCTCAAAAGGGAGCAAGAATGGCTTACGGGGATGATGCCTCAAAAGGGAGCAAGAATGGCTTACGGGGATGATGCCTCAAAAGGGAGCAAGAATGGCTTACGGGGATGATGCCTCAAAAGGGAGCAAGAATGGCTTACGGGGATGATGCCTCAAAAGGGAGCAAGAATGGCTTACGGGGATGATGCCTCAAAAGGGAAGCAAGAATGGCTTACGGGGATGATGCCTCAAAAGGGAGCAAGAATGGCTTACGGGGATGATGCCTCAAAAGGGAGCAAGAATGGCTTACGGGGATGATGCCTCAAAAGGGAGCAAGAATGGCTTACGGGGATGATGCCTCAAAAGGGAGCAAGAATGGCTTACGGGGATGATGCCTCAAAAGGGAGCAAGAATGGCTTACGGGGATGATGCCTCAAAAGGGAGCAAGAATGGCTTACGGGGATGATGCCTCAAAAGGGAGCAAGAATGGCTTACGGGGATGATGCCTCAAAAGGGAGCAAGAATGGCTTACGGGGATGATGCCTCAAAAGGGAGCAAGAATGGCTTACGGGGATGATGCCTCAAAAGGGAGCAAGAATGGCTTACGGGGATGATGCCTCAAAAGGGAGCAAGAATGGCTTACGGGGATGATGCCTCAAAAGGGAGCAAGAATGGCTTACGGGGATGATGCCTCAAAAGGGAAGCAAGAATGGCTTACGGGGATGATGCCTCAAAAGGGAGCAAGAATGGCTTACGGGGATGATGCCTCAAAAGGGAGCAAGAATGGCTTACGGGGATGATGCCTCAAAAGGGAGCAAGAATGGCTTACGGGGATGATGCCTCAAAAGGGAGCAAGAATGGCTTACGGGGATGATGCCTCAAAAGGGAGCAAGAATGGCTTACGGGGATGATGCCTCAAAAGGGAGCAAGAATGGCTTACGGGGATGATGCCTCAAAAGGGAGCAAGAATGGCTTACGGGGATGATGCCTCAAAAGGGAGCAAGAATGGCTTACGGGGATGATGCCTCAAAAGGGAGCAAGAATGGCTTACGGGGATGATGCCTCAAAAGGGAGCAAGAATGGCTTACGGGGATGATGCCTCAAAAGGGAGCAAGAATGGCTTACGGGGATGATGCCTCAAGAATGGCTTACGGGGATGATGCCTCAAGAATGGCTTACGGGGATGATGCCTCAAGAATGGCTTACGGGGATGATGCCTCAAGAATGGCTTACGGGGATGATGCCTCAAGAATGGCTTACGGGGATGATGCCTCAAGAATGGCTTACGGGGATGATGCCGAGACACGGGCCGCCCACGACCCCCCAGAAGCCAGCTCTGTGGTCGTACCTGGGAGAGAGGGGGACGGAAGAATGGTGGGTGGCACGGTGCCGCAGGTGAGAGGCGCGGCACGAGGACAGCGGCAATGCAAGGTGTGTGTCAATGCAAGGTGTGTGTCAATGCAAGGTGTGTGTCAATGCAAGGTGTGTGTCAATGCAAGGTGTGTGTCAACGCAAGGTGTGTGTCAATGCACGGTGTGTGTCAATGCAAGGTGTGTGTCAATGCACGGTGTGTGTCAATGCACGGTGTGTGGCAATGCACGGTGTGTGTCAATGCACGGTGTGTGTCAATGCACGGTGTGTGTCAATGCACGGTGTGTGTCAATGCAAGGTGTGTGTCAATGCACGGTGTGTGTCAATGCACGGTGTGTGGCAATGCACGGTGTGTGTCAATGCACGGTGTGTGTCAATGCACGGTGTGTGTCAATGCACGGTGTGTGTCAATGCACGGTGTGTGTCAATGCACGGTGTGTGGCAATGCACGGTGTGTGTCAATGCACGGTGTGTGTCAATGCACGGTGTGTGGCAATGCACGGTGTGTGTCAATGCACGGTGTGTGTCAATGCACGGTGTGTGGCAATGCACGGTGTGTGGCAATGCAAGGTGTGTGTCAATGCACGGTGTGTGTCAATGCAAGGTGTGTGTCAATGCAAGGTGTGTGTCAATGCAAGGTGTGTGTCAATGCACGGTGTGTGTCAATGCAAGGTGTGTGTCAATGCACGGTGTGTGTCAATGCACGGTGTGTGTCAATGCACGGTGAAAGGCGCAATAGGCAAAGCGCAAGGTGCAAGGTTCACGGGGCACCGTGCAAGGCGGAAAAAGAATGGTGGCATGGCAGCAGCATGAGGCGGGCATGAGTGGGTGGGTGGGTGGTACCAGTAGTGGCCGGGGAGGATGGGGCCGGCAGTGACTTCAGCCTGGGCCACGAGGCCATCAGCAACACGGCTCTCATTCACCACCACACCCCTCCCATACGACCCCCCCTCCTCCCAGTACGCCTCTCCCCCACTCCCACTCCCATACGACTCCTGCCGCCCGGCCCGCCACTGCCCCTCCCCCTGCCACCTCGCCCCCAGCTCCTCCTCCAGCCCGCCCTGCACTCTGCCACCCGCTCCTGCCGCCCCCCGCTGCTGCGCCTCCTCCTCCCAAGTGCCTCTCGCCCGTGCCCCGTTCTGCAGGCGCTTCATCACCGGGGAATCCGCCGCCCGCTCCGTCCAGTCAGCAGGGGGCGGCGTCCAGTCAGCAGGGGGCGGTGTCCAGTCAGCACCAGGTGGAGCGGAGGAAAACGACGAGGAGGGGGCGGCGGGGAGGTGGTGGTGGGGGAGGTGGAGAGGGGAGGGCGAGGAGGAGAGGGCGGGGGAGGCAGCAGCAGCGTGGGGGTGTATGCCCGGCGAGGAGGAGGAGCGGCTCATGGGGCCTGCTGCCTGCCGTTGCTGCTGCCACTCCCTCTCACTCATGCGCACCTGCTGCTGCTGCTGCTGCTGCGGTTGCTGTTGCTGGTTATAGTGCTGCTGGCTATACTGTTGCTGTTGATGCTGCTGGCTATACTGCTGCTGCGGCTGCTGCTGCTGCTGCTGCTGGCTATACTGTTGTGGCTGCTGCTGCTGCTGGCTATACTGAGGATGTTGTGGGGTGAAGGCAGGAGGGCGAGCAGGTTGTGAGGGTTCTGGGGAAGTGTGGGAGGGAGAGGAGTGGAGGTGGAGGGGCAGGGAGTGGGAGGCGGGAAAAGCGGAGGAGGGGAGGGCGGAGGAGGGGTGGGCGGAGGGGACGGCGGAGGAGGGGGGGTGAGAGGAAGGGGGGTCCGGGATGGCGAAGGAGGAGATGGCGAGGCAGCTGCCGCACCTGAGGCGCTGCACCATTTTGTTCTTGCGGCTGCGCGGCAGATTCTGCGGCACTGCTAGCATCTGCCCACAGTGCTGGCACTGCAGTGAGCACGGGGGAGGGACGAGGGGTACGGGTGGCGGAGGCACAAGGGAGTGAAGGAGACAAAGGTGGGAGTACAAGAAGGGCACACAAAGTGGTGAGGGAGGCAGGGGAATGGGGCAGGAAGGTGGCAGGTGGTAAGTGGAGGGGCTTTGGTGCGTTCACAGTGTAGGCGCTCATGTGCGCTCACAGTGCAGGCGCTCATGTGCGCTCACAGTGCAGGCGCTCATGTGCGCTCACAGTGCAGGCGCTCATGTGCGCTCACCCATCCCCCGCTCTGACTGACCTGCACGAACTGGGGGGCGTCTGGCGGGGGCAGCCACGGCAGGTCCGGTGGCACCTGGGACGACGCCTGGCCCTCACTGCCTGTGGGCCCCGCACCCGCCCCTGCTGCTCGCTCGCCCTCCATGCGCCCCGCTGCTGTATCACTCTTGAGAAATCTCATATGCTGCTGCTGCTGCTGCTGCTGCTGCTGCTGCTGCTGCTGCTGCTGCTGCTGCTGCTGCTGCTGCTGCTGCTGGGGGGTGGCGCTGCCCACACTATGGCCGTCAGCGCGGCGATCCAAGCTCTGCTCCGCCCCGTACGCGTCTCCTCGCCCGGCTGCTGCCACGTTGCCCGCACTGCCCCAACTCCTCGCGTCCCCACTGCCCCACCCCGCTGCCTCCTGCCCTCCCATGGCGCCAGCCTGGTCCCTGCCGCCCGCCTGCACCATTGCCCCCATGGCCCCGCCCTCCTCCACGCCCCTCCAGCTCGCGCTCCTCCTGTACACCTCCTCCCCCACCGTCGGCCTTGCTTCCTCCCTTGCGCCCCCACCTCCCCCCATGCTCCTCCTGCCGCCACCCATGCCCGTCCCCATGCCTGGTTCCCCTGCCATGGGCTGTGCATGGGAGGCGGAGCGCAAGGGCATGCCCATGTGCATGGAGTATGACTGCACCCCCATGCCCACGCCCATGCCCACGCCTGTTGGCGGGCCCATGTGCATTGAATTCGACTGCACCCCCATGCCTACGCCCATGCCCATCCCCACGCCTCTGGGAGGGCCCATGTGCATGGAATAAGACTGCAACCCCATCCCCACGCCCACGCCCATGTGTGGTTGCATGCCCCCGGCCCCCATGCCTCTGCCTTCCGACATGGCAACAGCACCGCTGTTCCACACCTCCTGCTCCTCCACCCCTCCTCTCCTCCGCGCCACCACCCCCTGCATCCCCCACTGCTCGCCCTCCTCTTCTTCCCCCATCCCCTCGCCCATACCATTCCCCACCCCTCTGCCCGCGCCCTCATCGGCCCTCCCTCCTGCCACGCCTCCACTACCCACCCCCTCCCGGCCTCGCTCCCTCTGCGCGTGCGCTGCCTTGGCGGGTTTGGGCGAGCGGGGGGCGAAGGCCTGCTGCACGTACCGGGCAGCGCCCTGCAGCGGGCTCACCTGCCCCACGGCCCCCAGCCGCCATGCACTCGCCCCCTTGCCCCCCTCGCCCGCGCCCTCACCCCCCGCCCCTCTCAGCGGCTTCAACTCCAGCAGCGCCTTTAGCTTTGAAGCCAGCGGCCGCCGCTCCCTCAGCCCCTTCCCCCCGCCCGCCTCCGCCCCTGTGCCTCCCCCTGCGCCTGCCCCTGCCCCTGCAGCGGTTCTGGAGGCGGAGGCGGGGGAGGCGGGCGCGGGGGAGGAAGGGGCGGGCACAGGGGGAGGCAGGGAGGCGGGCATGGTGTGCTGGCGGGGCAGCCACGAGGGGGCGTCCGCGGAGGCATAGGGGCTGCCCGCGCTGGTGCCCGCGCTGTGTGTTGCGCCCACCATGGGGGAGGGCGTGGGGGAGTGACCGGGGAGGAGCGAGGGCGCAGCTGAGAGCGCACGGTGGGAGGGGCAGGGCAGAGGCATGGTGCGCTGGCGGATGAGGGCACTGCTGCTGCTGCTGCTGCTGCTGCTGCTGCTGCCCGCACCCATGCCATCCATGCCCATGCCCCCGCCATCCATGCCCATGCTCATGCCATTCATAGCCATGCTCAGGTCAGGGTTTGAGTAGTAAGAGTGCCTGCTACTGGCGGCGCTGCCACCATGCCACTCACTGCGCCCCACAAGCTCTCCCCCACCCTCCTCCCCCTCGTCCTCGCCCTTCAGCCGCACCAGGTACGGCCCCTCATGACTGCCCCTGACCTTCCCCCCTCCCCCACGCCCGCCACCGCTCATACCACCCATGCCTGCTACTCCCCCCCTCTCTGCCGCTCTTTTCGCTCCCCCAATCCCGTGCTCCTCCTCCCCCTCGTCCTCCTCGCCCCGCCCTGCGCCCCTCTCGTGCTCGCCCGCTCTGCTGTGCTGCGACCGCTGCCGTGTGAGAATGTGGAGCAGCGAGGGCGATGCCCCCACGCTCGACCCTGCTGCTGTCGCACCCTCACCCCACTCGCCTGCCCTCGCGCCCATGCCCATGCCCGCGCCCATGCCTCCGCCCTCCCCCTCCTGCCCGTCCGCCCCCTCGCTCGACCCTCCTGCCTCACCGCTCTGCACCACTCTGGCGGTGGGTCGGTTCTCCTGGGGGTCTGTCAGCTGTCTCAGCAGCCCCCTGCTCGGCGCGCCCATCTCCCGCCACCGCCCGCCCTCCCCCGCCGCCCCCCCTGGCATCGTTACCTGCCGCCGCAGCTCCGACACGTCCTCCCCCTCCTCGCCTCCGCTCCCCTCTTCCTCCCCTTCCGCCCCACTGCCCCGCTCCCTCCCCCGGCTCGCCTCCGCTGCTGCAGGCGCGCGCGGGTCTGGGGAGGCCGTGCGCAGGCCCGGAGGCGGCTGGCCCAGAGGCTGTGCGAAGCGGGAGGCGTGCGGGAAGCGCGGGGGGAGAGTGGTCTGGCGGGGGAGCGCGCCTTGCCCCGCGCGCTCGCTGTCGCTCTCCGCCCCCTCTGCTCCGCTTGGGGTTGCGGGGCGGTCGGTGCTGCCGGGGCGACTGGGGCCGGGGGAGGAGGGCGCGGCGAGGGAGAATGGGGAGGGCGAGTGGGCGGAGTGGGCGGCGGGGAAGAGGCGCGAAGGCATGGTGCGCTGGCGAGGCACCATCGCGTGCGCGGGCGACTGCTGCGGCGACTGCTGCGACACATGCCTCTCTGTGTCGCCCCCCCCAGCGCCCCTGCTGTAGTCATGGCTGAACCTCGCCCCCTCGCCGCCCGCACCCGCTGCTCCCGCGGCTTCCCGCTGCTCCTCGCCCTCTCCGCGCGGTGCTGCAGCGGAAGGCGCAGAGAGGTTGGCGGAGGAGGAGGCGCGCGGCAGCGACACCTCCACGCCCACCGGATGACGCGGACCCCCCACGCCCACCGCGTGCTTCGCTGAAGGCGGGAGCACGAGGGCGGAAATGCGGGTGAAAGGAGAGAGGGGGCAGCGGAGAGGATGGGGAAATCAATGGGAGTTGTCGGACGAAAGAAAACGGAACGGGTTTGCAAGGTGAGAATGCAGGGAGCGAACGAAGTGGGGGAGGAGAGAGCCGGGGCGGGAGGGCAAGCGGGTGGCGGGGCGGGAGGGCAAGCGGGGGGCGTGGCGGGAGGGCAGGCGGAGGGGGCACCTTGCAGGACGGTGAGGCAGCTGCCGCACTTGTAGAAGGGGTGCCCCATGGGCGGCTCCTGCAGGATGGCGCGACACCGCGGGCACTGCACCATGCGCGACATGTTGCTCGCGCGCTGCCGCGTCGCGCGCTACAATGCGCTTAGCGTGCACCGCCGCGATAGATGCAGCGGTCAAAGCGGTTCGCAATGAGCAGAAGATTTATCTATGTATGTTCGCGAAGGGGGTAGTCCTGGTCGTTTAGATGGGTACTGTGCGACCAACGGGACCTCATCTCGCGACTCTACCTCTCTTGGTTGGGGTGGCGGAATGGGAAAGGCAGACTAGGCGAGGTTGTTCAAACGAAAAGTTGGTCTTGTGGTTCAAATTGATTAGCGAGGTTGGATGTTTTGCTTCGGTTCGGGTGGGACTTTCGAGAAACTAATATCGAGGTTCGCGAAATCAGGGCAACACGTAAACATCTCGACCTTCGTTAAAAACCTCATTTTGACGGGCTGCTATGTTGTGCGAACCTGAAAAATTCCATAATATCTCGCCAAAACTTTTCGCCTGCTATCGACATTCGCCACCGCCACCTGAACCACAGGGCTTCCAATGGCTGTCCCCCAGAGTTCCCGAGTCTAGACGATGAGGTTCCCCTGTGCCCGAACCAGCCAGGTTGGGTGGAGGTATGGAGCAATTGAGGGCTTGAGGGGAATGCAACACTTATTGTCGGCGCTGTCTCTTCTCCCCCTTCCCATCAGCCACCGCTGCTATATTTCATCTCAGGAACTGTCGTCACATGTCGTTTTCATTTTTCGACTCGCGGCGAACAAGCAGCGCGTGAGGCGCAACAAGAGGGAAGCATCGAAATTATCTTCTCTTTTGGCGCGCGACGTTCATCGGCGGCTGCCTGCACGAGGCAGCGGCAGTCGCGGCGGGCAATCCACCTGTCGGCGCGGCTGATCCAAGTCCTGTTGATTCACTCGCGGCGCGCGCTATTCTCGCCTCTCACTTGGTAACGCCGTTTCTCCAGCTCACCATGTCGCTTTGCTTCGCGCTTTCTGGCGACGATGAGACCAATCAGGGTTGGTTTCGTAGCTGTCGTATCGTGTGTGTTGCGTGCACGGCGTGTGCGCGGCGTGTGCTTGGCGTGTGCACGGCGTGTGCACGGCGTGTGCATGGCGTGTGCATGGCGTGTGCACGGCGTGTGCATGCGGTGATCTCTGTGTGCGTGCGCGTCGTTCGTCTCATGTCTTCCGCGATGAACGAAGATGCTCTGAGCCATGATGGCGCGACTTGTGAGCATGACACCACACTGGTTGGCCAACGCGCTGCCGCCATTGTCCTGAATCATACACTCATCCATCCTGGCACGTTCAATCATACACCCAATGCTTTCTCCCTCCCTAGTTTCCCCACGTTCGCTCCCCCATGCCTACTCTTCCCATGCCTACTCTCCCCATTCCTATTTTCGCCAGGCCTACTCTCCCGTGTTCACCCCCCATGCTCATTCACTCTCGCTCTGGTGCCATCTATCTCCTTCCGTTCGCCCCCTCGTTCCAGTCAACCCCATCACTCTCTGCCTGGCAGCGCCACACGCATGGTGGCAGCAGGGATGGTCGCCGCGTTGTGACGGCACGGCCTTGCACTGCGCAGTGCACAGGGGCGTGTGAGTGCAGGGAGCTGTACGGAGTGCCAACAGCGCCACCAACTCCTTGCGATTGTGACGAAGCTGCTGCTTGCTGCCTGTTCCACCCTAGACGCTTGGATTGAGAGCTGATTAGCAAGCCCCTACGACCCCATCAGTGCCTGAAGCGGGTTCGCCTTGTCGGGTGTGCGTAGGGGGTGGGACCTCTCACTCACTGCAGCACCACCAAGGCAGCCAGCCACCCCAACCCAGCATTGGCAGCGTGGCGGCGGCACTGACCCCGCTGCTGATGGACGCGTCTGGCCCGCCTGCCGACAGCCGGGACGCAGAGGGGGAGAAGGCGGCACTGCACGCGGCGGTGCCGCCGATGCTGTCAGCGGAGGAGGACGTGGAGCAGCCGCAGCGCATGCAGCTCTTCATGGCGCACCTCATGGCACACCTTTTCTGCTGCGGTACCCTCGCCCGCCCCCACTGCGACATCCCCCCCGGGCCCCCAGAGGCCAACGACCCGTCACCCCCTTCGCGAGGGTTTGTGCCCATAGACCGCTCCATGCCGCCCATCATGTCGGGCCGCGTGCTGCACCTGCCCGCCTCCTACCTCTTCTCCGGTGGCCGACCCTCAGAAGACGACGACTAGCTTACATTAGCTGGTGGCAGGTGGATTAGCCTTTGCTCGCACTACTGCCAAGCCATAAATAAGAACAAAATTAACGAAATGATGCATTTATCGACCTTGTACCTATTAAACAAATTAGGGTACATTCCGCTGTGGACACTTTCTCAAAGAAAGTGTCCGAATCACTTTTGGCCCGAGTCGCCCTCTAATGTCTCAGAACTTCATGTCCCAATCGATCGATGTACCGTATTCTCCCGGATAAAACACCCCCCCGTAATTGTACACCCCTGGGTAGCTAATACGGGGTGGGTGTTATATCGGACCCCGTTTCTATACCCCCCCTTTTGGGGTGATTTTCTACAACACCCCCCTTTTCTTATAAATTCCTATTATAGCTGTTATCGAGTCCGATTCCTTACGGGAGGATATCGCGAGAATCTCTCCCTAGGTGAAATTTCGCATGTACTTTCACTTAGAATCTGCCGAGATTTCCCCACTCCCACAATCTCGCTGTCGCCACGCTGGCGAATCTTCCGCTGCAAGTGGCCCAAGAGGTGAAAATCACCTTCTCACATGAGGCACAGACACGTGACCAAACCAGTCAAGAAGTGACTGGTACAGTAAGAACACACCACCGTGCGCGATTCTGGCCTCGGCGGTTGCATGAACCCTCGCCACGCAATTGGCTTTGTTTTCACCCTATCAAGTGCCAGAATTGCCCACTCGAATTTGCCACGTGGCAGTTTCCAGTGGGCGGTCACGTTATCCTCATATACTCGGTTTTGCGGCAATGGTCAACAATCTCGAAGTGAAGTCAGACCCCTGATTTTGTTTCACATCTTTTCTGCTTGATAAAAAATATACCATATACCCGAGTATTATGTAGGATTTTCCTTTGAGGAGACCCCCCCCATTTTTTCCCAGTGGTTTTCATAATACCCTAGGGTGTTTTATTCGGGAGAATACGGTACTGCGACCCACGGCGACCTCGTGAACAATTATGTGTAAAGGAATGTGATTGGTCCGTTGTGTGAGTTGCCCACTCAACCTGCGCGTCACACGCACCTGGGCGGAAGGTCTGTGGGCGCGAAATGAGCGGGGTGGTCAATAAATCCGAAGGAGCCTTGTGTGGCCAACCACGTTTCAGAGTACGCGTAGCTACTGAATCCGTCCCTGTAGAATGATGACCATGTACATTCAGCATGGATTGACATTTCGCACCGCGTGCGATGGCTGGTGTGTGTTGAGTTGGCGTGCAACTAGCCCGCGACAGTTCCGCGTTTCACGCCACCCAATGAGAAATACTTTTTGCGACAAACAAGAGCGGTCTGGAATTCGGACACCTTGCAGCATACCGGAATGCTGTAACTTCATGTCCCAATCGATTCAGACACTTTCTTTGAGAAAGTGTCCAGAGCTGAATGACCCTTTGGGTGCATTCCTGTGGGGACACTTGTGTCTCAATCACTTTGTGACACCCAAAAACAACATAAACTGTGTTGTGTCCCAGATGCGAATCGGCTTTCGGCGACTTGTGCTGTATTTATTATTGGTCAGCGTGAAACGCGCTGACATCGCTGTCGAATTGTGAAACGACCCGTCATTGTTAAAGAATCGCACGCGACTCGAAATGCCCGACACGACCACATGTTCCTAGACATCCAAAAATGCCAATTTTGCGAGGGAAAAGATCCCGCGCATCGAAACCACGCCCCTGCTCGGAGGTTGGAAATACGGGTAAACTGTCACCCAGTCAAATGCACACACCTGTACATCTCTTTTTGATCCCCGCCAGTGAAACGTGTCCAACTGAACCTGCCAATATGTCGCCCTACATCGCGGTACATTCGATGTTTGTGACACAACATTGGGAAAATTAACAGGCGCGATTCTGGAAAACGGGGATTGAGACACAAGTGTCCCCACAGGAATGTACCCTTATATATCACAGACAATGCAGGTAATTCACAGCTATAGAACCCTGCACAACAGGCAGTGTAACCACTAAGTCCTTAGCGAGGATTAGAACGGAAGAGAATACTAGCCGAAATTGAACGAAATGGGCGAGCCCAAACACAGGAAATGCACGAAGGCGAAGCATTTTGCTTGAAGCAGGTTTCCCGTAGCAATGAATCAACGAATGAAACTCCTCCACGCAAGCTCAAAACCAATTCGTCTAGTCATTCCACTGTTTCCCGAAGCGCCCACGTTGAAAGCAGCTGCAAGTTAGGGTTGGCGTAACCCTAAAGTCATTTCACGCCGAGCAGCTTTGAAGCACCTGAATATACTAGGTTTAGCATTAGTAATGCTACCCCTCCACCCTCGCTGTTTTTGCGATGCCCGCGTGTGCGAACCCCTCCTCGCGCTGCATGCGAGGCGCTTATCCCTGTCAGAATATTATGCTCTAGCCTGTAGTGGGGTGCTCCATAGCGAGTACAACCCAATTAGGGTTAGTACTTGTACCCACTTCATTCATAGTTCATTCATCCTCGTTCATAATTTCACATGGTATCAGAGCAGGTCGATCCTCTTGGATCGATCCTGTGGGTGGGCTCACCACCTCGTTGCTTCCGCTGCAACTACTACTGCTACTCTCTGTGCCACACGCCCTGTGGCGTGCGGCAGTTTTTTCTTCCCGCCGTGCGCCCCGAGGCGCGCGGCGGTTTTCTGCCCGCTGTGCGCCCCGAGGCGCGCGGCGGGCTTCTGCCCCGTCACTCGGCGCGTCGCCCTCGGGAGGCGCTGCGACGAGCGACGGGGACCCGCGCGTCGGCCCCGTCGCCGCCCGCAGCGGGCCCGTCGCCGCGCGCAGCGGCCCCGTCGCTGCCCGCAGCGGCCCCGTCGCTGCCCGCAGCGGCCCCGTCGCCGCCCCAGCGACCTGTCCCCGCCCGCATCGGCCGCGCCATCGCCGCGCGCAGCGACCCCGTCGCCGCCCTTGCATGGCCCCGGCCCCGCCCCGGCCCCCGAGGGAGCCGCGACGGGCGACGGGAGAAGCGACCTGGGGGAGGGGGGCGGGCGCCGCCCCTTCTGCCGCCTGTTGTGGCGCCCTGGGAGGCCGCGCATCGGTCCCCCCCCCCCCCCCCCCCCCCCTCCCCCCCTCCCCCGTAACCTCCCTACCCGCCATCCCGCCCTGCCCTGTGTTAGGGTTTGGGGGTGGCGAGTGGGGGGGTGGCGGGTGTGTGGTCTCCCCTGCTCCTCCTCCTCCTCTGTCTCCCACTGCTGCAGCTGCCGCTAAGGGGGGTGGGTCTGTGGGAGTCGACGGAGTCGTGTTAGGGGGTGGGGTGTGAGTGACCCTAGCGGTGTAGCAGCGGGTATGTGCCAGGGGGAGTGGGATAGTTTGGGGAAGCTGAATGGAGATTGCCGTCGTGTCACCAGCAGCACCTGTATTCCGGGGACTTCGTCCGGTAGCCCAGTCGTAGCCACCTGTGCCAGCCGCCCGTGGGTCCGTTGCTCGTCTGCCGCTACTTTAGCCGCGGGGCCAGTTACTCCAGTATTCCGGAGCGTTGTTCCGGTAGCCGCTGTGCCAGTGTGCCTCCTGTTGCCCGTGTGTCTGCAGCTTCATCCGTCACCTCCTATCTCCTCTCCTCTCACTCTCTCTCCTCCTCCTCACTTTCTCGTTGTGACTACCACTAGCTTTGCTCATAATTGTTAACTTTATACTATTGCTTCTTGAACTTGTGCTCAGAATGTGTGGTGACATTGTGATCCACCCTGAGCTTGTACTGCTTTGCTTGCTCTGCTGATTACACCCCACTTTGGCTATGGGGGTGTGTCAGAATATTATGCTCTAGCCTGTAGTGGGGTGCTCCATAGCGAGTACAACCCTTCTAGGGTTTGCTATTTGTATCCCCATTCTTGCTAGTTCAATCCTCTTCTCTCTTCTAAACTTTCACAATCCCAGCGGCCGCGTGCCATAGGGGCTATTTGAAACAAGCTCATGGCACTTGGGCTTGTTCAAGTTGTTTCTGGCTGAGAATTCTTCCCCAAGAGAATTTCCTTAGAAGCAAGGAAGAACAAATAGAAAGAGAAACATCAACTACTCTCTAATTCCTACGAATGCATTTTTATATGTACAGTACATTTACAATTCAGACATGCGGCTCAGAATGTCGATTCAGGTGGCCAGCCCCAACATCGAGCCGCATTCCATATTTCTACTCACGTTTGTACACCTCACTGCACCCACACACATGTTACATTTCTATTCCTCCAAGTCTGGACTTTCGCCACCTGTCCCACGCGGAAGTCCCCCCAAGTCAGTCAAGGCACGAAACCTCAGTTTCGCCCTTCTCACGTGGGTCCCCCACGTCCTGCTCACTTCCGTCCCTTTGCTGCCCACGTTCACAGTTGCACGCTGCTGCTGCATGCTTTCGCCTCCCGTGCGCTTCACGCTGCCTCTAGTGCAGCCCCCACTTGTTACATTACCTCCCTTCCCTGAAGGCACTGTCCTCGGTGCCAATGAGGCAAGATACACTCCAATGGCACGAGGAGCATGGCTGAGGTTGGAGAATGGCTCCCATGAATCTTCAGATGCAGATGTGTTGCGCCAGTGAATGAGGTATTCATGGCCAACCGGGGTGTCACGGTGTGAGAGGATGGTCTCGACCTCATGCAGGTCCGGATGGGCAGAGAACATGGGTGGACGGGGCTGGAATGGGTGAGAGGGAGTACGGTAAGATCGAAGAAGGTGAACATGGAAAACAGGGTGTATGAGCATGTGAGGAGGAAGTTGAAGGTGGTAGCTGACCGATGAGAGAACCTTGGTGATGGGGAATGGTCCAACGAATCTGGGTGCGAGCTTGCGAGAAGTTCCAGCATTCAGCAGGGGCAGGTTAGCCGTTGAAAGCAGCACCAAATCACCAACTCTGAAAGTGGTGTGACGCCTATGCTGGTTGGCATAGCGAACTTGGCGCTCTTGTGCAAGCTGAAGCTTCCTTCGGGCAAGTTGGAGAATGCGGTGATGAGAAGAGATGAAATCTGCTGCTCTGGGGTTAGGAGAATGAAGAGGGTGAGGGAGGGATATGACTGAGCGTGGTAGCTGTCCAGTAGCTAAAAGAAACGGTGGCTCTCCCGTGGCAATGTTGGGGCTGCTGTTGTAGGCAAACTCCACTGCTGCCAAGTGCTGCTCCCAGTCAGTTTGCATAGAATTCACACACGAGCGTAGCGCATCCTCCAAGGTTCTGTTCATGCGCTCTGTCTGACCGTCAGTTTCAGGGTGGTAGGCTGTAGAGAGTCGAATCTGTGTGCCCAACAGTTGAAACAGTGCGGTCCAGAAGTTACTGAGGAACCGTGTGTCTCTGTCACTGATTATGGCTGAGGGCAGTCCGTGTAGCCTCACCACATGCGTGAAAAACAGCTTTGCAGTTTCAGCAGCAGTCATTGTGCCGGTTGTAGGGATGAAGTGAGCCATCTTGGACAGCTTGTCAATCACCACAAGAATGCTGTCAAAGCCTGTAGGGGTGCGGGGTAGGTCTGTGATAAAATCCAGAGAAACACAAGTCCAGGGGGCTGTGGGTATCTCCAATGGTTGCAGCAGACCAGCCGGTGCAGTGGTGCGAGCCTTGTTGACCTGACAGGTAGGACATGAAGAAACATACTCTGCTACACTCCGGGACAGTCTAGGCCAGTAGTAGTCACGAGAAATGGCAGCATACGTCTTGTCACTGCCGAAGTGTGACCGATTGTCATGGTACTCGTGTAGTAGCAGTTGGCGAAGCCTGGAGTCATCAGGTACACACACAGCACCAGAATCTGCACGGGTCCAAAAGGGATTGCTGAAAAGAAAGGATGGGTCATGGGGGGCTTTCTGTTGGTACAGCTGATCACGGTTGTAACCACGGCTGAAACGAGTGATGAAGTTGCGGTCCCATGTAACCACTCCCATGACATTCAGCTCCTCTGCTGCTGGCCGTGACAGAACATCCGCCGGATTGAAGCGCCCTGGTTTGTACACAATCTGAACATTGGGAACGTACTGCTCCAAAAACTGAACCCACCGTGCCTGCCGTGGTGTGATCTGTGACTGTGTTTTCAGGTACTCCAGTGTTCGGTGATCAGTGAAAACTGTAACGGGCTGCATCTCCACATAACAGCGCCACTTCTTCAGTGCATGCACCACAGCAAGTGCCTCTCTCTCGTGAATGGGGTATGTGCGCTCTGCAGCAGTGAGCTTTCGTGACTCAAAGGCTATTGGCTGCAGCCCAGCTTCCTGCTCCTGGCAGAGAATTGCTCCAAGGGCAACGTCTGATGCATCACACCAAATGAAGTATGGGAGCTCTGGATTCGGTACTGCTTGGGCAGGGGGTGAAATAAGAGAAGTTTTGAGCTGCTCAAAAGCTTGCTGCTGCAATGGTCCCCAACTGAATGATGAGTCCTTCCGCAAGAGATCGGTCAGAGGTGCTGCCACTGCTGCAAATCCCTTCACAAACCGCCGGTAGTAGTTAGCTAACCCCAAGAAAGCCTGCACCTCCTTCACTGTACTCGGCTGCTTCCACTCCTTCAGGACTGCTACCTTGCTGTTGTCTACTTCCAGCTTCCCATGTGAAATGACATGACCCAAGAAAGATAGCTTGGTCTTTGCAAACTCACACTTGGAACGCTTGGCATACAATCTGTGCTCACTCAGCCGTGCAAGGACCAGCTCAAGGTGCTTTAGATGCTCCTCACGAGTGCGACTGTAAACCAGCAAATCATCAATGAAAACCACCAGAAACTTGTCAATGAAATCACTGAAAATGCTCTGCATCATGCCTTGGAAAGTGGCTGGAGCGTTGGTGAGACCAAAGGGCAACACTCGAAACTCTTAGTGACCGTACCGTGTTCGGAATGCTGTTTTTGGGATGTCCTCACTCTGAATCCGCACCTGATGATACCCCGAACGCAGATCCAACTTTGAGAAGTACCGTGCCTCACCAACTTGCTCAAACAGCTCATCTATCCGTGGCAGTGGGTATCGGTTCTTCACTGTTATCTTGTTTAGCCCGCGGTAATCTACACACATCCGCAGAGAACCGTCCTTCTTCCGCACGGACAGCACCGGAGAAGCATACGGAGAAGAACTAGGCTGAATGAACTCCTTAGCTAACAGGTCCTCTAACTGCTTCTTCAGCTCCTTCAGCTCCACTGCACTCATCTTGTAGGTCGGTCTAACTGGTGGGGTAGATCCAGGAATCAACTCTATCCTGTGATCTGCAGCTCGCTTAGGAGGAAGTCCAGCCGGTAAGTCCTCGGGAAACACCCCTGAAAAATTTTCCAGCAGCTTCTCTACACCCCGTGTAACTCCTGATCCTCATGTGATGCTGAAACCGTTGGTGTTACTGCGTCAGGTGATGTAGGCTGGACCTCTGTGATGAGACCTAGAAAAACTGCTTCCTCCCCTCGAATGGCCTTACCAAACTGCTTCGCACTAATCAGCTGGAAGGTCATCCCCTCCTGCTGCTGCACCACTGGTAGGCGAATCAACCTCCCCCCAAACAACACCTTCACCTCCCTGGTTCTCCAATCCACCTGAGGGTTCACTGCTGCCAACCAATTCCTGCCCAAGATGATGTCATGACCGTGTACAACTCAGGTCCACAGCTCCTCACTACACCATCCGCCATGCGCACCATACTCTCCACTGTACAGCTCTGCACAGGTAACTTCAATTCATGCACCAGCCGAGAAGAAATGAAATTGGATGAAGCACCACTATCCAGCAACATCTTTACCTCCTTACCACGAATCTGCCCCGGAAGTACTATGGCTCCTTCCGACTCCTGCTGCAGCGGCGTTGAGGATGGAGTCAGCAAGGTGGGGCACTCCTCACCACCAGCAACTCGCCCCGAAGCTACTGGTGAGGCTTGTTTCCCGGCTGCCTTGGCTTGGTAGGGCAGTTGAGTGCTTTGTGGCCACGCTTCCCACACTTGAAAAAATTTCCAGCAAAGCCCTTCCGCTTCTCCTTGTTATTGTCAATCGTATCCAGCTCCATTGGTGTCGGTCCTGCACCACCACGCTGCTCCCCATGGAAAGGCTGGAACATGTTCGGACTGAACCGCATCCCACGGTTAAAACGGTTGCGACGGTTACCGGAATGAATCTCATCGTATCGTTCAGCGACACACGCCATCTCCTCAAGCGAACTACATCCCTGCACCTCTACTAACGTCATCCTTCAACCCGCGCTTAAACTTGTCCAGCGCCTCAGCCGTTGAAAGGTCTGAAATTTCGGTGGAAATGTCACGAAATTCAGCGATGTAATCTGCTACAGAAGTACGCTGCCGCAGATTTGCAAGTCGATCACACGCCCTTGCCATCGCGTTGATAGGTTCGTATGACGCAACAAGAGCTTCCTTGAATTGCTGCCAGGTTTTGGATAGCAGGTCGCACCGATTGCCACCATGCAACCGCAGAGCCTCGGAGTAGGGTTCCAGCAAATGATGCCCACTCCTCACCAGCCACATGGCTCAAGCGTAGATATTCTTCCACTAGGAAGAGCCATCGTCGAACCACCGGTTGTCCTTTCCCTGGAACAAAGGTGTCCGGCATCGATGCTCTCACATGGGAAAGAGATCCCACTACGCTTCCCAGAGCTGTAGCTACGCTTTGCTGTGCAGCTGCGTTCTGCAGGGCAGCCTGCACCTCCTTGGCTACGAGCTCTCGAACCGCGGCATCACGCTCTGAATCGGCCATGGTGCAAAAATCTCCCGGCAGCAACTCACGAGGAAAAAACAGGCTCTGATACCAAGTGGAACAAGCTCACGGCACTTGGGCTTGTTCAAGTTGTTTCTGGCTGAGAATTCTTCCCCAAGAAAATTTCCTTAGAAGCAAGGAAGAACAAACAGAAAGAGAAACACCAACTACTCTCTAATTCCTACGAATGCATTTTTATATGTACAGTACATTTACAATTCAGACATGCGGCTCGGAATGTCGATTCGGGTGGCCAGCCCCAACATCGAGCCGCATTCCATATTTCTACTCACGTTTGTACACCTCACTGCACCCACACACATGTTACATTTCTATTCCTCCAAGTCTGGACTTTCGCCACCTGTCCCACGCGGTAGTCCTCCCAAGCCAGTGAAGGCACGAAACCTCAGTTTCGCCCTTCTCACGTGGGTCCCCCACGTCCTGCTCGCTTCCGTCCCTTTGCTGCCCACGTTCGCAATTGCACGCTGCTGCTGCATGCTTTTGCCTCCCGTGCGCTTCACGCTGCCTCTAGTGCAGCCCCCACTTGTTACACTATTGCCGACCGCCTCCGGAGCGATTGCGTCGAAGTTTCTCCGTGCGCGCGCACCCTCCGTTACCCTTGGCGATTCGGCGGCGAGCGCAGCCGTGTTGCTGTCGCAGCAGCGCAGTTGTCTGCAATGCTGGCGGGGACAGGCGGAGCGGGGGAATCAAAGGTGGTGGAGAGCGGGGGAAGCGGGGAAAGTCGGGAGTGGGAGATGGGAGGGGGAGAATGCGTGGAGGACGCGTGAACATCGTTCTGCGGCAAGAAGCGGTGGAGGAGAAGCGGGCGGGCACGGCTGCAAGGGGAGTGAGCGTGGGGGAGGTGGTGCGGGGAAGCGGCGCGGAGGAGGGAGGGCAGGCAGCGGCGTCACACATGACCGTGCGTGAGGGCGAGCACGTGGGACGAGGCTGTGCTGCAGGGGTGGGGGAGAGGGCGGCAGCAGGGCGAGGAGACAGTGCGGCAGCAGAGGAGCGGGGCACAGCAGTCCCGATCTCACACGCGCACGCACAGCCCGCACCCACGTGTGCTGACCTGCCTGTGCTGGGCGCCATGACGCCAGGGTCAGCCCCCCCCACCCTAGGGTCAGCCCCCCCACCCTAGGGTCAGCCCCCCCCACCCTAGGGTCAGCCCCCCCACCCTAGGGTCAGCTCCCCCCACCCTAGGGTCAGCCCCCCCCACCCTAGGGTCAGCCCCCCCACCCTAGGGTCAGCCCCCCCCACCCTAGGGCCAGCCCCTCCCACCCTAGGGTCAGCCCCCCTACCCTAGGGTCAGCCCCCCCCACCCTAGGGTCAGCCCCCCCACCCTAGGGTCAGCCCCCCCCACCCTAGGGTCAGCCCCCCCCACCCTAGGGTCAGCCCCCCACCTTAGGGGCAGCAGGCCCCTGGTCAGACGCGGCCTTGAGTATGGGCAGTCATAGGAGCGCCCATGCGGATGCATGCGCATCCATGGAGGGCCACCTGAGCAAGGAGCCATCTCTGCTCGTCTTCTCCGGTACCCTCCCGCTGCTCCCGCTGCCTCGCCTGCCCCCGTCGCCTGCCGCCACCCCTGCCGCTCTACATGCTGACGTGCACCTCTCTCTCTCTCTGTGGTGCCGGTGCCGGCCTTGTGCCCCTGTGCGTGCATGGTGCGGCACGGCAGGAGGCACGGCGTTCAACGCAGTGGCGGAGGCGCTACACGAGTGGACCACCACTGTGGCGCACGTGCTGCCCGTCTCTGATGATGGCGGCAGCACCGCAGTGATTGTGCGCGTCATAGGTCAGCCACTCACTCACACCCTGCTGCTCTCTGCCTCACCGCTCCCCTGCAAGGTGGTTCTACTGTTGCCACACCACGCTGCCACATCACGCTGCCACACCACACTGCCACACCACGCTTCTCATGCTCCCTCCAGCGCCCACCTCTCTCACTCCGCACCCGCTTTGACCCCCTCATCCCGCACCCCTCATCCCGCACCCCTCATCCCGCACCACTCTCTCTCTGCCCCCAAGCGGGCCTGCCATCGGTGACATTCGCTCCCGCTGCCTGCGGCTGTCCGACGGGTCCAGCCACGAGGCCAGAGCAGTGCGGCGACTGCTTGGACACCGCCTGCCACTGCACCCCGCGCAAGCCAAGGCTGAATGGTGACCTCGCGCCCACACCACACCACACCCATCACAACCACTTACTACATCCATCACCCGCCCACCGTTCTCTGTGGGCTGGTGCGCACGGCTCACTCACAGTGGGGCGTGCCATGGGCATGTGGTGTGTGTGTGTGGGTGCGGTGGGTGTGCAGGCTGAGCATAGTGGAGGGCGAGCATGAGCTGTGGGGGGACGTGTCGGATCCATACAAAGAGATCATCCGCGCCTTCCTCCTGCACTTCCACTACCAGGTTCGCCTCCTGCAATTCCACTACCAGGTTCGCCTCCTGGCACTTCCACTACCAGGTTCGCCTCCTGCACTTCCACTACCAGTGTGGGCAACTTCTTCTTCTCAGGCGCGCGCGCCTTCTTCCGCTCGCTGGACGCCGCCATCTTCCTCTTCTCGCGCGTCTCCAACATCCCGCAGCGCAGCCTCGTGCTGCCCTGTGTCTGTACCAATGACCGCTTCACTCTCGGCGCCGAGCTCTACGTAGCCCCCCCCCCCCCCCCCCCCCCCCCCCCCCCCCACATCCCCCCCCACACACCACTTCCTCCCTTTAGCCATGCCTCTCATCCCACCTCCCATACTGACAAAAGCCCCTGCCTAGCTCTTTCACCGCCTCCATTGCCTATCATTGCAGTGTGACCCACTTTGGCCCCGCATTAGCATTGCATGGCCATCCCCTTTCAGTGATTACCATACGGCCCATTTCTCCTTCCACTCACTCCAGTGACCTGTCCCAATTTTCATCTAATCCCAATATCCCTCCCCTATGTCTTTGTGCGTGCGACCCGCCCTTCCCGTATGCGTGTTGGCGCACCACATGGTGTGTTGGCGCACCACATGGTGTGGTGGCGCACCACATGGTGTGGTGGCGCACCACATGGTGTGTTGGCGCACCACATGGTGTGTTGGCGCACCACATGGTGTGTTGGCGCACCACATGGTGTCTTGGCGCACCACATGGTGTGTTGGCGCACCACATGGTGTGTTGGCGCACCACATGGCGTGTTGGCGCACCACATGGTGTGGTGGCGCACCACATGGTGTGTTGGCGCACCACATGGTGTGTTGGCGCACCACATGGTGTGTTGGCGCACCACATGGTGTGTTGGCGCACCACATGGTGTGGTGGCGCACCACATGGTGTGGTGGCGCACCACATGGTGTGGTGGCGCACCACATGGTGTGTTGGCGCACCACATGGTGTCTTGGCGCACCACATGGTGTTGGCATGGGCATCAGGACTGCACCATCATCCGCGGGCAGAACGACATCTCACACCCCGCTGTCGTGGACAGCCCACGCCACCTGCCGCTCACCGTTGACAAGGTCACACTGCACTGCTCCCACCGCCTTGTTGCTGCAATGCCGCCTCTGCATGCCTCGACGGCCCTCTCACACCCACACACGTCCACCACCCAGGTTGATGGAGTGTGCTCACGTGTGCTCCTCCTGCTGCCTGTCTTCCTCTCCCATTTCCTACCCCCATTCTCTCTGCAGTCGTCTGACGCGTCACCTCCTCTGCCCGCACCATCCGCCGTGTGTTCTACATGTCGAGTGAAGGCACCAACCTGCTGCATGAGGTGCGTGTCGAGTGAAGGCACCAACCTGCTGCATGAGGTGCGTGTCGAGTGAAGGCACCAACCTGCTGCATGAGGTGCGTGTCATGGGCTCACCTCAGTGCCGCCTGCCATGGGCTCACTTCAGTGCCGCTTGCCATGGGCTCACCTCAGTGCCGCCTGCCATGGGCTCACCTCAGTGCCGCCATGTGCGCCACCTCTGGGATGCTTCAAGCTGTCAACTGCTGGAACTGCTGCATCTTGCATGTGCCCCTTAGCTGCAATCTTTTATCACCGTGTGTGAGGGTCGTTGGTGTGTGGTGTGTGGCAGGTGTTCCCTTGTGTGAGCGTTTTTGTTCCGCCGGGTCACGTGGCTGTGCTTCTCTGGTCCTATTACCAAGCCAGCAAGGGTGTGAGAGGGTTGCGAGCATCATCGGTTATCGGCGATCTCCAATGGAGAGCGCCCGCTGCACTTCCTACACATGTGCGTATCCTTCCGTATTTTGAGGCTTGAAGCGCTCGTTCCGAGAGTTTTTCTTGCACCGCGTCACGCTGCTGCGCTTGTCTGGTCCTATTACCAAGCCAGCAATGGCGTGGGAGGGTTGCGAGCATCATCGGTCATCTGATCGCGAATGGAGAGCGCGCCCGCTGCACTTCCTGCACATGTGCGTATGCTTCCGCATTTTGGGGCTGGAAGCACTCGTTCCGAGCGTTTTCCTTCCGCCGGGTCACGTTGCTGCGCTTCTCTGGTCCTATTACCAAGCCAGCAAGGGCATGCGAGGGTTGCGAGCATCATCGGTCACCGGCGCTAGCGAATGGAGAGTGCCCGCTGCACTTCCTACACATGTGCGTATCCTTCCGCATTTTGAGGCTGGAAGCGCTCGTTCCGCGAGTTTTTCTTCCGCCGGGTCACGTGGTTGCACTTCTCTGGTCCTATTACCAAGCCAGCAAGGTTATGGGAGGGTTGCGAGCATCATCAGTCATCGGCGATCGCGAATGGAGAGCGCCCGCTGCACTTCCTGCACATGTGTGTATCCTTCCGCATTTTAGGGCTGGAAGCACTCGTTCCGAGCGTTTTTCTTCCACCGGGTCACGTAACTGCGCTTCTCTGGTCCTATTACCAAGCCAGCAAGGGCATGGGAAGGTTGCGAGCATCATCGGTCATCGGCGATCGCGAATGGAGAGCGCCCTGCACTTCCTGCACATGTGCGCATCCTTCCGTATTTTGGGGCTGGAAGCGCTCGTTCCGAGTGTTTTTCTTCCGCCGGGTCACGCAGCTGTGCTTGTCTGGTCCTATTACCAAGCCAGCAAGGGCATGGGAGGGTTGCGAGCATCATCGGTCATCGGCGATCGCGAATGGAGAGCGCCCTGCACTTCCTGCACATGTGCGTATCCTTCCGTATTTTGGGGCTGGAAGCGCTCGTTCCGAGCGTTTTTCTTCCGCCGGGTCACGCAGCTGTGCTTGTCTGGTCCTATTACCAAGCCAGCAAGGGCATGGGAGGGTTGTGAGTATCATCGGTCATCGGCGCTCGCGAATGAAGAGCGCCCGCTGCACTTCCTGCACATGTGCTGATCCTTCCGCATTTTGAGGCTGGATGCGCTTGTTCTGGGCGTTTTTGTTCCGCCGGGTCACGTGGCTATGCTTCTCTGGTCCTATTACCAAGCCAGCAAGGGCGTGAGAGGGTTGCGAGCATCATCGGTCATCGGCGATCGCCAATGGAGAGCGCCCGCAGCACTTCCTACACATGTGCGTATCCTTCTGTATTTTGGGGCTGGAAGCGCTCGTTCCGAGCGTTTTTCTTGCACCGGGTCACGCTGCTGTGCTTGTCTGGTCCTATTACCAAGCCAGTAATGGCGTGGGAGGGTTGCGAGCATCATCGGTCATCTGATCGCGAATGGAGAGAGCGCCCGCTGCACTTCCTGCACATGTGCGTATGCTTCCGCATTTTAGGGCTGGAAGCACTCGTTCCGAGCGTTTTCCTTCCCCCGGGTCACGTGGCTGCGCTTCTCTGGTCCTATTACCAAGCCAGCAAGGGCATGGGAGGGTTGCGAGCATCATCGGTCACCGGCGCTCGCGAATGGAGAGTGCCCGCTGCACTTCCTGCACATGTGCGTATCCTTCCGCATTTTGAGGCTGGAAGCGCTCGCTCCGCGAGTTTTTCTTCCGCCGGGTCACGTGGTTGCACTTCTTTGGTCCTATTACCAAGCCAGCAAGGGTATGGGAGGGTTGCAAGCATCATCAGTCATCGACGATCGCGAATGGAGAGCGCCCGCTGCACTTCCTGCACATGTACGTATCCTTCCGCATTTTGAGGCTGGAATCGCTCGTTCCGAGCAATTTTCTTCCGCCGGGTCACGCGGCTGCGCTTGTCTGGTCCTATTACCAAGCCAGCAAGGGCATGGGAGGGTTGCGAGCATCATCGGTCATCGGCGCTCGCGAATGGAGAGCGCCCGCTGCACTTCTGCACCTGTGCGTATCCTTCCGTATTTTGAGCCTGGAAGCGTTCGTTCCGAGCGTTTTTCTTCCACTAGGTCACGTGGCTGCGCTAATCTGGTCCTTTTACCAAGCCTGCAAGGGCGTGGGAGGGTTGCGAGCATCATCGATCATCGGCGATCGCGAATGGAGAGTGCCCGCTGCACTTCTTGCACATGTGCGTATCCTTCCGCATTATGGGACTAGAAGCGCTTGTTCCGAGCAATTTTGTTCCGCCGGGTCGACGTAGACGTGTACGTGGACGTGGACGTGGACGTGGTGGACATAGACGTGATGGAAGTGGACGTGGACGTGGTGAACGTGGACGTGGTCGTGGACGTGGTGGACGTGGACGTGGACGTGGTGAACGTGGACGTGGTCGTGGTCGTGGACGTGGACGTGGACGCGGTCGCGGACGCGGACGCGGACGGGGACGCGTGGACTTGGACGCGGACGCGGACGCGGTCGCGGTCGCGGACGTGGACGCGGACGCGGTCGTGGACGTGGTCGCGGACGCGGACGTGGTCGCGGACGCGGACGTGGACGTGGACGTGGTCGCGGTCGTGGACGTGGACGTGGACCTGGACGTGGACGTGGACGTGGACGTGGACGCGGACGTGGACGTGGACGTGGACGACGTGGACGTGGATGTTGTGGACCTGGACGTGGACGTGGACGCGGTCGTGGACGTGGACGCGGTCGTGGACGTGGACGCGGTCGCAGACTTGGACGCGGACTTGGACACGGTCGTGGACGTGGACGCGGACTTAGACGCGGTCGCGGACGTGGACGCGGTCGTGGACGCGGTCGTGGACGTGGACGCGGACTTGGACGCGTTCGTGGACGTGGACGTGGACGGGGACACGGTCGTGGACGTGGTCGTGGACGTGGACGTGGACGGGGACGTGGACGTGGACCTGGACGTGGACGTAGACCTGGACGTGGACGTGGTCGGGGACGTGGACGTGGACCTGGACGTGGGCGTGGACGTGGAGGACGTGGACGTGGACGCGGACGCGGACGTGCGGACGTGGACGTGGACGCGGACGTGGACGTGGTGGACGTGGACGCGGACGTGGACGTGGTGGACGTGGACGTGCGGACGTCGACGTGGAGGTCGACGCGGTCGTGGACGTGGACGTGGACGCGGACGTGGGCGTGGACGCGGACATGGACGTGGTCGTGGAATCGGACGTGGGCGTGGACGCGGACGTGGACGTGGTCGTGGACGTGGGCGTGGACGTGGACGGACGCGGTCGTGGACGTGGACGCGGGCGTGGACGTGGGCGCGGTCGTGGTGGTCGTGGACGTGGTGGTGGACGTGGACATGGACGTAGGCGTGGACGTGGGCGTGGACGTGGACGGACGCGGTCGTGGACGTGGACGTGGACGTGGACGCGGACGTGGACGCGGACGTGGACGCGGACGAGGACGCGGTCGTGGACGTGGACGCGGGCGTGGACGTGGACGCGGTCGTGGTGGTCGTGGACGTGGTGGTGGACGTGGACGTGGACGTGGACGTGGACGTGGACGTAGGCGTGGACGTGGGCGTGGACGTGGACGGACGCAGTCGTGGACGTGGACGTGGACGCGGACGCGGACGTGGACGCGGACGTGGACGTGGACGAGGACGCGGTCGTGGACGTGGTCATGGACGTGGACGTGGACGTGGTCGTGGACGTGGTCGTGGACGTGGATGCGGACGCGGACGTGGTCGCGGACGTGGGCGTGGACGTGGTCGCGGTCGCGGACGCGGACGTGGTCGCGGACGTGGTCGCGGACGTGGTCGCGGACGTGGACGCGGACGTGGACGCGGACGTGGACCCGGACGTGGACGCGGTCGCGGACGCGGTCGTGGACGCGGACGGGGACGCGGTCGTGGACGCGGACGTGGACGCGGACGTGGACGCGGACGTGGACGCGGACGTGGACGCGGACGTGGACCCGGACGTGGACCTGGACGTGGACGCGGACGTGGACGTGGACGCGGACGCGGACGCGGTCGTGGACGGGACGTGGACGTGGACGACGTGGACGTGGACGTGGTGGACCTGGACGTGGAGGTGGACGCGGTCGTGGTCGCGGTCGTGGACGTGGACGCGGACTTGGACGCGGTCGTGGACGTGGACGCGGACGTGGACGCGGTCGTGGTCGCGGTCGTGGACGTGGATACGGACGTGGACGTGGACGTGGACGTGGACCTGGACGTGGACGCGGTCGTGGACGCGGTCGTGGACGCGGACGCGGACGCGGACGCGGACGTGGTCGCGGACGTGGACGTCGTGGACGTGGACGTGGTGGACGTGGACGTCGTGGACGTGGTCGTGGACGTGGACGCAGTGGACGTGGACGTGGACGAGGACGCGGACGTGGACGTGGACGTGGACGGGGACGGGGACGCGGACGCGGACGCGGACGTGGTCGGGGACGGGGACGCGGACGCGGACGCGGACGTGGTCGTGGACGCGGACGCGGGCGCGGACGCGGACGTGGTCGTGGACGCGGACGCGGGCGCGGACGTGGACGGACGCGGTCGTGGACGCGGGCGCGGACGTGGACGGACGCGGTCGTGGACGTGGACGTGGGCGTGGACGGACGCGGTCGTGGACGTGGACGTGGGCGTGGACGTGGACGTGGTGGTGGACGTGGACGTGGTGGACGTGGACGTGGACGTGGTGGACGTGGACGTGGACGTTGATGCGGACGTGGACGTGGACGAGGACGTGGACGTGAACGCGGACATGGTCGTGGACGTGGATGCGGACGTGGACGTGGACGTCGTGGACGCGGACGTAGACGCGGACGTGGACGTGGACGTGGACGTGGTGGACGTGGACGTGGACGTTGATGCGGACGTGGACGTGGACGAGGACGTGGACGTAAACGCGGACATGGTCGTGGACGTGGATGCGGACGTGGACGTGGACGTCGTGGACGCGGACGTGGACGTGGACGTGGTGGACGCGGACGTGGACGCGGACGTGGACGTGGACGTGGTGGACGTGGACGCGGACCCGGTCGCGGACGCGGACCCGGTCGCGGATGCGGACGTCGACGCGGACGCGGACGTGGACGTGGTGGTGGACGTGGTCGTGGACGCGGACGAGGACGTGGAGCACGTGGTCGTGGACGTGGACGTGGACGTGGACGCGATCATGGACGTGGTCGTGGACGCGGACGCGGACGTAGACGTGGACGTGGTCGCGGACGTGGACGTGGACGCGGACGTGGTCGTGGACATGGACGTGGGCGTGGAGGTGGACGGACGCGGTCGTGGACGTGGACGTGGGCGCGGACATGGATCCGGTCGTGGTGGTCATGGACGTGGACGTGGACGGGGTGGTGGACGTGGACGTGGACGTGGACCTCGACGTGGACGCGGACGTGGACGTGGACGTGGACGTGGACGACGTGGACGTGGACGTGGTGGACCTGGACGTGGACGTGGACGCGGTCGTGGACGCGGTCGTGGACGTGGACGCGGACGCGGTCGTGGACGTGGACGCGGTCGCGGACGCGGTCGTGGACGTGGACGCGGACGCGGATGCGGTCGTGGACGTGGACGCGGTCGTCGACGCGGTCGTGGACGTGGACGCGGTCGTCGACGCGGTCGTGGACGTGGACGTGGACGTGGACGGGGACGCGGTCGTGGACGTGGACGTGGTCGTGGACGCGGACGTGGACGGGGACGTGGACGTGGACGCGGACGTGGACGGCGGACGTGGTCGTGGACGTGGATGCGGTCGTGGACGTGGACGCGGACGTGGATGCGGTCGTGGACGTGGACGCGGTCGCGGACGTGGTCGTGGACGTGGACGCGGACGCGGACGCGGTCGTGGATGTGGACGCGGACTTCGACGCGGTCGTGGACGTGGTCGTGGACGCGGACGCGGACGTAGACGTGGACGTGGTCGCGGACGTGGTCGCGGACGTGGTCACCCAGTCAAATGCACACACCTGTACATCTCTTTTTGATCCCCGCCAGTGAAACGTGTCCAACTGAACCTGCCAATATGTCGCCCTACATCGCGGTACATTCGATGTTTGTGACACAACATTGGGAAAATTAACAGGCGCGATTCTGGAAAACGGGGATTGAGACACAAGTGTCCCCACAGGAATGTACCCTTATATATCACAGACAATGCAGGTAATTCACAGCTATAGAACCCTGCACAACAGGCAGTGTAACCACTAAGTCCTTAGCGAGGATTAGAACGGAAGAGAATACTAGCCGAAATTGAACGAAATGGGCGAGCCCAAACACAGGAAATGCACGAAGGCGAAGCATTTTGCTTGAAGCAGGTTTCCCGTAGCAATGAATCAACGAATGAAACTCCTCCACGCAAGCTCAAAACCAATTCGTCTAGTCATTCCACTGTTTCCCGAAGCGCCCACGTTGAAAGCAGCTGCAAGTTAGGGTTGGCGTAACCCTAAAGTCATTTCACGCCGAGCAGCTTTGAAGCACCTGAATATACTAGGTTTAGCATTAGTAATGCTACCCCTCCACCCTCGCTGTTTTTGCGATGCTCGCGTGTGCGAACCCCTCCTCGCGCTGCATGCGAGGCGCTTATCCCTGTCAGAATATTATGCTCTAGCCTGTAGTGGGGTGCTCCATAGCGAGTACAACCCAATTAGGGTTAGTACTTGTACCCACTTCATTCATAGTTCATTCATCCTCGTTCATAATTTCACATGGTATCAGAGCAGGTCGATCCTCTTGGATCGATCCTGTGGGTGGGCTCACCACCTCGTTGCTTCCGCTGCAACTACTACTGCTACTCTCTGTGCCGCACGCCCTGTGGCGTGCGGCAGTTTTTTCTTCCCGCCGTGCGCCCCGAGGCGCGCGGCGGTTTTCTGCCCGCTGTGCGCCCCGAGGCGCGCGGCGGGCTTCTGCCCCGTCACTCGGCGCGTCGCCCTCGGGAGGCGCTGCGACGAGCGACGGGGACCCGCGCGTCGGCCCCGTCGCCGCCCGCAGCGGGCCCGTCGCCGCGCGCAGCGGCCCCTTCGCTGCCCGCAGCGGCCCCGTCGCCGCCCCAGCGACCTGTCCCCGCCCGCATCGGCCGCGCCATCGCTGCGCGCAGCGACCCCGTCGCCGCCCTTGCATGGCCCCGGCCCCGCCCCGGCCCCCGAGGGAGCCGCGACGGGCGACGGGAGAAGCGACCTGGGGGAGGGGGGCGGGAGCCGCCCCTTCTGCCGCCTGTTGTGGCGCCCTGGGAGGCCGCGCATCGGTCCCCCCCCCCCCCCCCCCCCCCCTCCCCCCCTCCCCCGTAACCTCCCTACCCGCCATCCCGCCCTGCCCTGTGTTAGGGTTTGGGGGTGGCGAGTGGGGGGGTGGCGGGTGTGTGGTCTCCCCTGCTCCTCCTCCTCCTCTGTCTCCCACTGCTGCAGCTGCCGCTAAGGGGGGTGGGTGTGTGGGAGTCGACGGAGTCGTGTTAGGGGGTGGGGTGTGAGTGACCCTAGCGGTGTAGCAGCGGGTATGTGCCAGGGGGAGTGGGATAGTTTGGGGAAGCTGAATGGAGATTGCCGTCGTGTCACCAGCAGCACCTGTATTCCGGGGACTTCGTCCGGTAGCCCAGTCGTAGCCACCTGTGCCAGCCGCCCGTAGGTCCGTTGCTCGTCTGCCGCTACTTTAGCCGCGGGGCCAGTTACTCCAGTATTCCGGAGCGTTGTTCCGGTAGCCGCTGTGCCAGTGTGCCTCCTGTTGCCCGTGTGTCTGCAGCTTCATCCGTCACCTCCTATCTCCTCTCCTCTCACTCTCTCTCCTCCTCCTCACTTTCTCGTTGTGACTACCACTAGCTTTGCTCATAATTGTTAACTTTATACTATTGCTTCTTGAACTTGTGCTCAGAATGTGTGGTGACATTGTGATCCACCCTGAGCTTGTACTGCTTTGCTTGCTCTGCTGATTACACCCCACTTTGGCTATGGGGGTGTGTCAGAATATTATGCTCTAGCCTGTAGTGGGGTGCTCCATAGCGAGTACAACCCTTCTAGGGTTTGCTATTTGTATCCCCATTCTTGCTAGTTCAATCCTCTTCTCTCTTCTAAACTTTCACAATCCCAGCGGCCGCGTGCCATAGGGGCTATTTGAAACAAGCTCATGGCACTTGGGCTTGTTCAAGTTGTTTCTGGCTGAGAATTCTTCCCCAAGAGAATTTCCTTAGAAGCAAGGAAGAACAAATAGAAAGAGAAACATCAACTACTCTCTAATTCCTACGAATGCATTTTTATATGTACAGTACATTTACAATTCAGACATGCGGCTCAGAATGTCGATTCAGGTGGCCAGCCCCAACATCGAGCCGCATTCCATATTTCTACTCACGTTTGTACACCTCACTGCACCCACACACATGTTACATTTCTATTCCTCCAAGTCTGGACTTTCGCCACCTGTCCCACGCGGAAGTCCCCCCAAGTCAGTCAAGGCACGAAACCTCAGTTTCGCCCTTCTCACGTGGGTCCCCCACGTCCTGCTCACTTCCGTCCCTTTGCTGCCCACGTTCACAGTTGCACGCTGCTGCTGCATGCTTTCGCCTCCCGTGCGCTTCACGCTGCCTCTAGTGCAGCCCCCACTTGTTACATTACCTCCCTTCCCTGAAGGCACTGTCCTCGGTGCCAATGAGGCAAGATACACTCCAATGGCACGAGGAGCATGGCTGAGGTTGGAGAATGGCTCCCATGAATCTTCAGATGCAGATGTGTTGCGCCAGTGAATGAGGTATTCATGGCCAACCGGGGTGTCACGGTGTGAGAGGATGGTCTCGACCTCATGCAGGTCCGGATGGGCAGAGAACATGGGTGGACGGGGCTGGAATGGGTGAGAGGGAGTACGGTAAGATCGAAGAAGGTGAACATGGAAAACAGGGTGTATGAGCATGTGAGGAGGAAGTTGAAGGTGGTAGCTGACCGATGAGAGAACCTTGGTGATGGGGAATGGTCCAACGAATCTGGGTGCGAGCTTGCGAGAAGTTCCAGCATTCAGCAGGGGCAGGTTAGCCGTTGAAAGCAGCACCAAATCACCAACTCTGAAAGTGGTGTGACGCCTATGCTGGTTGGCATAGCGAACTTGGCGCTCTTGTGCAAGCTGAAGCTTCCTTCGGGCAAGTTGGAGAATGCGGTGATGAGAAGAGATGAAATCTGCTGCTCTGGGGTTAGGAGAATGAAGAGGGTGAGGGAGGGATATGACTGAGCGTGGTAGCTGTCCAGTAGCTAAAAGAAACGGTGGCTCTCCCGTGGCAATGTTGGGGCTGCTGTTGTAGGCAAACTCCACTGCTGCCAAGTGCTGCTCCCAGTCAGTTTGCATAGAATTCACACACGAGCGTAGCGCATCCTCCAAGGTTCTGTTCATGCGCTCTGTCTGACCGTCAGTTTCAGGGTGGTAGGCTGTAGAGAGTCGAATCTGTGTGCCCAACAGTTGAAACAGTGCGGTCCAGAAGTTACTGAGGAACCGTGTGTCTCTGTCACTGATTATGGCTGAGGGCAGTCCGTGTAGCCTCACCACATGCGTGAAAAACAGCTTTGCAGTTTCAGCAGCAGTCATTGTGCCGGTTGTAGGGATGAAGTGAGCCATCTTGGACAGCTTGTCAATCACCACAAGAATGCTGTCAAAGCCTGTAGGGGTGCGGGGTAGGTCTGTGATAAAATCCAGAGAAACACAAGTCCAGGGGGCTGTGGGTATCTCCAATGGTTGCAGCAGACCAGCCGGTGCAGTGGTGCGAGCCTTGTTGACCTGACAGGTAGGACATGAAGAAACATACTCTGCTACACTCCGGGACAGTCTAGGCCAGTAGTAGTCACGAGAAATGGCAGCATACGTCTTGTCACTGCCGAAGTGTGACCGATTGTCATGGTACTCGTGTAGTAGCAGTTGGCGAAGCCTGGAGTCATCAGGTACACACACAGCACCAGAATCTGCACGGGTCCAAAAGGGATTGCTGAAAAGAAAGGATGGGTCATGGGGGGCTTTCTGTTGGTACAGCTGATCACGGTTGTAACCACGGCTGAAACGAGTGATGAAGTTGCGGTCCCATGTAACCACTCCCATGACATTCAGCTCCTCTGCTGCTGGCCGTGACAGAACATCCGCCGGATTGAAGCGCCCTGGTTTGTACACAATCTGAACATTGGGAACGTACTGCTCCAAAAACTGAACCCACCGTGCCTGCCGTGGTGTGATCTGTGACTGTGTTTTCAGGTACTCCAGTGTTCGGTGATCAGTGAAAACTGTAACGGGCTGCATCTCCACATAACAGCGCCACTTCTTCAGTGCATGCACCACAGCAAGTGCCTCTCTCTCGTGAATGGGGTATGTGCGCTCTGCAGCAGTGAGCTTTCGTGACTCAAAGGCTATTGGCTGCAGCCCAGCTTCCTGCTCCTGGCAGAGAATTGCTCCAAGGGCAACGTCTGATGCATCACACCAAATGAAGTATGGGAGCTCTGGATTCGGTACTGCTTGGGCAGGGGGTGAAATAAGAGAAGTTTTGAGCTGCTCAAAAGCTTGCTGCTGCAATGGTCCCCAACTGAATGATGAGTCCTTCCGCAAGAGATCGGTCAGAGGTGCTGCCACTGCTGCAAATCCCTTCACAAACCGCCGGTAGTAGTTAGCTAACCCCAAGAAAGCCTGCACCTCCTTCACTGTACTCGGCTGCTTCCACTCCTTCAGGACTGCTACCTTGCTGTTGTCTACTTCCAGCTTCCCATGTGAAATGACATGACCCAAGAAAGATAGCTTGGTCTTTGCAAACTCACACTTGGAACGCTTGGCATACAATCTGTGCTCACTCAGCCGTGCAAGGACCAGCTCAAGGTGCTTTAGATGCTCCTCACGAGTGCGACTGTAAACCAGCAAATCATCAATGAAAACCACCAGAAACTTGTCAATGAAATCACTGAAAATGCTCTGCATCATGCCTTGGAAAGTGGCTGGAGCGTTGGTGAGACCAAAGGGCAACACTCGAAACTCTTAGTGACCGTACCGTGTTCGGAATGCTGTTTTTGGGATGTCCTCACTCTGAATCCGCACCTGATGATACCCCGAACGCAGATCCAACTTTGAGAAGTACCGTGCCTCACCAACTTGCTCAAACAGCTCATCTATCCGTGGCAGTGGGTATCGGTTCTTCACTGTTATCTTGTTTAGCCCGCGGTAATCTACACACATCCGCAGAGAACCGTCCTTCTTCCGCACGGACAGCACCGGAGAAGCATACGGAGAAGAACTAGGCTGAATGAACTCCTTAGCTAACAGGTCCTCTAACTGCTTCTTCAGCTCCTTCAGCTCCACTGCACTCATCTTGTAGGTCGGTCTAACTGGTGGGGTAGATCCAGGAATCAACTCTATCCTGTGATCTGCAGCTCGCTTAGGAGGAAGTCCAGCCGGTAAGTCCTCGGGAAACACCCCTGAAAAATTTTCCAGCAGCTTCTCTACACCCCGTGTAACTCCTGATCCTCATGTGATGCTGAAACCGTTGGTGTTACTGCGTCAGGTGATGTAGGCTGGACCTCTGTGATGAGACCTAGAAAAACTGCTTCCTCCCCTCGAATGGCCTTACCAAACTGCTTCGCACTAATCAGCTGGAAGGTCATCCCCTCCTGCTGCTGCACCACTGGTAGGCGAATCAACCTCCCCCCAAACAACACCTTCACCTCCCTGGTTCTCCAATCCACCTGAGGGTTCACTGCTGCCAACCAATTCCTGCCCAAGATGATGTCATGACCGTGTACAACTCAGGTCCACAGCTCCTCACTACACCATCCGCCATGCGCACCGTACTCTCCACTGTACAGCTCTGCACAGGTAACTTCAATTCATGCACCAGCCGAGAAGAAATGAAATTGGATGAAGCACCACTATCCAGCAACATCTTTACCTCCTTACCACGAATCTGCCCCGGAAGTACTATGGCTCCTTCCGACTCCTGCTGCAGCGGCGTTGAGGATGGAGTCAGCAAGGTGGGGCACTCCTCACCACCAGCAACTCGCCCCGAAGCTACTGGTGAGGCTTGTTTCCCGGCTGCCTTGGCTTGGTAGGGCAGTTGAGTGCTTTGTGGCCACGCTTCCCACACTTGAAAAAATTTCCAGCAAAGCCCTTCCGCTTCTCCTTGTTATTGTCAATCGTATCCAGCTCCATTGGTGTCGGTCCTGCACCACCACGCTGCTCCCCATGGAAAGGCTGGAACATGTTCGGACTGAACCGCATCCCACGGTTAAAACGGTTGCGACGGTTACCGGAATGAATCTCATCGTATCGTTCAGCGACACACGCCATCTCCTCAAGCGAACTACATCCCTGCACCTCTACTAACGTCATCCTTCAACCCGCGCTTAAACTTGTCCAGCGCCTCAGCCGTTGAAAGGTCTGAAATTTCGGTGGAAATGTCACGAAATTCAGCGATGTAATCTGCTACAGAAGTACGCTGCCGCAGATTTGCAAGTCGATCACGCGCCCTTGCCATCGCGTTGATAGGTTCGTATGACGCAACAAGAGCTTCCTTGAATTGCTGCCAGGTTTTGGATAGCAGGTCGCACCGATTGCCACCATGCAACCGCAGAGCCTCGGAGTAGGGTTCCAGCAAATGATGCCCACTCCTCACCAGCCACATGGCTCAAGCGTAGATATTCTTCCACTAGGAAGAGCCATCGTCGAACCACCGGTTGTCCTTTCCCTGGAACAAAGGTGTCCGGCATCGATGCTCTCACATGGGAAAGAGATCCCACTACGCTTCCCAGAGCTGTAGCTACGCTTTGCTGTGCAGCTGCGTTCTGCAGGGCAGCCTGCACCTCCTTGGCTACGAGCTCTCGAACCGCGGTATCACGCTCTGAATCGGCCATGGTGCAAAAATCTCCCGGCAGCAACTCACGAGGAAAAAACAGGCTCTGATACCAAGTGGAACAAGCTCACGGCACTTGGGCTTGTTCAAGTTGTTTCTGGCTGAGAATTCTTCCCCAAGAAAATTTCCTTAGAAGCAAGGAAGAACAAACAGAAAGAGAAACACCAACTACTCTCTAATTCCTACGAATGCATTTTTATATGTGCAGTACATTTACAATTCAGACATGCGGCTCGGAATGTCGATTCGGGTGGCCAGCCCCAACATCGAGCCGCATTCCATATTTCTACTCACGTTTGTACACCTCACTGCACCCACACACATGTTACATTTCTATTCCTCCAAGTCTGGACTTTCGCCACCTGTCCCACGCGGTAGTCCCCCCAAGCCAGTGAAGGCACGAAACCTCAGTTTCGCCCTTCTCACGTGGGTCCCCCACGTCCTGCTCGCTTCCGTCCCTTTGCTGCCCACGTTCGCAATTGCACGCTGCTGCTGCATGCTTTTGCCTCCCGTGCGCTTCACGCTGCCTCTAGTGCAGCCCCCACTTGTTACACTATTGCCGACCGCCTCCGGAGCGATTGCGTCGAAGTTTCTCCGTGCGCGCGCACCCTCCGTTACCCTTGGCGATTCGGCGGCGAGCGCAGCCGTGTTGCTGTCGCAGCAGCGCAGTTGTCTGCAATGCTGGCGGGGACAGGCGGAGCGGGGGAATCAAAGGTGGTGGAGAGCGGGGGAAGCGGGGAAAGTCGGGAGTGGGAGATGGGAGGGGGAGAATGCGTGGAGGACGCGTGAACATCGTTCTGCGGCAAGAAGCGGTGGAGGAGAAGCGGGCGGGCACGGCTGCAAGGGGAGTGAGCGTGGGGGAGGTGGTGCGGGGAAGCGGCGCGGAGGAGGGAGGGCAGGCAGCGGCGTCACACATGACCGTGCGTGAGGGCGAGCACGTGGGACGAGGCTGTGCTGCAGGGGTGGGGGAGAGGGCGGCAGCAGGGCGAGGAGACAGTGCGGCAGCAGAGGAGCGGGGCACAGCAGTCCCGATCTCACACGCGCACGCACAGCCCGCACCCACGTGTGCTGACCTGCCTGTGCTGGGCGCCATGACGCCAGGGTCAGCCCCCCCCACCCTAGGGTCAGCCCCCCCACCCTAGGGTCAGCCCCCCCCACCCTAGGGTCAGCCCCCCCACCCTAGGGTCAGCTCCCCCCACCCTAGGGTCAGCCCCCCCCACCCTAGGGTCAGCCCCCCCACCCTAGGGTCAGCCCCCCCCACCCTAGGGTCAGCTCCCCCCACCCTAGGGCCAGCCCCTCCCACCCTAGGGTCAGCCCCCCTACCCTAGGGTCAGCCCCCCCCACCCTAGGGTCAGCCCCCCCACCCTAGGGTCAGCCCCCCCCACCCTAGGGTCAGCCCCCCCCACCCTAGGGTCAGCCCCCCCCACCCTAGGGTCAGCCCCCCCACCCTAGGGTCAGCCCCCCCACCCTAGGGCCAGCCCCTCCCACCCTAGGGTCAGCCCCCCTACCCTAGGGTCAGCCCCCCCCACCCTAGGGTCAGCCCCCCCACCCTAGGGTCAGCCCCCCCCACCCTAGGGTCAGCCCCCCCCACCCTAGGGTCAGCCCCCCACCTTAGGGGCAGCAGGCCCCTGGTCAGACGCGGCCTTGAGTATGGGCAGTCATAGGAGCGCCCATGCGGATGCATGCGCATCCATGGAGGGCCACCTGAGCAAGGAGCCATCTCTGCTCGTCTTCTCCGGTACCCTCCCGCTGCTCCCGCTGCCTCGCCTGCCCCCGTCGCCTGCCGCCACCCCTGCCGCTCTACATGCTGACGTGCACCTCTCTCTCTCTCTGTGGTGCCGGTGCCGGCCTTGTGCCCCTGTGCGTGCATGGTGCGGCACGGCAGGAGGCACGGCGTTCAACGCAGTGGCGGAGGCGCTACACGAGTGGACCACCACTGTGGCGCACGTGCTGCCCGTCTCTGATGATGGCGGCAGCACCGCAGTGATTGTGCGCGTCATAGGTCAGCCACTCACTCACACCCTGCTGCTCTCTGCCTCACCGCTCCCCTGCAAGGTGGTTCTACTGTTGCCACACCACGCTGCCACATCACGCTGCCACACCACACTGCCACACCACGCTTCTCATGCTCCCTCCAGCGCCCACCTCTCTCACTCCGCACCCGCTTTGACCCCCTCATCCCGCACCCCTCATCCCGCACCCCTCATCCCGCACCACTCTCTCTCTGCCCCCAAGCGGGCCTGCCATCGGTGACATTCGCTCCCGCTGCCTGCGGCTGTCCGACGGGTCCAGCCACGAGGCCAGAGCAGTGCGGCGACTGCTTGGACACCGCCTGCCACTGCACCCCGCGCAAGCCAAGGCTGAATGGTGACCTCGCGCCCACACCACACCACACCCATCACAACCACTTACTACATCCATCACCCGCCCACCGTTCTCTGTGGGCTGGTGCGCACGGCTCACTCACAGTGGGGCGTGCCATGGGCATGTGGTGTGTGTGTGTGGGTGCGGTGGGTGTGCAGGCTGAGCATAGTGGAGGGCGAGCATGAGCTGTGGGGGGACGTGTCGGATCCATACAAAGAGATCATCCGCGCCTTCCTCCTGCACTTCCACTACCAGGTTCGCCTCCTGCACTTCCACTACCAGGTTCGCCTCCTGGCACTTCCACTACCAGGTTCGCCTCCTGCACTTCCACTACCAGTGTGGGCAACTTCTTCTTCTCAGGCGCGCGCGCCTTCTTCCGCTCGCTGGACGCCGCCATCTTCCTCTTCTCGCGCGTCTCCAACATCCCGCAGCGCAGCCTCGTGCTGCCCTGTGTCTGTACCAATGACCGCTTCACTCTCGGCGCCGAGCTCTACGTAGCCCCCCCCCCCCCCCCCCCCCCCCCCCCCCACATCCCCCCCCACACACCACTTCCTCCCTTTAGCCATGCCTCTCATCCCACCTCCCATACTGACAAAAGCCCCTGCCTAGCTCTTTCACCGCCTCCATTGCCTATCATTGCAGTGTGACCCACTTTGGCCCCGCATTAGCATTGCATGGCCATCCCCTTTCAGTGATTACCATACGGCCCATTTCTCCTTCCACTCACTCCAGTGACCTGTCCCAATTTTCATCTAATCCCAATATCCCTCCCCTATGTCTTTGTGCGTGCGACCCGCCCTTCCCGTATGCGTGTTGGCGCACCACATGGTGTGTTGGCGCACCACATGGTGTGGTGGCGCACCACATGGTGTGGTGGCGCACCACATGGTGTGTTGGCGCACCACATGGTGTGTTGGCGCACCACATGGTGTGTTGGCGCACCACATGGTGTCTTGGCGCACCACATGGTGTGTTGGCGCACCACATGGTGTGTTGGCGCACCACATGGCGTGTTGGCGCACCACATGGTGTGGTGGCGCACCACATGGTGTGTTGGCGCACCACATGGTGTGTTGGCGCACCACATGGTGTGTTGGCGCACCACATGGTGTGTTGGCGCACCACATGGTGTGGTGGCGCACCACATGGTGTGGTGGCGCACCACATGGTGTGGTGGCGCACCACATGGTGTGGTGGCGCACCACATGGTGTGGTGGCGCACCACATGGTGTGTTGGCGCACCACATGGTGTCTTGGCGCACCACATGGTGTTGGCATGGGCATCAGGACTGCACCATCATCCGCGGGCAGAACGACATCTCACACCCCGCTGTCGTGGACAGCCCACGCCACCTGCCGCTCACCGTTGACAAGGTCACACTGCACTGCTCCCACCGCCTTGTTGCTGCAATGCCGCCTCTGCATGCCTCGACGGCCCTCTCACACCCACACACGTCCACCACCCAGGTTGATGGAGTGTGCTCACGTGTGCTCCTCCTGCTGCCTGTCTTCCTCTCCCATTTCCTACCCCCATTCTCTCTGCAGTCGTCTGACGCGTCACCTCCTCTGCCCGCACCATCCGCCGTGTGTTCTACATGTCGAGTGAAGGCACCAACCTGCTGCATGAGGTGCGTGTCGAGTGAAGGCACCAACCTGCTGCATGAGGTGCGTGTCGAGTGAAGGCACCAACCTGCTGCATGAGGTGCGTGTCATGGGCTCACCTCAGTGCCGCCTGCCATGGGCTCACTTCAGTGCCGCTTGCCATGGGCTCACCTCAGTGCCGCCTGCCATGGGCTCACCTCAGTGCCGCCATGTGCGCCACCTCTGGGATGCTTCAAGCTGTCAACTGCTGGAACTGCTGCATCTTGCATGTGCCCCTTAGCTGCAATCTTTTATCACCGTGTGTGAGGGTCGTTGGTGTGTGGTGTGTGGCAGGTGTTCCCTTGTGTGAGCGTTTTTGTTCCGCCGGGTCACGTGGCTGTGCTTCTCTGGTCCTATTACCAAGCCAGCAAGGGTGTGAGAGGGTTGCGAGCATCATCGGTTATCGGCGATCTCCAATGGAGAGCGCCCGCTGCACTTCCTACACATGTGCGTATCCTTCCGTATTTTGAGGCTTGAAGCGCTCGTTCCGAGAGTTTTTCTTGCACCGCGTCACGCTGCTGCGCTTGTCTGGTCCTATTACCAAGCCAGCAATGGCGTGGGAGGGTTGCGAGCATCATCGGTCATCTGATCGCGAATGGAGAGCGCGCCCGCTGCACTTCCTGCACATGTGCGTATGCTTCCGCATTTTGGGGCTGGAAGCACTCGTTCCGAGCGTTTTCCTTCCGCCGGGTCACGTTGCTGCGCTTCTCTGGTCCTATTACCAAGCCAGCAAGGGCATGCGAGGGTTGCGAGCATCATCGGTCACCGGCGCTAGCGAATGGAGAGTGCCCGCTGCACTTCCTACACATGTGCGTATCCTTCCGCATTTTGAGGCTGGAAGCGCTCGTTCCGCGAGTTTTTCTTCCGCCGGGTCACGTGGTTGCACTTCTCTGGTCCTATTACCAAGCCAGCAAGGTTATGGGAGGGTTGCGAGCATCATCAGTCATCGGTGATCGCGAATGGAGAGCGCCCGCTGCACTTCCTGCACATGTGTGTATCCTTCCGCATTTTAGGGCTGGAAGCACTCGTTCCGAGCGTTTTTCTTCCACCGGGTCACGTAACTGCGCTTCTCTGGTCCTATTACCAAGCCAGCAAGGGCATGGGAAGGTTGCGAGCATCATCGGTCATCGGCGATCGCGAATGGAGAGCGCCCTGCACTTCCTGCACATGTGCGCATCCTTCCGTATTTTGGGGCTGGAAGCGCTCGTTCCGAGTGTTTTTCTTCCGCCGGGTCACGCAGCTGTGCTTGTCTGGTCCTATTACCAAGCCAGCAAGGGCATGGGAGGGTTGCGAGCATCATCGGTCATCGGCGATCGCGAATGGAGAGCGCCCTGCACTTCCTGCACATGTGCGTATCCTTCCGTATTTTGGGGCTGGAAGCGCTCGTTCCGAGCGTTTTTCTTCCGCCGGGTCACGCAGCTGTGCTTGTCTGGTCCTATTACCAAGCCAGCAAGGGCATGGGAGGGTTGTGAGTATCATCGGTCATCGGCGCTCGCGAATGAAGAGCGCCCGCTGCACTTCCTGCACATGTGCTGATCCTTCCGCATTTTGAGGCTGGATGCGCTTGTTCTGGGCGTTTTTGTTCCGCCGGGTCACGTGGCTATGCTTCTCTGGTCCTATTACCAAGCCAGCAAGGGCGTGAGAGGGTTGCGAGCATCATCGGTCATCGGCGATCGCCAATGGAGAGCGCCCGCAGCACTTCCTACACATGTGCGTATCCTTCTGTATTTTGGGGCTGGAAGCGCTCGTTCCGAGCGTTTTTCTTGCACCGGGTCACGCTGCTGTGCTTGTCTGGTCCTATTACCAAGCCAGTAATGGCGTGGGAGGGTTGCGAGCATCATCGGTCATCTGATCGCGAATGGAGAGAGCGCCCGCTGCACTTCCTGCACATGTGCGTATGCTTCCGCATTTTAGGGCTGGAAGCACTCGTTCCGAGCGTTTTCCTTCCCCCGGGTCACGTGGCTGCGCTTCTCTGGTCCTATTACCAAGCCAGCAAGGGCATGGGAGGGTTGCGAGCATCATCGGTCACCGGCGCTCGCGAATGGAGAGTGCCCGCTGCACTTCCTGCACATGTGCGTATCCTTCCGCATTTTGAGGCTGGAAGCGCTCGCTCCGCGAGTTTTTCTTCCGCCGGGTCACGTGGTTGCACTTCTTTGGTCCTATTACCAAGCCAGCAAGGGTATGGGAGGGTTGCAAGCATCATCAGTCATCGACGATCGCGAATGGAGAGCGCCCGCTGCACTTCCTGCACATGTACGTATCCTTCCGCATTTTGAGGCTGGAATCGCTCGTTCCGAGCAATTTTCTTCCGCCGGGTCACGCGGCTGCGCTTGTCTGGTCCTATTACCAAGCCAGCAAGGGCATGGGAGGGTTGCGAGCATCATCGGTCATCGGCGCTTGCGAATGGAGAGCGCCCGCTGCACTTCTGCACATGTGCGTATCCTTCCGTATTTTGAGCCTGGAAGCGTTCGTTCCGAGCGTTTTTCTTCCACTAGGTCACGTGGCTGCGCTAATCTGGTCCTTTTACCAAGCCTGCAAGGGCGTGGGAGGGTTGCGAGCATCATCGATCATCGGCGATCGCGAATGGAGAGTGCCCGCTGCACTTCTTGCACATGTGCGTATCCTTCCGCATTATGGGACTAGAAGCGCTTGTTCCGAGCAATTTTGTTCCGCCGGGTCGACGTAGACGTGGACGTGGACGTGGACGTGGACGTGGACGTGGTGGACATAGACGTGGTGGAAGTGGACGTGGACGTGGTGAACGTGGACGTGGTGAACATGGACGTGGTCGTGGACGTGGTGGACGTGGACGTGGATGTGGTGAACGTGGACGTGGTCGTGGTCGTGGACGTGGACGTGGACGCGGTCGCGGACGCGGACGCGGACGGGGACGCGTGGACTTGGACGCGGACGCGGACGCGGACGCGGTCGCGGTCGCGGACGTGGACGCGGACGCGGTCGTGGATGTGGTCGCGGACGCGGACGTGGTCGCGGACGCGGACGTGGACGTGGACGTGGTCGCGGTCGTGGACGTGGACGTGGACCTGGACGTGGACGTGGACGTGGACCTGGACGTGGACGCGGACGTGGACGTGGACGTGGACGTGGACGACGTGGACGTGGATGTTGTGGACCTGGACGTGGACGTGGACGCGGTTGTGGACGTGGACGCGGTCGTGGACGTGGACGCGGTCGCGGACTTGGACGCGGACTTGGACACGGTCTTGGACGTGGACGTGGACGCGGACTTAGACGCGGTCGCGGACGTGGACGCGGTCGTGGACGCGGTCGTGGACGTGGACGCGGACTTGGACGCGTTCGTGGACGTGGACGTGGACGGGGACACGGTCGTGGACGTGGACGTGGACGTGGTCGTGGACGTGGACGTGGACGGGGACGTGGACGTGGACCTGGACGTGGACGTGGACCTGGACGTGGACGTGGTCGGGGACGTGGACGTGGACCTGGACGTGGGCGTGGACGTGGAGGACGTGGACGTGGACGCGGACGCGGACGTGCGGACGTGGACGTGGACGCGGACGTGGACGTGGTGGACGTGGACGCGGACGTGGACGTGGTGGACGTGGACGTGCGGACGTCGACGTGGAGGTCGACGCGGTCGTGGACGTGGACGTGGACGCGGACGTGGGCGTGGACGCGGACATGGACGTGGTCGTGGAATCGGACGTGGGCGTGGACGCGGACGTGGACGTGGTCGTGGACGTGGGCGTCGACGTGGACGGACGCGGTCGTGGACGTGGACGCGGGCGTGGACGTGGGCGCGGTCGTGGTGGTCGTGGACGTGGTGGTGGACGTGGACGTGGACGTAGGCGTGGACGTGGGCGTGGACGTGGACGGACGCGGTCGTGGACGTGGACGTGGACGTGGACGCGGACGTGGACGCGGACGTGGACGTGGACGAGGACGCGGTCGTGGACGTGGACGCGGGCGTGGACGTGGACGCGGGCGTGGACGTGGACGCGGTCGTGGTGGTCGTGGACGTGGTGGTGGACGTGGACGTGGACGTGGACGTGGACGTGGACGTAGGCGTGGACGTGGGCGTGGACGTGGACGGACGCAGTCGTGGACGTGGACGTGGACGCGGACGCGGACGTGGACGCGGACGTGGACGTGGACGAGGACGTGGTCGTGGACGTGGACGTGGACGTGGTCGTGGACGTGGTCGTGGACGTGGATGCGGTCGTGGACGTGGTCGCGGTCGCGGACGCGGACGTGGTCGCGGTCGCGGACGCGGACGCGGTCGCGGACGTGGACGCGGACGTGGTCGCGGAAGTGGACGCGGACGTGGACGCGGACGTGGACCCGGACGTGGACGCGGTCGCGGACGCGGTCGTGGACGCGGTCGCGGACGCGGTCGTGGACGCGGACGGGGACGCGGACGTGGACGCGGACGTGGACGCGGACGTGGACGCGGACGTGGACGCGGACGTGGACGCGGACGTGGACCCGGACGTGGACCTGGACGTGGACGCGGACGTGGACGTGGACGCGGACGCGGACGCGGTCGTGGACGTGGTCGTGGACGGGACGTGGACATGGACGACGTGGACATGGACGTGGTGGACCTGGACGTGGAGGTGGACGCGGTCGTGGTCGCGGTCGTGGACGTGGACGCGGACTTGGACGCGGTCGTGGACGTGGACGCGGACGTGGACGCGGTCGTGGACGTGGATACGGACGTGGACGTGGACGTGGACGTGGACCTGGACGTGGACGCGGTCGTGGACGCGGTCGTGGACGCGGACGCGGACGCGGACGCGGACGTGGTCGCGGACGTGGACGTCGTGGACGTGGACGTGGTGGACGTGGACGTCGAGGACGTGGTCGTGGACGTGGACGCAGTGGACGTGGACGCGGACGTGGACGTGGACGTGGACGGGGACGGGGACGCGGACGCGGACGTGGTCGGGGACGGGGACGCGGACGCGGACGCGGACGCGGACGTGGTCGTGGACGCGGACGCGGACGCGGACGCGGACGCGGACGTGGTCGTGGACGCGGACGCGGGCGCGGACGTGGACGGTCGCGGACGCGGACGCGGGCGCGGACGTGGACGGACGCGGTCGTGGACGCGGGCGCGGGCGTGGACGGACGCGGTCGTGGACGTGGACGTGGGCGTGGACGTGGACGTGGTGGTGGACGTGGACGTGGTGGACGTGGACGTGGACGTGGTGGACGTGGACGTGGACGTTGATGCGGACGTGGACGTGGACGAGGACGTGGACGTGAACGCGGACATGGTCGTGGACGTGGATGCGGACGTGGACGTGGACGTCGTGGACGCGGACGTGGACGCGGACGTGGACGTGGACGTGGTGGACGTGGACGTGGACGTTGATGCGGACGTGGACGTGGACGAGGACGTGGACGTGAACGCGACATGGTCGTGGACGTGGATGCGGACGTGGACGTGGACGTCGTGGACGCGGACGTGGACGCGGACGTGGACGTGGACGTGGTGGACGTGGACGAGGACCCGGTCGCGGACGCGGACGTGGACGCGGATGCGGACGTGGACGTGGAGGACGTGGTCGTGGTCGCGGACGAGGACGTGGAGCACGTGGTCGTGGACGTGGACGTGGACGTGGACGCGATCATGGACGTGGTCGTGGACGCGGACGCGGACGTAGACGTGGACGTGGTCGCGGACGTGGACGTGGACGCGGACGTGGTCGTGGACGTGGACGTGGGCGTGGAGGTGGACGGACGCGGTCGTGGACGTGGACGTGGGCGTGGACATGGATCCGGTCGTGGTGGTCATGGACGTGGACGTGGACGGGGTGGTGGACGTGGACGTGGACGTGGACCTCGACGTGGACGCGGACGTGGACGTGGACGTGGTCGTGGACGTGGACGACGTGGACGTGGACGTGGTGGACCTGGACGTGGACGTGGACGCGGTCGTGGACGCGGTCGTGGACGTGGACGCGGACGCGGACGCGGACGTGGACGCGGACGCGGACGCGGTCGTGGACGTGGACGCGGACGCGGACGCGGTCGTGGACGTGGACGCGGTCGTCGACGCGGTCGTGGACGTGGACGTGGACGTGGACGGGGACGCGGTCGTGGACGTGGACGTGGACAGGGACGCGGTCGTGGACGTGGACGCGGTCGTGGACGCGGATGTGGACGGGGACGCGGTCGTGGACGCGGACGGGGACGGCGGACGTGGTCGTGGACGCGGTCGTGGACGTGGACGCGGACGCGGACGCGGTCGTGGACGTGGACGCGGACGCGGACGCGGTCGTGGACGTGGACGCGGACGCGGACGCGGTCGTGGACGTGGACGCGGACGCGGACGCGGTCGTGGACGTGGACGCGGACGCGGACGCGGTCGTGGACGTGGACGTGGACGTGGTCGTGGACGTGGACGTGGACGGGGACGTGGACGTGGACGCGGACGTGGACGTGGACGGGGACCTGGACGTGGACGTGGTCGGGGACGTGAACATGGACGTGGACGTGGTCGGGGACGTGGACATGGACGTGGACGTGGGCGTGGACGTGGAGGACGCGGACGTGGACGTAGACGTGGTGGACGTGGACGTGGACGTGGTGGACGTGGACGTCGACGCGATCGTGGACGTGGACGTGGACGCGGACATGGGCATGGACGCGGACGTGGACGCGGACATGGGCATGGACGCGGACGTGGACGTGGTCGTGGACGTAGACGTGGGTGTGGACGCGGACGTGGACGTGGTCGTGGACGTGGGCGTGGACGTGGACGGACGCGGTCGTGGACATGGATGCGGGCGTGGACGTGGACGCGGTCGTGGTGGTCGTGGACGTGGTGGTGGACGTGGACGCGGACGTGGACGTGGTCGTGGACGTGGGCGTGGACGTGGACGGACGCGGTCGTGGACATGGACGCGGGCGTGGACGTGGACGCGATCGTGGTGGTCGTGGACGTGGTGGTGGGCGTGGACGCGGACGTGGACGTAGGCGTGGACGTGGGCGTGGACGTGGACGGACGCGGTCGTGGACGTGGACGTGGACGTGGACGCGGACGTGGACGTGGACGAGGACGCGGTCGAGGACGTGGACGTGGACGTGGACGTGGTCGTGGACGTGGTCGTGGACGCGGACGTGGTCGCGGACGTGGGCGTGGACGTGGTCGCGGAGGCGGTCGCGGTCGCGGACGTGGTCGCGGACGCGGTCGCGGACGCGGACGTGGTCGCGGACGTGGTCGCGGACGAGGTCGTGGACGCGGACGCGGTCGTGGACGCGGACGCGGTCGTGGACGCGGACGCGGACGCGGTCGTGGACGCGGACGTGGACGCGGACGTGGACGCGGACGTGGACCCGGACGTGGACCCGGACGTGGACCTGGACCTGGACGTGGTCGTGGACGTCGACGTGGACGCGGACGCGGTCGTGGACGCGGACGTGGACGGGACGTGGACGTGGACGACGTGGACGTGGACGTGGTGGACCTGGACGTGGAGGTGGACGCGGTCGTGGACGTGGTCGTGGACGTGGACGTGGACGCGGACGCGGACGTGGACGTGGACGTGGTGGACGTGGACGTGGACGTGGACGTGGACGAGGTCGCGGGCGTGGACGTGGACGAGGTCGCGGGCGTGGACGTGGACGCGGACGCGGACGTGGACGTGGACGAGGTCGCGGGCGTGGACGTGGACGCGGACGCGGACGTGGACGTGGACGAGGTCGCGGACGTGGTCGTGGACGCGGACGCGGACGTGGACGTGGACGCGGACGCGGACGTGGTCGTGGACGCGGACGTGGGCGGGGACGTGGACGGACGCGGTCGTGGACGTGGACGTGGACGTGGGCGTGGACGTGGGCGCGGTCGTGGTGGTCGTGGACGTGGACGTGGTGGTGGACGTGGACGTGGACGTGGACGTGGGCGTGGACGTGGACGTGGACGTGGGCGCCGACGTGGACGTGGACGTGGTCGTGGTCGTGGACGCGGACGTGGAAGCGGTCGCGGACGCGGACGTGGACGCGGTCGTGGACGGGGTCGTGGACGCGGACGCGGTCGTGGACGCGGTCGTGGACGCGGACGTGGACGCGGTCGTGGACGTGGACGTGTGGTCGTGGACGTGGACGCGTGGACGTGGACGCGGACGCGGACGTTGCGGACGTGGACGCGGACGTGGCGGACGTGGACGCGGACGTGGCGGACGTGGACGCGGACGCGGACGCGGACGTGGACGCGGACGAGGACGCGGAAGAGGACGCGGACGTGGACGCGGTCGTGGACGCGGACGCGGACGTGGACGCGGACGCGGTCGTGGACGCGGACGTGGACGCGTTCGCGGACGTCGACGCGGACGCGGTCGCGGACGTCGACGCGGACGCGGACGCGGACGTGGAGCGGACGCGGACGTGGACGCGGACGCGGTGGACGTGGACGTGGTGGTGGACGTGGACGTGGTGGACGTGGACGTGGACGTGGTGGACGTGGACGTGGACGTTGATGCGGACGTGGACGTGGACGAGGACGTGGACGTGAACGCGGACATGGTCGTGGACGTGGATGCGGACGTGGACGTGGACGTCGTGGACGCGGACGTGGACGCGGACGTGGACGCGGACGTGGACGTGGTGGACGTGGACGCGGACCCGGTCGCGGACGCGGACGTGGACGCGGACGCGGACGTGGACGTGGAGGACGTGGTCGTGGACGCGGACGAGGACGTGGAGCACGTGGTCGTGGACGTGGACGTGGACGTGGACGCGATCATGGACGTGGTCGTGGACGCGGACGCGGACGTGGACGTGGACGTGGACGCGGACGTGGACGTGGACGTGGACGTGGACGCGGACGTGGTCGTGGACGTGGACGTGGGCGTGGACGTGGACGGACGCGGTCGTGGACGTGGACGTGGGCGTGGACATGGATCCGGTCGTGGTGGTCATGGACGTGGACGTGGACGGGGTGGTGGACGTGGACGCGGACGCGGACGTGGACGTGGTCGCGGACGCGGACGTGGACGTGGTCGTGGACGTGGACGTGGACGTGGTGGACCTGGACGTGGACGTGGACGTGGACGTGGACGTGGACGCGGTCGTGGACGCGGTCGTGGACGTGGACGCGGACGCGGTCGTGGACGTGGACGCGGTCGTGGACGTGGACGCGGTCGCGGACGCGGTCGTGGACGTGGACGCGGTTGCGGACGCGGTCGTGGACGTGGACGCGGACGCGGACGCGGTCGTGGACGTGGACGCGGTCGTCGACGCGGTCGTGGACGTGGACGCGGACTTCGACGCGGACGCGGTCGTGGACGTGGACGCGGTCGTCGACGCGGTCGTGGACGTGGACGCGGACTTCGACGCGGTCGTGGACGTGGACGCGGACTTCGACGCGGTCGTGGACGTGGACGTGGACGTGGACGGGGACGCGGTCGTGGACGTGGACGTGGTCGTGGACGCGGACGTGGACGGGGACGTGGACGTGGACGTGGACGTGGACGGGGACCTGGACGTGGACGTGGTCGGGGACGTGAACATGGACGTGGACGTGGTCGGGGACGTGGACATGGACGTGGACGTGGGCGTGGACGTGGAGGACGCGGACGTGGACGTAGACGTGGTGGACGTGGACGTGGACATGGTGGACGTGGACGTGGACGTCGACGCGATCGTGGACGTGGACGTGGACGCGGACATGGGCATGGACGCGGACGTGGACGCGGACATGGGCATGGACGCGGACGTGGACGTGGTCCTGGACGTAGACGTGGGTGTGGACGCGGACGTGGACGTGGTCGTGGACGTGGGCGTGGACGTGGACAGACGCGGTCGTGGACATGGATGCGGGCGTGGACGTGGACGCAGTCGTGGTGGTCGTGGACGCGGTGGTGGACGTGGACGCGGACGTGGACGTGGTCGTGGACGTGGGCGTGGACGTGGACGGACGCGGTCGTGGACATGGACGCGGGCGTGGACGTGGACGCGGTCGTGGTGGTCGTGGACGTGGTGGTGGGCGTGGACGCGGACGTGGACGTAGGCGTGGACGTGGGCGTGGACGTGGACGGACGCGGTCGTGGACGTGGACGTGGACGTGGACGTGGACGCGGACGTGGACGTGGACGAGGACGCGGTCGAGGACGTGGACGTGGACGTGGACGTGGACGTGGTCGTGGACGCGGACGTGGTCGCGGACGTGGGCGTGGACGTGGTCGCGGACGCGGTCGCGGACGCGGACGTGGACGCGGTCGTGGACGCGGACGTGGACGCGGTCGTGGTCGCGGACGCGGACGCGGTCGAGGACGCGGACGCGGTCGTGGACGCGGACGTGGACGCGGATGTGGACGCGGACGTGGACGCGGACGTGGACGCGGACGTGGACCCGGACGTGGACCCGGACGTGGACCTGGACGTGGACGTGGTCGTGGACGTAGACGTGGACGCGGACGCGGACGCGGTCGTGGACGCGGACGTGGACGGGACGTGGACGACGTGGACGTGGACGTGGTGGACGTGGTCGTGGACGTGGTCGTGGACGTGGACGTGGAGGTGGACGCGGTCGTGGACGTGGTCGTGGACGTGGTCGTGGACGTGGACGCGGACGCGGACGTGGACGTGGACGTGGTGGACGTGGACGTGGACGAGGTCGCGGGCGTGGACGTGGACGTGGACGCGGTCGTGGACGTGGACGAGGTCGCGGACGTGGTCGTGGACGCGGACGCGGACGTGGACGTGGACGCGGACGCGGACGTGGTCGTGGACGCGGACGTGGGCGGGGACGTGGACGGACGCGGTCGTGGACGTGGACGTGGACGTGGGCGTGGACGTGGGCGCGGTCGTGGTGGTCGTGGACGTGGACGTGGTGGTGGACGTGGACGTGGACGTGGGCGTGGACGTGGACGTGGACGTGGGCGTGGACGTGGACGCGGACGTGGACGTGGTCGTGGACGCGGACGTGGAAGCGGTCGCGGACGCGGACGTGGACGCGGTCGTGGACGGGGTCGTGGACGCGGACGCGGTCGTGGACGCGGTCGTGGACGCGGACGTGGACGCGGTCGTGGACGTGGACGTGTGGTCGTGGACGTGGACGCGTGGACGTGGACGCGGACGCGGACGTTGCGGACGTGGACGCGGATGTGGCGGACGTGGACGCGGACGTGGTCGTGACGCGGACGCGGACGCGGACGGGGACGCGGACGAGGACGCGGACGAGGACGCGGACGCGGACGCGGTCGTGGACGCGGACGCGGACGTGGACGCGGACGCGGACGCGGACGCGGATGCGGACGGGGACGTGGCGGACGCGGACGCGGACGTGGACGTGGACGTGGACGTGGACGCGGTGGTGGTCGTGGACGTGGACGTGGTCGTGGACGTGGACGTGGACGTGGACGTGGTCGTGGACGTGGACGCGGTGGTGGTCGTGGACGTGGACGTGGTCGTGGACGTGCACGTGGACGTGGACGTGGTTGCGGACGTGGACGTGGACGTGGACGAGGACGTGGACGTCGTGGACGCGGACGTGGACGTCGTGGACGTGGACGTGGACGTCGTCGTGGACGTGGACGTGGTGGACGTGGACGTGGACGTAGATGCGGACGTGGTCGTGGACGAGGACGTGGACGTGGACGCGGACCTGATCGTGGACGTGGACGTGGACGCGGACCTGATCGTGGACGTGGACGTGGACGTGGACGTCGTGGACGTGGACGTGGACGCGGACGCGGACGCGGACCTCTCCCGTTCTGCTCCGTCGACATGCCCATGGACGAAGAAAAATCCTCGCGACAGTGTCAACGCCGAAGTCTTCTACCACTTCGCCGACAACGGTTACGTAACACCTGCGACAGTCAACACAAACGAAGCAGAAAGGATAGGCGGACGCGGACGCGGACGTGGACGCCGACGCGGACGTGGAGGACGCGGACGTGGACGCCGACGCGGACGTGGAGGACGCGGTCGTGGACGCGGACGCGGACGTGGAGGACGCGGTCGTGGACGCCGACGCGGACGTGGAGGACGCGGTCGTGGACGCCGACGCGGACGTGGAGGACGCGGTCGTGGACGCCGACGCGGACGTGGAGGACGCGGTCGTGGACGCCGACGCGGACGTGGAGGACGCGGTCGTGGACGCCGACGCGGACGTGGAGGACGCGGTCGTGGACGCGGACGCGGACGTGGAGGACGCGGTCGTGGACGCCGACGCGGACGTGGTGGACGCGGTCGTGGACGCGGACGCGGACGTGGAGGACGCGGTCGTGGACGCGGACGCGGACGCGGACGTGGAGGACGCGGACGCGGACGCGGTCGTGGAGGACGCAAACGAGGACGCGGTGGACGTGGACGCGGACGTGGACGTCGACGTGGTCGTGGACGTGGACGCGGACGCGGACGTGGACGTGGACGCGGACGGACGTGGTCGTGGACGTGGTCGTGGACGTGGACGTGGTCGCGGACGCGGACGTGGACGTGGACGCGGACGGACGTGGTCGTGGACGTGGTCGTGGACGTGGACGTGGTCGCGGACGTGGACGTGGACGTGGACGTGGACGTGGACGTGGACGCGGTCGTGGACGCGGACGCGACGCGGTCGTGGACGTAGACGTGGACGTGGACGTGGACGTGGACGTGGTCGTGGACGTGGGCTTGGACGTGGACGCGGTCGTGGTGGACGTGGACGTGGTGGTGGACTTGGACGCGGACGTGGACGTAGGCGTGGACGTGGGCGTGGACGTGGACGGACGCGGTCGTGGTCGTGGACGCGGTCGTGGACGTGGACGTGGTCGCAGACGTGGTCGCGGACGTGGTCGCGGACGCGGACGTGGACGCGGACGTGGTCGCGGACGTGGTCGCGGACGTGGTCGCGGACGTGGACGCGGACGTGGACGCGGACGTGGACCCGGACGTGGACCCGGACGTGGACCCGGTCGCGGACGCGGTCGCGGACGCGGTTGCGGACGCGGTCGTGGACGCGGACGTGGACGCGGACGTGGACGCGGACGTGGACGCGGACGTGGACCCGGACGGGACCCGGACGTGGACGTGGTCGTGGACGTAGACGCGGACGCGGACGCGGACGCGGTCGCGGACGTGGACGTGGACGGGACGTGGACGTGGACGACGTGGACGCGGTCGTGGTGGACCTGGACGTGGAGGTGGACGCGGTCGTGGACGCGGTCGCGGACGCGGACGCGGTCGCGGACGCGGACGCGGTTGCGGACGCGGTCGGGGACGCGGTCGCGGACGCGGACGCGGTCGCGGACGTGGACGTGGACGTGGTGGACGTGGACGTGGACGCGGACGTGGACGTGGACGCGGACGTGGTGGACGTGGACGTGGTGGACGTGGACGTGGACGAGGACGTGGAGGACGTGGTCGTGGACGTGGTCGTGGACGCGGTCGTGGACGTGGTCGTGGACGCGGACGCCGACGTGGACGAGGACGCGGACGTGGTCGTGGACGCGGACGCGGACGCGGACGCGGACGCGGACGCGGACGCGGACGTGGTCGTGGACGTGGACGCCGACGTGGACGCGGACGGACGCGGTCGTGGACGCGGACGTGGGCGTGGACGTGGGCGCGGTCGTGGTGGTCGTGGACGTGGACGTGGTGGTGGACGTGGACGTGGACGTGGACGTGGGCGTGAACGTGGCCGTGGACGTGGACGTGGACGTGGTGGTGGACGTGGACGTGGTCGTGGACCTGGACGTGGTCGTGGACGTGGACGTGGACGTGGACGCGGTCGCGGACGCGGACGTGGACGCGGTCGTGGACGGGGTCGTGGACGAGGACGTGGACGCGGTCGCGGACGCGGTCGCGGTCGCGGACGCGGACGCGGACGCGGTCGCGGACGCGGACGTGGACGCGGTCGTGGACGTGGACGCGTGGTCGTGGACGTGGACGCGTGGACGAGGACGCGGACGTGGACGTGGACGCGGACGTGGCGGACGTGGACGCGGACGTGGCGGACGTGGACGCGGACGTGGCGGACGTGGACGTGGACGTGGTCGTGACGCGGACGCGGACGCGGACGAGGACGCGGACGTGGACGCGGTCGTGGACGCGGACGCGGACGAGGACGCGGTCGTGGACGCGGACGCGGTCGTGGACGCGGACGCGGACGCGGTCGTGGACGCGGACGCGGACGAGGACGCAGACGCGGTCGTGGACGCGGACGTGGACGCGGTCGCGGACGTCGACGCGGACGCGGACGTCGACGTGGACACAGACGTGGAGCGGACGCGGACGCGGACGTGGACGTGGACGTGGACGCGGTGGTGGTCGTGGACGTGAACGTGGTCGTGGACGTGGACGTGGACGTTGACGCGGTGGTGGACGTTGACGCGGTGGTGGTCGTGGACGTGGACGTGGACGTGGACGTGGACGTGGTCGTGGACGTTGACGCGGTGGTGGTCGTGGACGTTGACGCGGTGGTGGTCGTGGACGTGGACGTGGACGTGGACGCGGACGTGGACGTGGACGCGGACGTGGACGTCGTGGACGCGGACGTGGACGTCGTGCACGTGGACATGGACGTCGTGCACGTGGACGTGGACGTGGTCGCGGACGTGGATGTGGACGCGGACGTGGACGTGGTGGACGCGGACGTGGACGTCGCGGACGTGGACGTCGTGGACGTGGACGTGGACGTGGACGTGGTGGACGTGGACGCGGACGTCGACGTGGACGTGGACGCGGACATGGTCGTGGACGTGGACGAGGACGAGGACGTGGACGTGCACGTGGACGAGGACGTGGACGCGGACATGGTCGTGGACGTGGACGTGGTCGTGGACGTGGACCGGTAGGTTCAACCCACCGTGTGTTCAACCCACCGTGTGTTCAACCCACCGTGTGTTAAACCCTCCGTGTGTTCAACACACCGTGTGTTCAACCCACCGTGTGTTCAACCCACCGTGTGTTAAACCTACCGTGTGTTCAACACACCGTGTGTTCAACACACCGTGTGTTCAACACACCGTGTGTTCAACCCACCGTGTCTTCAACCCACCGTGTGTTCAACCCACCGTGTGTTCAACTCACCGTGTGTTAAACCTACCGTGTGTTCAACCCACCGTGTGTTCAACCCACCGTGTGTTCAACCCACCGTGTGTTAAACCTACGTGTGTTCAACCCACCGTGTGTTCAACCCATTGTGTGTTCAACCCACCGTGTGTTAAACCTACCGTGTGTTCAACCCACTGTGCGTTCAACCCACCGTGTGTTCAACCCACCGTGGGTTAAACCCACCGTGTATTCAACCCACTGTGTGTTCAACACACCGTTTGTTCAACCCACTGTGTGTTCAACCAACCGTGTGTTAAACCCTCCGTGTGTTCAACACACCGTGTGTTCAACCCACCGTGTGTTCAACCCACCGTGTGTTCAACCCACCGTGTGTTCAACACACCGTGTGTTCAACACACCGTGTGTTCAACACACCGTGTGTTCAACACACCGTGTGTTCAACCCATCTTGTGTTCAACACACCGTGTGTTAAACCCACCGTGTGTTAAACCCACCGTGTGTTAAACCCACCGTGTGTTAAACCCACCGTGTGTTAAACCCACCGTGTGTTAAACCTACCGTGTGTTCAACCCACCGTGTGTTCAACCCACCGTGTGTTCAACCCACCGTGTGTTCAACCCTCCGTGTGTTAAACCCACCGTGTGTTCAACCCACCGTGTGTTCAACCCACCGTGTGTTAAACCCACCGTGTGTTAAACCCACCGTGTGTTCAACCCACAGTGTTTTCAACCCACCGTGTGTTCAACCCACCATGTGTTCAACCCACCAAGTGTTAAACCCACCGTTTGTTCAACCCACCATGTGTTCAACACACCGTGTGTTCAACCCACCGTGTGTTCAACCCACCGTGTGTTCAACCCACCGTGTGTTCAACCCACCGTGTGTTAAACCTACCGTGTGTTCAACCCACCGTGTGTTCAACCCACCGTGTGTTCAACCCACCGTGTGTTAAACCTACGTGTGTTCAACCCACCGTGTGTTCAACCCACCGTGTGTTCAACCCACCGTGTGTTAAACCTACCGTGTGTTCAAGTGTGTTCAACCCACCGTGTGTTCAACCCACCGTGTGTTCAACCCACCGTGTGTTCAACCCACCGTGTGTTCAACACACCGTGTGTTCAACCCGCCGTGTGTTAAACCTACCGTGTGTTCAACCCACCGTGTGTTCAACCCACCGTGTGTTCAACCCACCGTGTGTTCAACCCACCGTGTGTTCAACCCACCGTATGTTAAACCAACCGTGTGTTCAACCCACCGTGTGTTAAACCTACCGTGTGTTAAACCTACCGTGTGTTAAACCTACCGTGTGTTCAACCCACCGTGTGTTAAACCCACCGTGCGTTCAACCCACCGTGTGTTAAACCCACCGTGCGTTCAACCCACTGTGTGTTGAACCCACTGCGTGTTAATCCCACCGTGTGTTAAACCCACCGTGTGTTAAACCCACCGTGTGTTAAACCTACCGTGTGTTCAACCCACCGTGTGTTAAACCTACCGTGTGTTAAACCTACCGTGTGTTAAACCTACCGTGTGTTAAACCTACCGTGTGTTCAACCCACCGTGTGTTAAACCCACCGTGTGTTAAACCCACCGTGTTTTCAACCCACAGTGTGTTCAACCCACTGTGTGTTAAACCTACCGTGTGTTAAACCTACCGTGTGTTAAACCTACCGTGTGTTAAACCTACCGTGCGTTCAACCCACCGTGTGTTAAACCCACCGTGCGTTCAACCCACCGTGTGTTAAACCCACCGTGCGTTCAACCCACCGTGTGTTAAACCCACCGCGTGTTAAACCCACCGTGTGTTAAACCTACCGTGTGTTAAACCCACCGTGTGTTAAACCTACCGTGTGTTAAACCTACCGTGTGTTAAACCTACTGTGTGTTAAACATACCGTGTGTTCAACCCACCGTGTGTTAAACCCACCGTGTGTTAAACCCACCGTGTTTTCAACCCACCGTGTGTTCAACCCACCGTGTGTTAAACCTACCGTGTGTTAAACCTACCGTGCGTTCTACCCACCGTGTGTTAAACCCACCGTGCGTTCAACCCACCGTGTGTTAAACCTACCGTGTGTTAAACCTACGGTGTGTTAAACCTACCGTGCGTTCAACCCACCGTGTGTTAAACCCACCTTGCGTTCAACCCACCGTGTGTTAAACCCACCGTGCGTTCAACCCACCGTGTGTTAAACCCACCGTGCGTTCAACCCACCGTGTGTTAAACCCACCGCGTGTTAAACCCACCGTGTGTTAAACCCACCGTGTGTTAAACCTACCGTGTGTTAAACCCACCGTGTGTTAAACCTACCGTGTGTTAAACCTACCGTGTGTTAAACCTACCGTGTGTTAAACCAACCGTGTGTTAAACCTACCGTGTGTTCAACCCACCGTGTGTTAAACCCACCGTGTGTTAAACCCACCATGTCTTCAACCCACCGTGTGTTCAGCCCACCGTGTGTTAAACCTACCATGTGTTCAACCCACCGTGTGTTAAACCTACCGTGTGTTAAACCTACCGTGTGTTTAACCTACCGTGTGTTAAACCTACCGTGTGTTCAACCCCCCGTGTGTTAAACCCACCGTGCGTTCAACCCACCGTGCGTTAAACCCACCGTGCGTTCAACCCACCGTGTGTTAAACCCACCGCGTGTTAAACCCACCGTGTGTTAAACCCACCGTGTGTTAAACCTACCGTGTGTTCAACCCACCGTGTGTTAAACCTACCGTGTGTTAAACCTACCGTATGTTAAACCTACCGTGTGTTAAACCGACCGTGTGTTTAACCCACTGTGTGTTAAACCCAACGTGTGTTAAACCCACCGTGTTTTCAACCCACCGTGTGTTCAAACCACCGTGTGTTAAACCTACCGTGTGTTAAACCTACCGTGTGTTAAACCTACCGTGTGTTAAACCTACCGTGTGTTAAACCTACCGTGTGTTAAACCTACCGTGTGTTCAACCCACCGTGTGTTAAACCCACCGTGTGTTAAACCCACCGTGTGTTCAACCCACCGTGTGTTCAACCCACCGTGTGTTAAACCTACGTGTGTTCAACCCACCGTGTGTTCAACCCACCGTGTGTTCAACCCACCGTGTGTTAAACCTACTGTGTCTTCAAGTGTGTTCAACCCGCCATGTGTTAAACCTACCGTGTGTTCAACCCACCGTGTGTTCAACCCACCGTGTGTTCAACCCACCGTGTGTTCAACCCACCGTGTGTTAAACCAACCGTGTGTTCAACCCACCGTGTGTTAAACCTACCGTGTGTTTAACCTACCGTGTGTTAAACCTACCGTGTGTTAAACCTACCGTGTGTTCAACCCACCGTGTGTTAAACCCACCGTGCGTTCAACCCACCGTGTGTTAAACCCACCGTGCGTTCAACCCACCGTGTGTTAAACCTACCGTGTGTTCAACCCACCGTGTGTTCAACCCACCGTGTGTTCAACCCACCGTGTGTTAAACCCACCGTGTGTTAAACCCACCGTGTGTTCAACCCACCGTGTGTTCAACCCACCGTGTGTTAAACCAACCGTGTGTTCAACCCACCGTGTGTTAAACCCACCGTGCGTTCAACCAACCGTGTGTTAAACCCACCGTGCGTTCAACCCACCGTGTGTTCAACCCACCGTGTGTTAAACCTACCGTGTGTTCAACCCACCGTGTGTTAAACCCACCGTGCGTTCAACCCACCGTGTGTTAAACCCACCGTGCGTTCAACCCACCGTGTGTTAAACCCACCGCGTGTTAAACCCACCGTGTGTTAAACCCACCGTGTGTTAAACCCACCGTGTGTTAAACCCACCGTGTGTTAAACCTACCGTGTGTTCAACCCACCGTGTGTTAAACCTACCGTGTGTTAAACCTACCGTGTGTTAAACCTACCGTGTGTTAAACCTACCGTGTGTTCAACCCACCGTGTGTTAAACCCACCGTGTGTTAAACCCACCGTGTTTTCAACCCACCGTGTGTTCAACCCACCGTGTGTTAAACCTACCGTGTGTTAAACCTACCGTGTGTTAAACCTACCGTGTGTTAAACCTACCGTGCGTTCAACCCACCGTGTGTTAAACCCACCGTGCGTTCAACCCACCGTGTGTTAAACCCACCGTGCGTTCAACCCACCGTGTGTTGAACCCACCGTGCGTTCAACCCACCGTGTGTTAAACCCACCGCGTGTTAAACCCACCGTGTGTTAAACCCACCGTGTGTTAAACCCACCGTGTGTTAAACCCACCGTGTGTTAAACCTACCGTGTGTTAAACCTACCGTGTGTTAAACCTACCATGTGTTAAACCTACCGTGTGTTAAATCTACCGTGTGTTCAACCCGCCGTGTGTTAAACCCATCGTGTGTTAAACCCACCGTGTTTTCAACCCACCGTGTGTTCAACCCACCGTGTGTTAAACCTACCGTGTGTTCAACCCACCGTGTGTTAAACCTACCGTGTGTTAAACCTACCGTGTGTTAAACCTACCGTGTGTTAAACCTACCGTGTGTTCAACCCACCGTGTGTTAAACCCACCGTGCGTTCAACCCACCGTGTGCTAAACCCACCGTGCGTTCAACCCACCGTGTGTTAAACCCACTGCGTGTTAAACCCACCGTGTGTTAAACCCACCGCGTGATAAACCCATCGTGTGTTAATCCCACCGTGTGTTAAACCTACCGTGTGTTCAACCCACCGTGTGTTAAACCTACCGTGTGTTAAACCTACCGTGTGTTAAACCTACCGTGTGTTCAACCCACCGTGTGTTAAACCTACCGTGTGTTAAACCTACCGTGTGTTAAACCTACCGTGTGTTAAACCTACCGTGCGTTCAACCCACCGTGTGTTAAACCCACCGTGCGTTCAACCCACCGTGTGTTAAACCCACCGTGCGTTCAACCCACCGTGTGTTGAACCCACCGTGCGTTCAACCCACCGTGTGTTAAACCCACCGCGTGTTAAACCCACCGTGTGTTAAACCCACCGTGTGTTAAACCCACCGTGTGTTAAACCCACCGTGTGTTAAACCTACCGTGTGTTAAACCTACCGTGTGTTAAACCTACCATGTGTTAAACCTACCGTGTGTTAAATCTACCGTGTGTTCAACCCGCCGTGTGTTAAACCCATCGTGTGTTAAACCCACCGTGTTTTCAACCCACCGTGTGTTCAACCCACCGTGTGTTAAACCTACCGTGTGTTCAACCCACCGTGTGTTAAACCTACCGTGTGTTAAACCTACCGTGTGTTAAACCTACCGTGTGTTAAACCTACCGTGTGTTCAACCCACCGTGTGTTAAACCCACCGTGCGTTCAACCCACCGTGTGCTAAACCCACCGTGCGTTCAACCCACCGTGTGTTAAACCCACTGCGTGTTAAACCCACCGTGTGTTAAACCCACCGCGTGATAAACCCATCGTGTGTTAATCCCACCGTGTGTTAAACCTAACGTGTGTTAAACCTACCGTGTGTTAAACCTATCGTGTGTTAAACCTACCGTGTGTTAAACCTACCGTGTGTTAAACCTACCGTGTGTTAAACCTACCGTGTGTTAAATCTACCGTGTGTTCAACCCACCGTGTGTTAAACCCACCGTGTGTTAAACCCACCGTGTGTTAAACCTACCGTGTGTTCAACCCACCGTGTGTTAAACCTATCGTGTGTTAAACCTAACGTGTGTTAAACCTACCGTGTGTTAAACCTACCGTGTGTTCAACCAACCGTGTGTTAAACCCACCGTGCGTTCAACCCACCGTGTGTTAAACCCACCGTGCGTTTAACCCACCGTGTGTTAAACCCACCGTGTGTTAAACCCACCGTGTGTTAAACCCATCGTGTGTTAATCCCACCGTGTGTTAAACCTACCGTGTGTTCAACCCACCGTGTGTTAAACCTACCGTGTGTTAAACCTACCGTGTGTTAAACCTACCGTGTGTTAAACTGACCGTGTGTTCAACCCACTGTGTGTTAAACCCAACGTGTGTTAAACCCACCGTGTTTTCAACCCACCGTGTGTTCAACCCACCGTGTGTTAAACCTACCGTGTGTTAAACCTACCGTGTGTTAAACCTACCGTGTGTTAAACCTACCGTGTGTTCAACCCACCGTGTGTTAAACCCAACGTGCGTTCAACCCACCGTGTGTTAAACCTAAACCCACCGCGTGTTAAACCCACCGTGTGTTAAACCCACCGTGTGTTAAACCCACCGTGTGTTAAACCCACCGTGTGTTAAACCTACCGTGTGTTAAACCTACCGTGTGTTAAACCTACCGTGTGTTAAACCTACCGTGTGTTAAACCTACCGTGTGTTCAACCCACCGTGTGTTAAACCCACCGTGTGTTAAACCCACCGTGTTTTCAACCCACCGTGTGTTCAACCCACCGTGTGTTAAACCTACCGTGTGTTCAACCCACCGTGTGTTAAACCTATCGTGTGTTAAACCTACCGTGTGTTAAACCTACCGTGTGTTAAACCTACCGTGTGTTCAACCCACCGTGTGTTAAACCCACCGTGCGTTCAACCCACCGTGTGTTAAACCCACCGTGCGTTTAACCCACCGTGTGTTAAACCCACCGCGTGTTAAACCCACCGTGTGTTAAACCCACCGTGTGTTAAATCCACCGTGTGTTAAACCCACCGTGTGTTAAACCTACCGTGTGTTCAACCCACCGTGTGTTAAACCTACCGTGTGTTAAACCTACCGTGTGTTAAACCGACCGTGTGTTAAACCGACCGTGTGTTCAACCCACGTGTGTTAAACCCAACGTGTGTTAAACCCACCGTGTTTTCAACCCACCGTGTGTTCAACCCACCGTGTGTTAAACCTACCGTGTGTTAAACCTACCGTGTGTTAAACCCACCGTGTGTTAAACCTACCGTGCGTTCAACCCACCGTGTGTTAAACCCACCGTGCGTTCAACCCACCGTGTGTTAAACCCACCGTGCGTTCAACCCACCGTGTGTTAAACCCACCGCGTGTTAAACCCACCGTGTGTTAAACCCACCGTGTGTTAAACCCACCGTGTGTTAAACCCACCGTGTGTTAAACCTACCGTGTGTTCAACCCACCGTGTGTTAAACCTACCGTGTGTTAAACCTACCGTGTGTTAAACCTACCGTGTGTTAAACCTACCGTGTGTTCAACCTACCGTGTGTTAAACCCACCGTGCGTTCAACCCACCGTGTGTTAAACCCACCGTGCGTTCAACCCACCGTGTGTTAAACCCACCGCGTGTTAAACCCACCGTGTGTTAAACCCACCGTGTGTTAACCGTGTTAAACCCACCGTGTGTTAAACCTACCGTGTGTTCAACCCACCGTGTGTTAAACCTACCGTGTGTTAAACCTACCGTGTGTTAAACCTACCGTGTGTTAAACCTACCGTGTGTTCAACCTACCGTGTGTTAAACCCACCGTGCGTTCAACCCACCGTGTGTTAAACCCACCGTGCGTTCAACCCACCGTGTGTTAAACCCACCGCTCGTTAAACCCACCGTGTGTTAAACCCACCGTGTGTTAAACCCACCGTGTGTTAAACCCACTGTGTGTTAAACCTACCGTGTGTTCAACCCACCGTGTGTTAAACCTACCGTGTGTTAAACCTACCGTGTGTTAAACCTACCGTGTGTTAAACCTACCGTGTGTTCAACCCACCGTGTGTTCAACCCACCGTGTGTTCAACCCACCGTGTTTTCAACCCACCGTGTGTTCAACCCACCGTGTGTTAAACCTACCGTGTGTTAAACCTACCGTTTGTTAAACCTACCGTGTGTTAAACCTACCGTGCGTTCAACCCACCGTGTGTTAAACCCACCGTGCGTTCAACCCACCGTGTGTTAAACCCACCGTGCGTTCAACCCACCGTGTGTTAAACCCACCGTGAGTTCAACCCACCGTGTGTTAAACCCACCGTGTGTTAAACCCACCGTGTGTTAAACCTACCGTGTGTTCAACCCACCGTGTGTTAAACCTACCGTGTGTTAAACCTACCGTGTGTTAAACCTACCGTGTGTTAAACCTACCGTGTGTTCAACCTACCGTGTGTTAAACCCACCGTGCGTTCAACCCACCGTGTGTTAAACCCACCGTGCGTTCAACCCACCGTGTGTTAAACCCACCGCTCGTTAAACCCATCATGTGTTAAACCCACCGTGTGTTAAACCCACCGTGTGTTAAACCCACCGTGTGTTAAACCCACCGTGTGTTAAACCTACCGTGTGTTCAACCCACCGTGTGTTAAACCTACCGTGTGTTAAACCTACCGTGTGTTAAACCTACCGTGTGTTCAACCCACCGTGTGTTAAACCCACCGTGTGTTCAACCCACCGTGTTTTCAACCCACCGTGTGTTCAACCCACCGTGTGTTAAACCTACCGTGTGCCCTTGCTCCTTTCTCTCGTGTGCCCTTGCTCCTTTCTCTCGTGTGCCCTTGCTCCTTTCTCTCGTGTGCCCTTGCTCATTTCTCTCGTGTGCCCTTGCTCCTTTCTCTCGTGTGCCCTTGCTCCTTTCTCTCGTGTGCCCTTGCTCCTTTCTCTCGTGTGCCCTTGCTCCTTTCTCTCGTGTGCCCTTGCTCCTTTCTCTCGTGTGCCCTTGCTCTTTTCTCTCGTGTGCCCTTGCTCCTTTCTCTCGTGTGCCCTTGCTCCTCCTCTCTCTTGTGTGCCCTTGCTCCTCCTCTCTCTCGTGTGCCCTTGCTCCTCCTCTCTCTGCTGGCTGGGAACCCACATCCATCCTCTGCTACTATCATGTTTCACTCTGCTTTGCCTGCCCCTAAACCGTGAAACCTTGAATCCTAAACCGTGAAACCTTGAACCCTAAACCGTGATATTTTCTGTCAGGCCTGCCACCGCTACGGTCGTCCATCCCGTGCTGCTCTGAACCACCTCCCCACCAACTCACACCTCCCCACCAACTCACACCTCCCCACCAACTCACACCTCCCCACCAACTCACACCTCCCCACCAACTCACACCTCACCACCAACTCACACCTCACCACCAACTCACACCTCACCACCAACTCACACCTCACCACCAACTCACACCTCACCACCAACTCACACCTCCCCACCAACTCACACCTCCCCACCAACTCACACGTCCCTGCCTCCACACTTTGTGTTGCCTTGCCTGTCCCTAAACCCCGAGCAGGCCTGCCAGCGCTACGGGGAGCCGTCGTCCATCGTGTGCTGCTATCGCTGTGACAGGGGCTACCATGTGGCATGCACTCAGCTGCACACCAAGGTGAGCACATGTCCTGTGCTTGAATGAGTGCGAGTGCGTGAGTGAGTGAGCGAGCGAGGGTGTGAGTATGTGATTGAGGAAGTGCGTTGCTGTGTGTGATTGAGGAAGTGCGTTCCTGTGTGTGATTGAGGAAGTGCGTTGCTGTGTGCGATTGAGGAAGTGCGTTGCTGTGTGCGATTGAGGAAGTGTGTTGCTGTGTTCGGTGAGCTGCTGTGCTTCATGCAGGCCAAACACTATGCTGCTGTCCCTCACAATATTCTCTGCACCTCTCTGCACCCCTCTGCACCATCTACCCGCTTCTTCGTTCCTCTGCTCCCTTCTGCACCCCTCTACGTTCCTCTTCACTCACACATCTGCACCTCTCTCCATCCCTCTGCACTGCACCTTCTGCATCCCTCTGCACCCCACCAGTCGCCCTTCAAGGGTCCCTTCCTGTGTCCCAGCCACACGCAGTGCCACAGCTGCGGCTCCAAAGTGCCGGGCAGTGGCACGTCCTCGCGGTGAGACGAGGGAATAACCGGGAGTGGGGATAACAGGGAGTGGGGATAACAGGGAGTGGGGATAACAGGGAGTGGGGATAACAGGGAGTGGGGATAACAGGGAGTGCTGCCTTTCAACCACATGCTTTGTGCTGCCTTTCCTCCCCCCTTCCATGCTTTGTGCTGCCTTGCCTCCCCCCTTCCTCCTCTCGCTCCCCTCCTCTTTCCCCCTTCGGCTTACCTCTCCCCCCCACCCACCCCTCCAGCTGCTGCCTCAACTACATGTTCTGTCACACTTCTCACTCTCCCATCCTCCTCTCCCCTCCTCCTCCCCCCATTCTCCCACCCCCCTCCCCTTCCCCATCCCCCCAGGGGGTTTTTCGCTACATGCTCTTTGACACCTTGCCCTTTTCCCCTATCCCGTTTTGTTCCCTCCTGACCGCCTGTCCGCTCGTTCTTCCCACCGCCCGCAGGTGGTTCTTCAACTACATGCTGTGTGACGCCTGTGGCCGCCTCTTCGTCAAGAAGAAGCACTGCCCCGTCTGCCTCAGGGTAGGTGCCCCGTCTGCCTCAGGGTAGGTGCCCCGTCTGCCTCAGGGTAGGTGCCCCGTCTGCCTCAGGGTAGGTGCCCCGTCTGCCTCAGTGTAGGTGCCCCGTCTGCCTCAGGGTAGGTGCCCCGTCTGCCTCAGGGTAGGTGCCCCGTCTGCCTCAGGGTAGGTGCCCCGTCTGCCTCAGGGTAGGTGCCCCGTCTGCCTCAGGGTAGGTGCCCCGTCTGCCTCAGGGTAGGTGCCCCGTCTGCCTCAGGGTAGGTGCCCCGTCTGCCTCAGGGTAGGTGCCCCGTCTGCCTCAGGGTAGGTGCCCCGTCTGCCTCAGGGTAGGTGCCCCGTCTGCCTCAGGGTAGGTGCCCCGTCTGCCTCAGGGTAGGTGCCCCGTCTGCCTCAGGGTAGGTGCCCCGTCTGCCTCAGGGTAGGTGCCCCGTCTGCCTCAGGGTAGGTGCCCCGTCTGCCTCAGGGTAGGTCCACGTGGGGGAGGAAAGCACTGCTGGGGAGGGTGCAGCCCGGGTGGGGCAGCTGGGGTGGGGCAGCTGGGGTGGGGCAGCTGGGGTGGGGCAGCTGGGGTGGGGCAGCTGGGGTGGGGCAGCTGGGGTGGGGCAGCTGGGGTGGGGCAGCTGGGGTGGGGCAGCTGGGGTGGGGCAGCTGGGGTGGGGCAGCTGGGGTGGGGCAGCTGGGGTGGGGCAGCTGGGGTGGGGCAGCTGGGGTGGGGCAGCTGGGGGGTAGGTGCGGCAGGGGGAGATAAAGTGCAGGTGAGGTATGCTCTTGGTGGCGAATCATCATTGCCAAGTCCCGTGCTTCAGGGTAGGTGGAGTGGGGCAGCTGGGGTGGGTGCAGCTGGGGCGTGACTGACTGTGACTGACAGTGACTGGCTGAAACAAATGCCTCCGTTTGCATTTGATCATCATCAGGTGTTTCCAGGCTCTCATTCCTACTCTCGCTGACTGTCTGCATGTGTGTATGCATGTGTGTATGCATGTGTGTATGCATGTGTGCCTGTGCGTGTGTGTGCATGTGTGTATGCATGTGTGTATGCATGTGTGTATGCATGTGTCTCTGCATGTGTGTATGCATGTGTGTCTGCATGTGTGTCTGCATGTGAGTCTGCATGTGTGTATGCATGTGTGTATGCATGTGTGTATGCATGTGTGTATGCATGTGTGCCTGCATGTGTGTATGCATGTGTGTATGCATGTGAGTCTGCATGTGTGTATGCATGTGTGTATGCATGTGTGTATGCATGTGTGTGTGCATGTGTGTATGCATGTGTGTATGCATGTGTGCCTGCATGTGTGTATGCATGTGTGTCTGCATGTGTATCTGCATGTGATTCTGCATGTGTGTATGCATGTGTGTATGCATGTGTGTATGCATGTGTGTATGCATGTGTGTATGCATGTGTGTATGCATGTGTGTATGCATGTGTGTGTGCATGTGTCTCTGCATGTGTGTATGCATGTGTGTCTGCATGTGTGTCTGCATGTGATTCTGCATGTGATTCTGCATGTGTGTATGCATGTGTGTATGCATGTGTGTATGCATGTGTGTATGCATGTGTGTATGCATGTGTGTATGCATGTGTGTATGCATGTGTGTTTGCATGTGAGTCTGCATGTGAGTCTGCATGTGAGTCTAATGTGTTGACACTATACATGCATCCCCATCCCACCGCCCTCATCGCAGGTGTATCGGGACTCAGAGCCAACGCCAATGGTGTGTTGTGACAAATGCGAGCACTGGGTGCATTGCGCATGTGACAACATCAGGTGGGTAAGAGGTGCCGTTTCTGTACCTGGACACACTTTGTGCATGTGACAGTACTATATTGCAATCACACCTCCCTCCCTCTTCTACTTTCCAGCAACCCCCCTCTCTCTCCCTCCCTTTTCTTTCCTTCCCCCCTTCGCTGTCACAGACACTCTCTCTCACTCCTTGCACTTCTTGACCTTGACCAACCCAATCTATTCCTCACTGTTGACAATTGTTTCACTTCTCCGTGCTTGTTTCACTTCTCCGTGCTTGATTCACTTCTCCGTGCTTGATTCACTTCTCCGTGCTTGATTCACTTCTCCGTGCTTAATTTACTTCTCCGTGCTTGTTTCACTTCTCCGTGCTTGATTCACTTCTCCGTGCTTGATTCACTTCTCCGTGCTTGATTCACTTCTCCGTGCTTGATTCACTTCTCCGTGCTTGATTCACTTCTCCGTGCTTGTTTCACTTCTCCGTGCTTGTTTCACTTCTCCGTGCTTGATTCACTTCTCCGTGCTTGTTTCACTTCTCCGTGCTTGTTTCACTTCTCCGTGCTTGTTTCACTTCTCCGTGCTTGATTCACTTCTCCGTGCTTGATTCACTTCTCCGTGCTTGTTTCACTTCTCCGTGCTTGTTTCACTTCTCCGTGCTTGATTCACTTCTCCGTGCTTGTTTCACTTCTCCGTGCTTGTTTCACTTCTCCGTGCTTGTTTCACTTCTCCGTGCTTGTTTCACTTCTCCGTGCTTGTTTCACTTCTCCGTGCTTGTTTCACTTCTCCGTGCTTGTTTCACTTCTCCGTGCTTGTTTCACTTCTCCGTGCTTGTTTCACTTCTCCGTGCTTGTTTCACTTCTCCGTGCTTGATTCACTTCTCCGTGCTTGATTCACTTCTCCGTGCTTAATTTACTTCTCCGTGCTTGTTTCACTTCTCCGTGCTTGATTCACTTCTTCGTGCTTGATTCAGTTCTCCGTGCTTGATTCACTTCTCCGTGCTTGATTCACTTCTCCGTGCTTGATTCACTTCTCCGTGCTTGTTTCACTTCTCCGTGCTTGTTTCACTTCTCCGTGCTTGTTTCACTTCTCCGTGCTTGTTTCACTTCTCCGTGCTTGTTTCACTTCTCCGTACTTGTTTCACTTCTCCGTGCTTGTTTCACTTCTCCGTGCTTGTTTCACTTCTCCGTGCTTGTTTCACTTCTCCGAGCTTGTTTCACTTCTCCGTGCTTGATTCACTTCTCCGTGCTTGATTCACTTCTCCGTGCTTAATTTACTTCTCCGTGCTTGTTTCACTTCTCCGTGCTTGATTCACTTCTCCGTGCTTGATTCACTTCTCCGTGCTTGATTCACTTCTCCGTGCTTGATTCACTTCTCCGTGCTTGATTCACTTCTCCGTGCTTAAACCTACCGTTTGTTAAACCTACCGTGTGTTAAACCTACCGTGCGTTCAACCCACCGTGTGTTAAACCCACCGTGCGTTCAACCCACCGTGTGTTAAACCCACCGTGCGTTCAACCCACCGTGTGTTAAACCCACCGTGAGTTCAACCCACCGTGTGTTAAACCCACCGTGTGTTAAACCCACCGTGTGTTAAACCCACCGTGTGTTAAACCCACCGTGTGTTAAACCTACCGTGTGTTCAACCCACCGTGTGTTAAACCTACCGTGTGTTAAACCTACCGTGTGTTAAACCTACCGTGTGTTAAACCTACCGTGTGTTCAACCCACCGTGTGTTAAACCCACCGTGTGTTCAACCCACCGTGTTTTCAACCCACCGTGTGTTCAACCCACCGTGTGTTAAACCTACCGTGTGTTAAACCTACCGTTTGTTAAACCTACCGTGTGTTAAACCTACCGTGCGTTCAACCCACCGTGTGTTAAACCCACCGTGCGTTCAACCCACCGTGTGTTAAACCCACCGTGCGTTCAACCCACCGTGTGTTAAACCCACCGTGAGTTCAACCCACCGTGTGTTAAACCCACCGCGTGTTAAACCCACCGTGTGTTAAACCCACCGTGTGTTAAACCCACCGTGCGTTCAACCCACCGTGTGTTAAACCCACCGTGCGTTCAATCCACCGTGTGTTAAACCCACCGCGTGTTAAACCCACCGTGTGTTAAACCCACCGTGTGTTAAACCCACCGTGTGTTCAACCCACCGTGTGTTAAACCTACCGTGTGTTCAACCCACCGTGTGTTAAACCTACCGTGTGTTAAACCTACCGTGTGTTAAACCAACAGTGTGTAAAACCTTCCGTGTGCTCAACCCACCGTGTGTTAAACCCACCGTGTGTTAAACTCACCGTGTTTTCAACCCACCGTGTGTTCAACCCACCGTGTGTTAAACCTAGCGTGTGTTAAACCTACCGTGTGTTAAACCTACCGTGTGTTAAACCTACCGTGGGTTCAACCCACCGTGTGTTCAACCCACCGTGTGTTAAACCAACCGTGTGTTCAACCCACCGTGTGTTAAACCTACCGTGTGTTAAACCTACCGTGTGTTAAACCTACCGTGTGTTAAACCTACCGTGTGTTCAACCCACCGTGTGTTAAACCCACCGTGCGTTCAACCCACCGTGTGTTAAACCCACCGTGCGTTCAACCCACCGTGTGTTAAACCCACCGTGTGTTAAACCCACCGTGCGTTCAACCCACCGTGTGTTAAAGCTACCGTGTGTTAAACCTACCGTGTGTTAAACCTACCGTGTGTTAAACCTACCGTGTGTTAAACCTACCGTGCGTTCAACCCACCGTGTGTTAAACCCACCGTGCGTTCAACCCACCGTCTGTTAAACCCACCGTGCGTTCAACCCACCGTGTGTTAAACCCACCGCGTGTTAAACCCACCGTGTGTTAAACCCACCGTGTGTTAAACCCACCGTGTGTTAAACCCACCGTGTTTTCAACCCACCGTGTGTTCAACCCACCGTGTGTTAAAGCTACCGTGTGTTAAACCTACCGTGCGTTCAACCCACCGTGTGTTAAACCCACCGTGCGTTCAACCTACCTTGTGTTAAACCTACCGTGTGTTAAACCCACCGTGTGTTAAACCTACCGTGTGTTCAACCCACCATGTGTTAAACCTACCGTGTGTTAAACCTACCGTGTGTTAAACCTACCGTGTGTTCAACCCACCGTGTGTTAAACCCACCGTGTGTTAAACCTACCGTGTGTTAAACCTACCGTGTGTTAAACCTACCGTGTGTTCAACTCACCGTGTGTTAAACCCACCGTGTGTTCAACCCACCGTGTTTTCAACCCACCGTGTGTTCAACCCACCGTGTGTTAAACCTACCGTGTGTTAAACCTACCGTTTGTTAAACCTACCGTGTGTTAAACCTACCGTGCGTTCAACCCACCGTGTGTTAAACCCACCGTGCGTTCAACCCACCGTGTGTTAAACCCACCGTGCGTTCAACCCACCGTGTGTTAAACCCACCGTGAGTTCAACCCACCGTGTGTTAAACCCACCGCGTGTTAAACCCACCGTGTGTTAAACCCACCGTGTGTTAAACCCACCGTGCGTTCAACCCACCGTGTGTTAAACCCACCGTGCGTTCAATCCACCGTGTGTTAAACCCACCGCGTGTTAAGCCCACCGTGTGTTAAACCCACCGTGTGTTAAACCCACCGTGTGTTCAACCCACCGTGTGTTAAACCTACCGTGTGTTCAACCCACCGTGTGTTAAACCTACCGTGTGTTAAACCTACCGTGTGTTAAACCAACAGTGTGTAAAACCTACCGTGTGCTCAACCCACCGTGTGTTAAATGTTGTGCCAAAGTACTACAGTGGCACGGTCATCGCACTCCCATTCAGCCTACAAGCCTGCTCAGCTTCTGGAATTTTGTGGGGTGGTGCTTGAAGATGTGTTCTTCATACCCTCAAAGTTTCAGAATCATTGAAGCAGTTTACAAGGCATGGCAACATTTTTAGTTTCAAGATTTATGGCATCCCGGAAGTGTGTGTTACTCTTTTTTGGTAACACCCGAGTTCACCATTTCGGCTGCTGACTCATCTACCGAGCTTTGATTGGTCTGAAAATTAGTGTGGCAGTCCTTTGCCTTGTTTTGCAGGTGTTCACCGAGTTTCAGGACAACCCAGCATCGGAGCAGCACGTGACAGCTGTCGAAAGTTACTGTTCCGTAGTCATGGTGCACTGTTGGCAGCATTTCCCTTGCCACCCTTTCATTGTTGTCATGCCAATGGTGCAGGGACAGGGAATGAGACAAGAAGTACAGGTGGTCAAGTGGGACTCTACCACCCTCCTTTTGAGAAGTGTGGTCTTCCTGGAAGCAGCTTGCAAGAGGGTGCAAGTGGGAAGACAAGCTGACTCATGGTTGGCTTGACTCACTATTGGTAGCCTTGAGTACAGCTCTGAACATCCAAGTGTGGTTGGCTTTGCTGACCTAGCTAGGACGTTTCCCATCCTTCTCTAGCCTTTCTCCCCTAGGACTCAACCTTCTCTGAGTTCCCAGGATGGTCCCAACCCCTTAAGAGTCCCCTAGGCAATGTTGTACTCAACCTCTTCCTTGCATCAATGAAACTACTCGTTTTTCAGCCGAGCTTACGTTTTTGTTCACTGCGTAGCGCATACATCTCTGATGAAAGCAAGCTATATACCGTTAGAAAGCAGACACTTGAAGCTAACGTCTGTCCAAGTTTCAGCTTCGTTTGATATCGGAGCTGATCGTGACGACGTTTTGAACAGAGGCGGTTTGAAGTCGTCAGATTCTGCTGAGGTGGTTTCAAGGGCATCTACGACCCCTAAGTGGACTCTAGACTATAACAAGTGGTATCAGAGCGGTTCTTCTCTGTTCCTGGGTCAACATGGAGGCTGAAGGTTCTGCTCCAGCTGGTCCTAGTGGCAGTGGTGGCGTGAGAGGCGCTGGGGAAGCAGGAAGAGGCGTTGCAGGCGGATCTTCACCAATAGCATCCGTTTCAACACCTGCCAAGGATGATGTGAAGGCATTCAACCTAGAGAAGTTCTCTGGGGAGGATTGGGCATCATGGAGCTTCAGGATGGAGCTCCTATTTAACCATTATGGGCTGCTTGAAGTGATGGATGGAGAATTGAAGAGGCCTGCGAGCGAAGGAGCGACCAAGGAATGGGATCGCCGATCCAAGGATGGATTCTTCCTTCTTTCTCAATGCCTCTCATCCAACCAGCTGCACCACATCAAGCATCTCATCAAGGATATCCAGTGTGGTCCCAAGGCATGGAAAATATTGAAGGATGTCCATGCCCCCAGCAGCGAAGCGATGGTGGTGGTGCTCGAACGACAACTCCATGCGGTGAAGATCAACGAGGGTGATGCCGTACAAGGAGCGTTCGATCAACTCCGGGACCTCTATGTGAAGCTCTCTGCTGCTGGTGTGGACTACCCTGAAAAGATCAAGTGCTACAAGGCTCTCTCCCTGCTGCCGGAGTCGTGGGGCCCCTTGGTGGTCAACCTCAATGGCATGAAGGACTCGTGGTCCCTTGAGTGGATTCGTGCTCAAGTCCTTCAAGAGGAGTTTCGGAGGAAGGAGCTGACCGCCACTGCCGGTGAAGGTGGAGGCTCTGCCTATGGCATGAAAGGCTTCAAGGGACGTGGCAGCAAGAAAGGCAAGGCCAAGGAAGGCTCTGGAGGGGAGCAGTATTCGGGAGGGAAGCGTAGCAATAAGGGAGGCAAGCGGTGTGGCGGCAAGTGTTGGTATTGCCATGTGGAAGGTCACCCATGGTTTAAGTGTCGCAAGCTACCTGATGGTTGGAGGCCTGGTCAGCCATCAATTGAAGGCTCTAAGGGTGTTCATGGAGCTATGGGAGAAGGCATGGGCAGTGAGGAGGGCGATGGAGGTGCCGGCGGACATGGCGGCATGTTCTACCATGTAGGAGAGGCATGCTCCGAGGATATGGTTGTACCAGCCAGCAAGGTTTCTCTTCACCGTTCCTCCCATTGGGTCATCGACACGGGAGCCTTCATGACCATGACCAACCGAGAGGATCTTCTGGACGAAGTCAGGCCATCAAAGGCAGCCACCGTTGTTTCAGCCACCGGCCAAGTTGTACCCGTGCGTGGCGAGGGGAGAGCCATGTTTATGGGTGCGGATGGGAGGCTTGTGGGGCTGAAGCGTGTTCTCCTTGTCCCTGGACTATGTGCCAACCTTCTCTCTACCAAGGCATTGAGTGAGGCAGGGATGAAGATGGAGATGATGGGCACAAAGGTGTTCAAGGCAACTCTGGATGGGCGCCTGTTGTGGGACCTCCGAGGCGGCAAGGACATGCACCGGTCCATGTGGGAGATACCGGTGCTGCCATGGAAGGAGGCGGCTGCGCGCTTGGCTGCTGAAGCTGTAAGAGAAGGGCATGCAAGCCACGTAACCAGTGGAGGAGGTGGTGATGGCAGTGATGGTGGGCTGCTTGTGCATGGGGGGGGTGCACTACCAAGTTTAACTCCTAATACGGGTGAGACGGATTGGCTCACCGCACACCGTCGCTTTGGCCACGTGGCGCTACCTCAGTTACATCAGCTGTTTAAGGAGGAAAGAGTCAAGGGGCTGAGGATAAAGGGGGAGCCCAAGGAGGTGGGCTCTTGTGAGACTTGCTTGACCAGCAAGTTCTCACGATTTCCCTTCCATTCGACGGTGGGGCAGTCAAGTGACCCGGTGGAGCTCGTGCACGTGGATCTTGTGGGGCCCATGAAGGTGAAAGGAGATGGTGGGGCCCTGTATTCCATGACTATGGTGGATGATTATACAAGGCTCACCTGGTCTTTTCCACTTGCAAAGAAGAGTGATGCTGCAAGGGTCATCATTGAAGAGTGGCTGCCCATGGTGGAGCGAGAGAGCGGCAAGCGGGTGAAGGCGATTCGTAGCGACCGTGGTGGGGAGTTTTTGGGAGCGGAGTTCCGGAGCTGGTTGAAGCGGCATGGCATCAAGCAGCAGCTCACCACGGCCTACACCCCTCAGTCCAACGGCGTGGCAGAGAGAGCGAACCGGACCATTATAGAGGGCGGGAGAACGATATTGGTGGACTCGGGTCTACCCTTGCGGTTCTGGCCCCTCGCTATTCGTCATGCTACCGTCATCAAGAACCGGGTGTTGACTCATGTGGGAGGTCAGCATTGGGTCCCTATGGAGAAGTGGAGTGGCAAGAAGCCCCTGGTTGATATGCTTCGTGTCTTCGGGTGCATGGGGCTCGTGCATGTCCCTAAGGAGAAGCGTGACAAGCTTCAAGCGGCGGCGGTGTGGGCTGTTCATTTGGGTCTTGCACGGGGGAGCAAGGGCTGGCTCATGTGGGACCCAAAATCCAACACCATCTTCACCACCAGAGATGCCAAGTTCATGGAGGGGCTCATGTTCAAGGAGTGGTCGGAGCGGGGGAGGAGCAAGGTCACCATTCCGCTTGGAATAGAGGTGGGAACCAACGACCCACTTCTCATTCCCATCGAGTTGTCCTCATCTTCAGAGTTGACAGAGGTGTCACATGACTTGGGAGGTGCTGAAGGGGAGGCAGTAGATGTGGAAGAAGTACTACAGCAAGGGGAGGCCCCTATAGCTGAGAGAGGTGACACCGATGAGGAGGTGCAGCAGCCTACACCATCCCCTAAGCTTCCATCAAGGCGCACAACCCAAGGGAAGCGTGATGCTGTCCGTGGTGGAGCCAAGGAAGGAGCAGCCAAGGAGAGGCCCAAGAGAGCTGCCCATCCAAGGGATTTCCTCAAGTATGAAAGGCTTGGGGTTCCCAAGGCATTGCTGGTCCAAGAGGAGGAATATGAGGAGGAGAAGGGAGCTGAGGGGGAGATGGAGCAGATTTGTTGCTTTGGCGTCAACTTACCTCATGAGCCGGCGTCAATGGAGGAAGCTCTCGCTGGAGATGATCGAGAGGCATGGCTGGCTTCTAGGGAGGATGAGTTCCAGAGCCACATGGAGAATGAAACATGGACCCTTACAAATCTTCCCCCAGGAAGGAAGGCATTGGACTGCACGTGGGTGTTACGTGTGAAGACCGATGCGGAGGGGAGGTTGGAGAGGCGCAAGACAAGGCTTGTGATCAAAGGCTTTCAGCAGAGGGAGGGAATTGACTTTCAAGAGGTGTTTGCTCCTGTTGCCAAGGCTCCTACGCTCCGGTTGTTGCTAGCAGCCGCTGCCGTTTGTGGCTGGAAGGTGGAGCAAATGGATGTGAAGACGGCATTCCTCTATGGCGTGGTAGATGAGGAGATCTACATGAAGCAGCCAGAGGGGTATGATGATGGGAGCGGACGTGTTTGCAGGCTCAACAAGGCCATCTATGGCCTCAAACAAGCTCCAAGGTGCTGGTATGCAAGGCTGGTGGAGGTGTTGGAGGCTCTTGGCTTCAAAGTTAGCGGGTGCGACGAGAGTCTCTTCATGACCGAGGGGGAGGAGGAGAAGGTATTTCTCCTTATCTATGTCGATGACATCCTCCTCTTCTCTCCATTCCTAGAGAGGATCAAGGAGGTGCAAGGGAAGCTGAAAGAGACCTTTCAATGCAAGGCCCTTGGACCAGTGGGGTATTACCTTGGTCTTCACGTGGAGCGGGACGAGGTGAAGGGATGGTTGAGGCTTCACCAACACAAGTACCTTGCAGCCATGGGGGAGAAGTATGGGCTGGAGGAAGGGAGGAGTGTGAAGACTCCTTTACCCTCAGGGTTTCAGCTGCACCTTGATGAAGAGGAGGGTGAGGTGTTGGAGTACGAGCTGCAGCGTCGGTTCCAGTCAATGGTGGGGAGCTTGATGTACGCTTCGGTCAACACTCGCCCCGACATTGCGTTTTCAGTTTCACAGCTCGCTCGTGTGGTGTCTAGGCCCCTTCAAGAGCACCTGGATGCAGCAGAGAGGCTGGTGAGGTACTGCATGGCAACCTCAAGGGTGGGGCTGCAATATTCAGTGCATGGGCAGCTGAAGCAAAAGGGAGTGGAGGAGGTGAGCACAAAGATTGGTGCACCTGCAAGGCGTGATCATTTGTACCTCTCGTGCTTCACCGATGCTACCTGGGCAAGTGACATCAGTGATGGTTCATCCCATGGTGGCTATATATGCTGTGTTGGAGGGAGTCCAGTGAGTTGGAAGTCTAAGAAGCAAGGAGAGATAGCTCACTCATCAACGGAGAGCGAGTACATGGCGTTGTTTCATGGAGTGAAGGAGGTGGTTTGGATGAGGAGGTTGCTTGAGGAGTTGGGGCAGGAGCAAGAGGGTCCTACACCTGTGTTTTGTGACAGCCAAGGAGCAATTGCAATGGCGCGTAATGCTGTGCTCCATGGGCTGAACAAGCACATGCATATCAAGTGGCATTGGGTGAGGAAGGAGGTGAAGAAGGGCACCATCTCCTTGCACTACATCAACACTACCAAGCAACCTGCGGATTTCTTGACTAAGCGGCTTGCAGAGCATCAGCATTGGAGCTGTGCCACCTTGTGTGGCATGTCCTTCAACTAAGGGAGGCAGCTTCAGGGAGCAGCTAAGGGAGGAATGAGAGCACGATGAGGGGGAGTTTGTTGTGCCAAAGTACTACAGTGGCACGGTCATCGCACTCCCATTCAGCCTACAAGCCTGCTCAGCTTCTGGAATTTTGTGGGGTGGTGCTTGAAGATGTGTTCTTCATACCCTCAAAGTTTCAGAATCATTGAAGCAGTTTACAAGGCATGGCAACATTTTTAGTTTCAAGATTTATGGCATCCCGGAAGTGTGTGTTACTCTTTTTTGGTAACACCCGAGTTCACCATTTCGGCTGCTGACTCATCTACCGAGCTTTGATTGGTCTGAAAATTAGTGTGGCAGTCCTTTGCCTTGTTTTGCAGGTGTTCACCGAGTTTCAGGACAACCCAGCATCGGAGCAGCACGTGACAGCTGTCGAAAGTTACTGTTCCGTAGTCATGGTGCACTGTTGGCAGCATTTCCCTTGCCACCCTTTCATTGTTGTCATGCCAATGGTGCAGGGACAGGGAATGAGACAAGAAGTACAGGTGGTCAAGTGGGACTCTACCACCCTCCTTTTGAGAAGTGTGGTCTTCCTGGAAGCAGCTTGCAAGAGGGTGCAAGTGGGAAGACAAGCTGACTCATGGTTGGCTTGACTCACTATTGGTAGCCTTGAGTACAGCTCTGAACATCCAAGTGTGGTTGGCTTTGCTGACCTAGCTAGGACGTTTCCCATCCTTCTCTAGCCTTTCTCCCCTAGGACTCAACCTTCTCTGAGTTCCCAGGATGGTCCCAACCCCTTAAGAGTCCCCTAGGCAATGTTGTACTCAACCTCTTCCTTGCATCAATGAAACTACTCGTTTTTCAGCCGAGCTTACGTTTTTGTTCACTGCGTAGCGCATACATCTCTGATGAAAGCAAGCTATATACCGTTAGAAAGCAGACACTTGAAGCTAACGTCTGTCCAAGTTTCAGCTTCGTTTGATATCGGAGCTGATCGTGACGACGTTTTGAACAGAGGCGGTTTGAAGTCGTCAGATTCTGCTGAGGTGGTTTCAAGGGCATCTACGACCCCTAAGTGGACTCTAGACTATAACATTAAACCCACCGTGTGTTAAACTCACCGTGTTTTCAACCCACCGTGTGTTCAACCCACCGTGTGTTAAACCTACCGTGTGTTAAACCTACCGTGTGTTAAACCTACCGTGTGTTAAACCTACCGTGGGTTCAACCCACCGTGTGTTCAACCCACCGTGTGTTAAACCAACCGTGTGTTCAACCCACCGTGTGTTAAACCTACCGTGTGTTAAACCTACCGTGTGTTAAACCTACCGTGTGTTAAACCTACCGTGTGTTCAACCCACCGTGTGTTAAACCCACCGTGCGTTCAACCCACCGTGTGTTAAACCCACCGTGCGTTCAACCCACCGTGTGTTAAACCCACCGTGTGTTAAACCCACCGTGCGTTCAACCCACCGTGTGTTAAAGCTACCGTGTGTTAAACCTACCGTGTGTTAAACCTACCGTGTGTTAAACCTACCGTGTGTTAAACCTACCGTGCGTTCAACCCACCGTGTGTTAAACCCACCGTGCGTTCAACCCACCGTCTGTTAAACCCACCGTGCGTTCAACCCACCGTGTGTTAAACCCACCGCGTGTTAAACCCACCGTGTGTTAAACCCACCGTGTGTTAAACCCACCGTGTGTTAAACCCACCGTGTTTTCAACCCACCGTGTGTTCAACCCACCGTGTGTTAAAGCTACCGTGTGTTAAACCTACCGTGTGTTAAACCTACCGTGAGTTAAACCTACCGTGTGTTAAACCCACCGTGTGTTAAACCCTCCGTGTGTTCAACACACCGTGTGTTCAACCCACCGTGTGTTCAACCCACCGTGTGTTAAACCCTCCGTGTGTTCAACACACCGTGTGTTCAACCCACCGTGTGTTCAACCCACCGTGTGTTAAACCTACCGTGTGTTCAACACACCGTGTGTTCAACACACCGTGTGTTCAACCCACCGTGTCTTCAACCCACCGTGCGTTCAACCCACCGTGTGTTCAACCCACCGTGTGTTAAACCTACCGTGTGTTCAACCCACCGTGTGTTCAACCCACCGTGTGTTCAACCCACCGTGTGTTAAACCTACGTGTGTTCAACCCACCGTGTGTTGAACCCACCGTGTGTTCAACCCACCATGTGTTAAACCTACCGTGTGTTCAACCCACTGTGCGTTCAACCCACCGTGTGTTCAACCCACCGTGAGTTAAACCCACCGTGTATTCAACCCACCGTGTGTTCAACACACCGTGTGTTCAACCCACCGTGTGTTCAACCAACCGTGTGTTAAACCCTCCGTGTGTTCAACACACCGTGTGTTCAACCCACCGTGTGTTAAACCCACCGTGTGTTAAACCTACCGTGTGTTCAACCCACCGTGTGTTAAACCTACCGTGTGTTCAACCTACCGTGTGTTAAACCTACCGTGTGTTAAACCTACCGTGTGTTAAACCCACCGTGTGTTAAACCCACCGTGTGTTAAACCCACCGTGCGTTCAACCCACCGTGTGTTAAACCCACCGTGCGTTCAATCCACCGTGTGTTAAACCCACCGTGCGTTCAATCCACCGTGTGTTAAACCCACCGTGTGTTAAACCCACCGTGTGTTAAACCCACCGTGCGTTCAACCCACCGTGTGTTAAACCCACCGTGCGTTCAACCCACCGTGTGTTAAACCCACCGTGAGTTCAACCCACCGTGTGTTAAACCCACCGCGTGTTAAACCCACCGTGTGTTAAACCCACCGTGTGTTAAACCCACCGTGCGTTCAACCCACCGTGTGTTAAACCCACCGTGCGTTCAACCCACCGTGTGTTAAACCCACCGTGAGTTCAACCCACCGTGTGTTAAACCCACCGCGTGTTAAACCCACCGTGTGTTAAACCCACCGTGTGTTAAACCCACCGTGTGTTCAACCCACCGTGTGTTAAACCTACCGTGTGTTCAACCCACCGTGTGTTAAACCTACCGTGTGTTAAACCTACCATGTGTTAAACCAACAGTGTGTAAAACCTACCGTGTGCTCAACCCACCGTGTGTTAAACCCACCGTGTGTTAAACTCACCGTGTTTTCAACCCACCGTGTGTTCAACCCACCGTGTGTTAAACCTACCGTGTGTTAAACCTACCGTGTGTTAAACCTACCGTGTGTTAAACCTACCGTGGGTTCAACCCACCGTGTGTTCAACCCACCGTGTGTTAAACCAACCGTGTGTTCAACCCACCGTGTGTTAAACCTACCGTGTGTTAAACCTACCGTGTGTTAAACCTACCGTGTGTTAACCTACGTGTGTTCAACCCACCGTGTGTTAAACCCACCGTGCGTTCAACCCACCGTGTGTTAAACCCACCGTGCGTTCAACCCACCGTGTGTTAAACCCACCGTGTGTTAAACCCACCGTGCGTTCAACCCACCGTGTGTTAAAGCTACCGTGTGTTAAACCTACCGTGTGTTAAACCTACCGTGTGTTAAACCTACCGTGTGTTAAACCTACCGTGCGTTCAACCCACCGTGTGTTAAACCCACCGTGCGTTCAACCCACCGTCTGTTAAACCCACCGTGCGTTCAACCCACCGTGTGTTAAACCCACCGCGTGTTAAACCCACCGTGTGTTAAACCCACCGTGTGTTAAACCCACCGTGTGTTAAACCCACCGTGTTTTCAACCCACCGTGTGTTCAACCCACCGTGTGTTAAAGCTACCGTGTGTTAAACCTACCGTGTGTTAAACCTACCGTGAGTTAAACCTACCGTGTGTTAAACCCACCGTGTGTTAAACCCTCCGTGTGTTCAACACACCGTGTGTTCAACCCACCGTGTGTTCAACCCACCGTGTGTTAAACCCACCGTGTGTTCAACACACCGTGTGTTCAACCCACCGTGTGTTCAACCCACCGTGTGTTAAACCCTCCGTGTGTTCAACACACCGTGTGTTCAACCCACCGTGTCTTCAACCCATCGTGCGTTCAACCCACCGTGTGTTCAACCCACCGTGTGTTAAACCTACCGTGTGTTCAACCCACCGTGTGTTCAACACACCGTGTGTTCAACCCACCGTGTGTTAAACCTACGTGTGTTCAACACACCGTGTGTTCAACCCACCGTGTGTTCAACCCACCGTGTGTTAAATCTACCGTGTGTTCAACACACCGTGTGTTAAACCTACCGTGTGTTAAACCAACCGTGTGTTCAACCCACCGTGTGTTCAACACACCGTGTGTTCAACCCACCGTGTGTTAAACCTACCGTGTGTTAAACCTACCGTGTGTTAAACCTACCGTGTGTTAAACCTACCGTGTGTTAAACCTACCGTGTGTTAAACCTACCGTGGGTTCAACCCACTGTGTGTTCAACCCACCGTGTGTTAAACCAACCGTGTGTTCAACCCACCGTGTGTTAAACCTACCGTGTGTTAAACCTACCGTGTGTTAAACCTACCGTGTGTTAAACCTACCGTGTGTTCAACCCACCGTGTGTTAAATCTACCGTGTGTTCAACACACCGTGTGTTAAACCTACCGTGTGTTAAACCAACCGTGTGTTCAACACACCGTGTGTTCAACACACCGTGTGTTCAACCCACCGTGTGTTCAACCCACCGTGTGTTAAATCTACCGTGTGTTCAACACACCGTGTGTTAAACCTACCGTGTGTTAAACCTACCGTGGGTTCAACCCACCGTGTGTTCAACCCACCGTGTGTTAAACCAACCGTGTGTTCAACCCACCGTGTGTTAAACCTACCGTGTGTTAAACCTACCGTGTGTTAAACCTACCGTGTGTTCAACCCACCGTGTGTTAAACCCACCGTGCGTTCAACCCACCGTGTGTTAAACCCACCGTGCGTTCAACCCACCGTGTGTTAAACCCACCGTGTGTTAAACCCACCGTGCGTTCAACCCACCGTGTGTTAAAGCTACCGTGTGTTAAACCTACCGTGTGTTAAACCTACCGTGTGTTAAACCTACCGTGTGTTAAACCTACCGTGCGTTCAACCCACCGTGTGTTAAACCCACCGTGCGTTCAACCCACCGTCTGTTAAACCCACCGTGCGTTCAACCCACCGTGTGTTAAACCCACCGCGTGTTAAACCCACCGTGTGTTAAACCCACCGTGTGTTAAACCCACCGTGTGTTAAACCCACCGTGTTTTCAACCCACCGTGTGTTCAACCCACCGTGTGTTAAAGCTACCGTGTGTTAAACCTACCGTGTGTTAAACCTACCGTGAGTTAAACCTACCGTGTGTTAAACCCACCGTGTGTTAAACCCTCCGTGTGTTCAACACACCGTGTGTTCAACCCACCGTGTGTTCAACCCACCGTGTGTTAAACCCACCGTGTGTTCAACACACCGTGTGTTCAACCCACCGTGTGTTCAACCCACCGTGTGTTAAACCCTCCGTGTGTTCAACACACCGTGTGTTCAACCCACCGTGTCTTCAACCCACCGTGCGTTCAACCCACCGTGTGTTCAACCCACCGTGTGTTAAACCTACCGTGTGTTCAACCCACCGTGTGTTCAACACACCGTGTGTTCAACCCACCGTGTGTTAAACCCTCCGTGTGTTCAACCCACCGTGTGTTAAACCCACCGTGTCTTCAACCCACCGTGTGTTCAACCCACCGTGTGTTCAACCCACCGTGTGTTAAACCCACCGTGAGTTCAACCCACCGTGTGTTAAACCCACCGCGTGTTAAACCCACCGTGTGTTAAACCCACCGTGTGTTAAACCCACCGTGCGTTCAACCCACCGTGTGTTAAACCCACCGTGTGTTCAACCCACCGTGTGTTAAACCTACCGTGTGTTCAACCCACCGTGTGTTAAACCTACCGTGTGTTCAACCCACCGTGTGTTAAACCTACCGTGTGTTAAACCTACCGTGTGTTAAACCAACAGTGTGTAAAACCTACCGTGTGCTCAACCCACCGTGTGTTAAACCCACCGTGTGTTAAACTCACCGTGTTTTCAACCCACCGTGTGTTCAACCCACCGTGTGTTAAACCTACCGTGTGTTAAACCTACCGTGTGTTAAACCTACCGTGTGTTAAACCTACCGTGGGTTCAACCCACCGTGTGTTCAACCCACCGTGTGTTAAACCAACCGTGTGTTCAACCCACCGTGTGTTAAACCTACCGTGTGTTAAACCTACCGTGTGTTAAACCTACCGTGTGTTAAACCTACCGTGTGTTAAACCTACCGTGTGTTAAACCTACCGTGGGTTCAACCCACTGTGTGTTCAACCCACCGTGTGTTAAACCAACCGTGTGTTCAACCCACCGTGTGTTAAACCTACCGTGTGTTAAACCTACCGTGTGTTAAACCTACCGTGTGTTAAACCTACCGTGTGTTCAACCCACCGTGTGTTAAACCCACCGTGCGTTCAACCCACCGTGTGTTAAACCCACCGTGCGTTCAACCCACCGTGTGTTAAACCCACCGTGTGTTAAACCCACCGTGCGTTCAACCCACCGTGTGTTAAAGCTACCGTGTGTTAAACCTACCGTGTGTTAAACCTACCATGTGTTAAACCTAACGTGTGTTAAACCTACCGTGCGTTCAACCCACCGTGTGTTAAACCCACCGTGCGTTCAACCCACCGTGTGTTAAACCCACCGTGCGTTCAACCCACCGTGTGTTAAACCCACCGCGTGTTAAACCCACCGTGTGTTAAACCCACCGTGTGTTAAACCCACCGTGTGTTAAACCCACCGTGTTTTCAACCCACCGTGTGTTCAACCCACCGTGTGTTAAAGCTACCGTGTGTTAAACCTACCGTGCGTTCAACCCACCGTGTGTTAAACCCACCGTGCGTTCAACCTACCGTGTGTTAAACCTACCGTGTGTTAAACCCACCGTGTGTTAAACCTACCGTGTGTTCAACCCACCATGTGTTAAACCTACCGTGTGTTAAACCTACCGTGTGTTAAACCTACCGTGTGTTCAACCCACCGTGTGTTAAACCCACCGTGTGTTAAAGCCACCGTGTTTTCAACCCACCGTGTGTTCAACCCACCGTGTGTTAAACCTACCGTGTGTTAAACCTACCGTGTGTTAAACCTACCGTGTGTTAAACCTACCGTGCGTTCAACCCACCGTGTGTTAAACCCACCGTGCGTTCAACCCACCGTGTGTTAAACCCACCGTGCGTTCAACCCACGGTGTGTTAAACCCACCGTGCGTTCAACCCACCGTGTGTTAAACCTACCGTGCGTTCAACCCACCGTGTGTTAAACCCACCGTGTGTTAAACCCACCGTGTGTTAAACCTACCGTGTGTTCAACCCACCGTGTGTTAAACCTACCGTGTGTTAAACCTACCGTGTGTTAGACCTACCGTGTGTAAAACCTACCGTGTGTTAAACCCACCGTGTGTTAAACCCACCGTGTGTTAAACCTACCGTGTGTTCAACCCACCGTGTGTTAAACCTACCGTGTGTTAAACCTACCGTGTGTTAAACCTACCGTGAGTTAAACCTACCGTGTGTTAAACCCACCGTGTGTTAAACCCTCCGTGTGTTCAACACACCGTGTGTTCAACCCACCGTGTGTTCAACCCACCGTGTGTTAAACCCTCCGTGTGTTCAACACACCGTGTGTTCAACCCACCGTGTGTTCAACCCACCGTGTGTTAAACCTACCGTGTGTTCAACACACCGTGTGTTCAACACACCGTGTGTTCAACCCACCGTGTCTTCAACCCACCGTGCGTTCAACCCACCGTGTGTTCAACCCACCGTGTGTTAAACCTACCGTGTGTTCAACCCACCGTGTGTTCAACCCACCGTGTGTTCAACCCACCGTGTGTTAAACCTACGTGTGTTCAACCCACCGTGTGTTGAACCCACCGTGTGTTCAACCCACCATGTGTTAAACCTACCGTGTGTTCAACCCACTGTGCGTTCAACCCACCGTGTGTTCAACCCACCGTGAGTTAAACCCACCGTGTATTCAACCCACCGTGTGTTCAACACACCGTGTGTTCAACCCACCGTGTGTTCAACCAACCGTGTGTTAAACCCTCCGTGTGTTCAACACACCGTGTGTTCAACCCACCGTGTGTTCAACCCACCGTGTGTTAAATCTACCGTGTGTTCAACACACCGTTTGTTAAACCTACCGTGTGTTCAACCCATCTTGTGTTCAACACACCGTGTGTTCAACCCACCGTGTGTTAAACCCACCGTGTGTTAAACCCACCGTGTGTTAAACCCACCGTGTGTTAAACCCACCGTGTGTTCAACCCACCGTGTGTTAAACCTACCGTGTGTTCAACCCACCGTGTGTTCAACCCACCGTGTGTTCAACCCACCGTGTGTTAAACCCACCGTGTGTTCAACCCTCCGTGTGTTAAACCCACGGTGTGTTCAACCCACCGTGTGTTCAACCCACCGTGTGTTCAACCCACCGTGTTTTCAACCCACCGTGTGTTCAACCCACCATGTGTTCAACCCACCAAGTGTTAAACCCACCATTTGTTCAACCCACTGTGTGTTCAACACACCGTGTGTTCAACCCACCGTGTGTTCAACCCACCGTGTGTTCAACCCACCGTGTGTTCAACCCACCGTGTGTTAAACCTACCGTGTGTTCAACCCACCGTGTGTTCAACCCACCGTGTGTAAAGCCCACCGTGTGTTCAACCCACCGTGTGTTCAACCCACCGTGTGTTCAACCCACCGTGTGTTAAACCTACCGGTAGGTTTAACACAACGGTAGGTTTAACACACTGTGCGTGGGTTTAACACACGGTGGGTTTAACACACGGTGGGTTGAACACACGGTAGTTTTAACACACGGTGGGTTTAACACACGGTGGGTTTAACACACGGTGGGTTTAACACACGGTGGGTTTAACACGCGGTGGGTTTAACACACGGTGGATTAAACGCACGGTGGGTTTAACACACGGTGGGTGGAACGCACGGTGGGTTTAACACACGGTGGGTTGAACGCACGGTAGGTTTAACACACGGTAGGTTTAACACACGGTAGGTTTAACACACGGTAGGTTTAACACACGGTGGGTTGAACACACGGGGGGCTGAAAACACGTTGGGTTTAACACACGGTGGGTTTAACACGCGGTGGGTTTAACACTCGGTGGGTTGAACGCACGGTGGGTTCAACACACAGTGGGTTGAACGCACGGTGGGTTTAACACACGGTGGGTTGAATGCACGGTGGGTTTAACACACGGTGGGTTGAACGCACGGTAGGTTTAACACACGGTAGGTTTAACACACGGTAGGTTTAACACACGGTAGGTTTAACACACGGTGGGTTGAACACACGGTGGGTTGAAAACACGTTGGGTTTAACACACGGTGGGTTTAACACGCGGTGGGTTTAACACACGGTGGGTTGAACGCACGGTGGGTTCAACACACAGTGGGTTGAACGCACGGTGGGTTTAACACACGGTGGGTTGAACGCACGGTGGGTTTAACACACGGTGGGTTGAACGCACGGTAGGTTTAACACACGGTAGGTTTAACACACGGAAGGTTTAACACACGGTAGGTTTAACACACGGTGGGTTGAACACACGGTGGGTTGAAAACACGGTGGGTTGAACACACGGTGGGTTTAACACACGGTGGGTTGAACACACGGTAGGTTTAACAAAGGGTAGGTTTAACACACGGTGGGTTGAACACACGGTAGGTTTAACACACAGTGGGTTTAACACACGGTGGGTTTTACACACGGTGGGTTTAACACACGGTGGGTTGAAAACACGGTGGGTTGAACACACGGTAGGTTTAACACACGGTAGGTTTAACACACGGTGGGTTTAACACACAGTGGGTTTAACACACGGTGGGTTTAACACGCGGTGGGTTTAACACACGGTGGATTAAACGCACAGTGGGTTTAACACACGGTGGGTGGAACGCACGGTGGGTTTAACACACGGTGGGTTGAACGCACGGTAGGTTTAACACACGGTAGGTTTAACACACAGTAGGTTTAACACACGGTAGGTTTAACACACGGTGGGTTGAACACACGGTGGGTTGAAAACACGTTGGGTTTAACACACGGTGGGTTTAACACGCGGTGGGTTTAACACACGGTGGGTTGAACGCACGGTGGGTTCAACACACAGTGGGTTGAACGCACGGTGGGTTTAACACACGGTGGGTTGAACGCACGGTGGGTTTAACACACGGTGGGTTGAACGCACGGTAGGTTTAACACACGGTAGGTTTAACACACGGTAGGTTTAACACACGGTAGGTTTAACACACGGTGGGTTGAACACACGGTGGGTTGAAAACACGTTGGGTTTAACACACGGTGGGTTTAACACGCGGTGGGTTTAACACACGGTGGGTTGAACGCACGGTGGGTTCAACACACAGTGGGTTGAACGCACGGTGGGTTTAACACACGGTGGGTTGAACGCACGGTGGGTTTAACACACGGTGGGTTGAACGGACGGTAGGTTTAACACACGGTAGGTTTAACACACGGTAGGTTTAACACACGGTAGGTTTAACACACGGTGGGTTGAACACACGGTGGGTTGAAAACACGGTGGGTTTAACACACGGTGGGTTAAACACACGGTGGGTTGAACACACGGTAGGTTTAACACACGGTAGGTTTAACACAGGGTAGGTTTAACACAGGGTAGGTTTAACACACGGTGGGTTGAACACACGGTAGGTTTAACACACAGTGGGTTTAACACACGGTGGGTTTTTCACACGGTGGGTTTAACACACGGTGGGTTGAACACACGGTGGGTTGAACACACGGTAGGTTTAACACACGGTAGGTTTAACACACGGTAGGTTTAACACACGGTAGGTTTAACACACGGTGGGTTGAACACACGGTGGGTTGAAAACACGTTGGGTTTAACACACGGTGGGTTTAACACGCGGTGGGTTTAACACATGGTGGGTTGAACGCACGGTGGGTTCAACACACAGTGGGTTGAACGCACGGTGGGTTTAACACACGGTGGGTTGAATGCACGGTGGGTTTAACACACGGTGGGTTGAACGCACGGTAGGTTTAACACACGGTAGGTTTAACACACGGTAGGTTTAACACACGGTAGGTTTAACACACGGTGGGTTGAAAACACGGTGGGTTGAAAACACGGTGGGTTTAACACACGGTGGGTTAAACACACGGTGGGTTGAACACACGGTAGGTTTAACACACGGTAGGTTTAACACAGGGTAGGTTTAACACAGGGTAGGTTTAACACACGGTGGGTTGAACACACGGTAGGCTTAACACACAGTGGGTTTAACACACGGTGGGTTTTACACACGGTGGGTTTAACACACGGTGGGTTGAACACACGGTGGGTTGAACACACGGTAGGTTTAACACACGGTAGGTTTAACACACGGTAGGTTTAACACACGGTAGGTTTAACACACGGTGGGTTGAACACACGGTGGGTTGAAAACACGTTGGGTTTAACACACGGTGGGTTTAACACGCGGTGGGTTTAACACGCGGTGGGTTGAACGCACGGTGGGTTCAACACACAGTGGGTTGAACGCACGGTGGGTTTAACACACGGTGGGTTGAACGCACGGTGGGTTTAACACACGGTGGGTTGAACGCACGGTAGGTTTAACACACGGTAGGTTTAACACACGGTAGGTTTAACACACGGTAGGTTTAACACACGGTGGGTTGAACACACGGTGGGTTGAAAACACGGTGGGTTTAACACACGGTGGGTTTAACACACGGTGGGTTGAACACACGGTAGGTTTAACACACGGTAGGTTTAACACACGGTAGGTTTAACACAGGGTAGGTTTAACACACGGTGGGTTGAACACACGGTAGGTTTAACACACAGTGGGTTTAACACACGGTGGGTTTTACACACGGTGGGTTTAACGCACGGTGGGTTTAACACACGGTGGGTTGAACGCACGGTAGGTTTAACACACGGTAGGTTTAACACACGGTAGGTTTAACACACGGTAGGTTTAACACACGGTGGGTTGAACACACGGTGGGTTGAAAACACGTTGGGTTTAACACACGGTGGGTTTAACACGCGGTGGGTTTAACACACGGTGGGTTGAACGCACGGTGGGTTCAACACACAGTGGGTTGAACGCACGGTGGGTTTAACACACGGTGGGTTGAACGCACGGTGGGTTTAACACACGGTGGGTTGAACGCACGGTAGGTTTAACACACGGTAGGTTGAACACACGGTAGGTTTAACACACGGTAGGTTTAACACACGGTGGGTTGAACACACGGTAGGTTTAACACACGGTGGGTTTAACACACGGTGGGTTTAACACACGGTGGGTTTAACCCACGGTGGGTTTAACACGCGGTGGGTTTAACACACGGTGGAATAAACGCACGGTGGGTTTAACACACGGTGGGTGGAACGCACGGTGGGTTTAACACACGGTGGGTTGAACGCGCGGTAGGTTTAACACACGGTAGGTTTAACACACGGTAGGTTTAACACACGGTAGGTTTAACACACGGTGGGTTGAACACACGGTGGGTTGAAAACACGTTGGGTTTAACACACGGTGGGTTTAACACGCGGTGGGTTTAACACACGGTGGGTTGAACGCACGGTGGGTTCAACACATAGTGGGTTGAACGCACGGTGGGTTTAACACACGGTGGGTTGAACGCACGGTGGGTTTAACACACGGTGGGTTGAACGCACGGTAGGTTTAACACACGGTAGGTTTAACACACGGTAGGTTTAACACACGGTAGGTTTAACACACGGTGGGTTGAACACACGGTTGGTTGAAAACACGTTGGGTTTAACACACGGTGGGTTTAACACGCGGTGGGTTTAACACACGTTGGGTTGAACGCACGGTGGGTTCAACACACAGTGGGTTGAACGCACGGTGGGTTTAACACACGGTGGGTTGAACGCACGGTGGGTTTAACACACGGTGGGTTGAACGCACGGTAGGTTTAACACACGGTAGGCTTAACACACGGTAGGTTTAACACACGGTAGGTTTAACACACGGTGGGTTGAACACACGGTGGGTTGAAAACACGGTGGGTTTAACACACGGTGGGTTTAACACACGGTGGGTTGAACACACGGTAGGTTTAACACACGGTAGGTTTAACACACGGTAGGTTTAACACAGGGTAGGTTTAACACACGGTGGGTTGAACACACGGTAGGTTTAACACACAGTGGGTTTAACACATGGTGGGTTTTACACACGGTGGGTTTAACACACGGTGGGTTGAACACACGGTGGGTTGAACACACGGTAGGTTTAACACACGGTAGGTTTAACACACGGTGGGTTTAACACACGGTGGGTTTAACACACGGTGGGTTTAACACGCAGTGGGTTTAACACACGGTGGATTAAACGCACGGTGGGTTTAACACACGGTGGGTGGAACGCACGGTGGGTTTAACACACGGTGGGTTGAACGCACGGTAGGTTTAACACACGGTAGGTTTAACACACGGTAGGTTTAACACACGGTAGGTTTAACACACGGTGGGTTGAACACACGGTGGGTTGAAAACACATTGGGTTTAACACACGGTGGGTTTAACACGCGGTGGGTTTAACACACGGTGGGTTGAACGCACGGTGGGTTCAACACACAGTGGGTTGAACGCACGGTGGGTTTAACACACGGTGTGTTCAACCCACCGTGTGTTCAACCCACCGTGTGTTAAACCCTCCGTGTGTTCAACACACCGTGTGTTCAACCCACCGTGTGTTCAACCCACCGTGTGTTAAACCTACCGTGTGTTCAACCCACCGTGTGTTCAACCCACCGTGTGTTAAACCCACCGTGTGTAAAACCCACCGTGTGTGAAACCCACTGTGTGTTAAACCTACCGTGTGTTCAACCCACCGTGTGTTAAACCTACCCAGTGTTAAACCTACCGTGTGTTAAACCTACCGTGCGTTAAACCTACCGTGTGTTCAACCCACCGTGTGTTAAACCCACCGTGTGTTAAACCCACCGTGTTTTCAACCCACCGTGTGTTCAACCCACCGTGTGTTAAACCTACCGTGTGTTAAACCTACCGTGTGTTAAACCTACCGTGTGTTAAACCTACCGTGCGTTCAACCCATCGTGTGTTAAACCCACCGTGCGTTCAACCCACCGTGTGTTAAACCCACCGTGCGTTCAACCCACTGTGTGTTGAACCCACCGTGCGTTCAACCCACTGTGTGTTAAACCCACCGCGTGTTAAACCCACCGTGTGTTAAACCCAACGTGTTTTCAACCCACCGTGTGTTCAACCCACCGTGTGTTAAACCTACCGTGTGTTAAACCTACCGTGTGTTAAACCTACCGTGTGTTAAACCTACCGTGCGTTCAACCCACCGTGTGTTAAACCCACCGTGCGTTCCACCCACCGTGTGTTAAACCCACCGTGCGTTTAATCCACCGTGTGTTAAACCCACCGCGTGTTAAACCCACCGTGTGTTAAACCCACCGTGTGTTAAACCCACCGTGTGTTAAACCCACCGTGTGTTAAACCTACCGTGTGTTCAACCCACCGTGTGTTAAACCTACCGTGTGTTAAACCTACCGTGTGTTAAATCTACAGTGTGTTAAACCTACCGTGTGCTCAACCCACCGTGTGTTAAACCCACCGTGTGTTAAACCCACCGTGTTTTCAACCCACCGTGTGTTCAACCCACCGTGTGTTAAACCTACCGTGTGTTAAATCTACCGTGTGTTAAACCTACCGTGTGTTAAACCTACCGTGGGTTCAACCCACCGTGTGTTCAACCCACCGTGTGTTAAACCAACCGTGTGTTCAACCCACCGTGTGTTAAACCTACCGTGTGTTAAACATACCGTGTGTTAAACCTACCGTGTGTTAAACCTACCGTGTGTTCAACCCACCGTGTGTTAAACCCACCGTGCGTTCAACCCACCGTGTGTTAAACCCACCGTGCGTTCAACCCACCGTGTGTTAAACCCACCGCGTGTTAAACCCACCGTGCGTTCAACCCACCGTGTGTGAAAGCTACCGTGTGTTAAATCTACCGTGTGTTAAACCTACCGTGTGTTAACCCTACCGTGCGTTCAACCCACCGTGTGTTAAACCCACCGTGCGTTCAACCCACCGTGTGTTAAACCCACCGTGCGTTCAACCCACCGTGTGTTAAACCCACCGCGTGTTAAACCCACCGTGTGTTAAACCCACCGTGTGTTAAACCCACCGTGTGTTAAACCCACCGTGTTTTCAACCCACCGTGTGTTCAACCCACCGTGTGTTAAAGCTACCGTGTGTTAAACCTACCGTGTGTTGAACCTACCGTGTGTTAAACCTACCGTGCGTTCAACCCACCGTGTGTTAAACCCACCGTGCGTTCAACCTACCGTGTGTTAAACCCACTGTGCGTTCAACCCACCGTGTGTTAAACCCACCGTGCGTTCAACCCACCCTGTGTTAAACCCACCGCGTGTTAAACCCACCGTGTGTTAAACCCACCGTGTGTTAAACCCACCGTGTGTTAAACCCACCGTGTGTTAAATCACCGTGTGTTCAACCCACCGTGTGTTAAACCTACCGTGTGTTAAACCTACCGTGTGTTAAACCTACCGTGTGTTAAACCTACCGTGCGTTCAACCCACCGTGTGTTAAACCCACCGTGTTTTCAACCCACCGTGTGTTCAACCCACCGTGTTTTCAACCCACCGTGTGTTCAACCCACCGTGTGTTAAAGCTACCGTGTGTTAAACCTACCGTGTGTTAAACCCACCGTGTGTTAAACCTACCGTGTGTTAAACCTACCGTGTGTTAAACCTACCGTGTGTTAACCCTACCGTGCGTTCAACCCACCGTGTGTTAAGCCCACCGTGCGTTCAACCCACCGTGTGTTAAACCCACCGTGCGTTCAACCCACCGTGTGTTAAACCCACCGTGTGTTAAACCCACCGTGTGTTAAACCTACCGTGTGTTAAACCTACCGTGTGTTAAACCTACCGTGTGTTAACCCTACCGTGCGTTCAACCCACCGTGTGTTAAACCCACCGTGCGTTCAACCCACCGTGTGTTAAACCCACCGTGCGTTCAACCCACCGTATGTTAAACCCACCGTGTGTTAAACCCACCGTGTGTTAAACCTACCGTGTGTTAAACCTACCGTGTGTTAAACCTACCGTGTGTTAACCCTACCGTGCGTTCAACCCACCGTGTGTTAAACCCACCGTGCGTTCAACCCACCGTGTGTTAAACCCACCGTGCGTTCAACCCACCGTGTGTTAAACCCACCGCGTGTTAAACCCACCGTGTGTTAAACCCACCGTGTGTTAAACCCACCGTGTGTTAAACCCACCGTGTTTTCAACCCACCGTGTGTTCAACCCACCGTGTGTTAAAGCTACCGTGTGTTAAACCTACCGTGTGTTGAACCTACCGTGTGTTAAACCTACCGTGCGTTCAACCCACCGTGTGTTAAACCCACCGTGCGTTCAACCTACCGTGTGTTAAACCCACTGTGCGTTCAACCCACCGTGTGTTAAACCCACCGTGCGTTCAACCCACTGTGTGTTAAACCCACCGTGTGTTAAACCCACCGTGTGTTAAACCCACCGTGTGTTAAACCCACCGTGTGTTAAACCCACCGTGTGTTAAACCTACCGTGTGTTCAACCCACCGTGTGTTAAACCTACCGTGTGTTAAACCTACCGTGTGTTAAACCCACCGTGTGTTAAACCCACCGTGCGTTCAACCCACCGTGTGTTAATCCTACCGTGTGTTAAACCTACCGTGTGTTAAACCCACCGTGCGTTCAACCCACCGTGTGTTAAACCTACCGTGCGTTCAACCGACCGTGTGTTAAACCCACTGTGTGTTAAACCTACCGTGTGTTAAACCTACCGTGTGTTAAACCCACCGTGTGTTAAACCTACCGTGTGTTCAACCCACCGTGTGTTAAACCTACCGTGTGTTAAACCTACCGTGTGATAAACCTACCGTGTGTTAAACCTACCATGTGTTCAACCCACCGTGTGTTAAACCCACCGTGTGTTAAACCCACCGTGTTTTCAACCCACCGTGTGTTCAACCTACCGTGTGTTAAACCTACCGTGCGTTCAACCTACCGTGCGTTCAACCCACCGTGTGTTAAACCCACCGTGCGTTCAACCCACCGTGTGTTAAACCTACCGTGTGTTCAACCCACCGTGTGTTAAACCCACCGTGTGTTAAACCCACCGTGTTTTCAACCCACCGTGTGTTCAACCCACCGTGTGTTAAAGCTACCGTGTGTTAAACCTACCGTGTGTTGAACCTACCGTGTGTTAAACCTACCGTGCGTTCAACCCACCGTGTGTTAAACCCACCGTGCGTTCAACCTACCGTGTGTTAAACCCACTGTGCGTTCAACCCACCGTGTGTTAAACCCACCGTGCGTTCAACCCACTGTGTGTTAAACCCACCGTGTGTTAAACCCACCGTGTGTTAAACCCACCGTGTGTTAAACCCACCGTGTGTTAAACCCACCGTGTGTTAAACCTACCGTGTGTTCAACCCACCGTGTGTTAAACCTACCGTGTGTTAAACCTACCGTGTGTTAAACCCACCGTGTGTTAAACCCACCGTGCGTTCAACCCACCGTGTGTTAATCCTACCGTGTGTTAAACCTACCGTGTGTTAAACCCACCGTGCGTTCAACCCACCGTGTGTTAAACCTACCGTGCGTTCAACCGACCGTGTGTTAAACCCACTGTGTGTTAAACCTACCGTGTGTTAAACCTACCGTGTGTTAAACCCACCGTGTGTTAAACCTACCGTGTGTTCAACCCACCGTGTGTTAAACCTACCGTGTGTTAAACCTACCGTGTGATAAACCTACCGTGTGTTAAACCTACCATGTGTTCAACCCACCGTGTGTTAAACCCACCGTGTGTTAAACCCACCGTGTTTTCAACCCACCGTGTGTTCAACCTACCGTGTGTTAAACCTACCGTGCGTTCAACCTACCGTGCGTTCAACCCACCGTGTGTTAAACCCACCGTGCGTTCAACCCACCGTGTGTTAAACCCACCGTGCGTTCAACCCACCGTGTGTTAAACCCACCGTGTGTTAAACCCACCGTGTGTTAAACCTACTGTGTGTTCAACCCACCGTGTCTTCAACCTACCGTGTGTTAAACCTACCGTGTGTTAAACCTACTGTGTGTTAAACCTACCGTGTGTTAAACCTACCGTGTGTTAAACCTACCGTGTGTTCAACCCACCGTATGTTAAACCCACCGCGTGTTAAACCCACCGTGTGTTAAAGCCACCGTGTGTTAAACCCACCGTGTGTTAAACCTACCGTGTGTTCAACCCACCGTGTGTTAAACCTACCGTGTGTTAAACCTACCGTGTGTTAAACCTACCGTGTGTTAAACCTACCGTGTGTTCAACCCACCGTGTGTTCAACCCACCGTGTGTTAAACCCACCGTGTTTTCAACCCACCGTGTGTTCAACCCACCGTGTGTTAAACCTACCGTGTGTTAAACCTACCGAGTGTTAAACCTACCGTGTGTTAAACCTACCGTGCGTTCAACCGACCGTGCGTTAAACCCACCGTGCGTTCAACCCACCGTGTGTTAAACCTACCGTGTGTTAAACCTACCGTGTGTTAAACCCACCGTGCGTTCAACCCACCGTGCGTTCAACCCACCGTGTGTTAAACCTACCGTGCGTTCAACCCACCGCGTGTTAAACCCACAGTGTGTTAAACCCACCGTGTGTTAAACCCACCGTGTGTTAAACCCACCGTGTGTTAAACCTACGGTGTGTTCAACCCACCGTGTGTTAAACCTACCGTGTGTTAAACCTACCGTGTGTTAAACCTACCGTGTGTTAAACCTACCGTGTGTTAAACCTACCGTGTGTTCAACCCACCGTGCGTTCAACTCACCGTGCGTTCAACCCACCGTGTGTTAAACCCACTGTGCGTTCAACCCACCGTGTGTTAAACCCACCGCGTGTTAAACCCACCGTGTGTTAAACCCACCGTGTGTTAAACCCACCGTGTGTTAAACCCACCGTGTGTTAAACCTACCGTGTGTTCAACCCACCGTGTGTTAAACCTACCGTGTGTTAAACCTACCGTGTGTTAAACCTACCGTGTGTTAAACCTACCGTGTGTTCAACCCACTGTGTGTTAAACCCACCGTGTGTTAAACCCACCGGTTTTCAACCCACCGTGTGTTCAACCCACCGTGTGTTAAACCTACCGTGTGTTAAACCTACCGTGTGTTAAACCTACCGTGTGTTAAATCTACCATGCGTTCAACCCACCGTGTGTTAAACCCACCGTGTGTTCAACCCACCGTGTGTTAAACCTACCGTGTGTTAAACCTACCGTGTGTTAAACCCACCGTGCGTTCAACCCACCGTGTGTTAAACCTACCGTGCGTTCAACCCACCGTGTGTTAAACCCACCGTGTGTTAAACCCACCGTGTGTTAAACCCACCGTGTGTTAAACCTACCGTGTGTTCAACCCACCGTGTGTTAAACCTACCGTGTGTTAAACCCACCGTGTGTTAAACCCACCGTGTGTTAAACCCACCGTGTGTTAAACCCACCGTGTGTTAAACCTACCGTGTGTTCAACCCACCGTGTGTTAAACCTACCGTGTGTTAAACCTACCGTGTGTTAAACCTACCGTGTGTTCAACCCACCGTGTGTTAAACCCACCGTGTGTTAAACCCACCGTGTGTTAAACCCACCGTGTGTTAAACCCACCGTGTGTTAAACCTACCGTGTGTTCAACCCACCGTGCGTTCAACCCACCGCGTGTTAAACCCACCGTGTGTTAAACCCACCGTGTGTTAAACCCACCGTGTGTTAAACCCACCGTGTGTTAAACCTACCGTGTGTTCAACCCACCGTGTGTTAAACCTACTGTGTGTTAAACCTACCGTGTGTTAAACCTACCGTGTGTTCAACCCACCGTGTGTTAAACCCACCGTGTGTTAAACCCACCGTGTTTTCAACCCACCGTGTGTTCAACCCACCGTGTGTTAAACCTACCGTGTGTTAAACCTACCGTGTGTTAAACCTACCGTGTGTTAAACCTACCGTGCGTTCAACCCACCGTGTGTTAAACCCACCGTGCGTTCAACCCACCGTGTGTTAAACCCACCGTGCGTTCAACCCACCGTCTGTTAAACCTACCGTGCGTTCAACCCACCGTGTGTTAAACCCACCGTGTGTTAAACCCACCGTGTGATAAACCCACCGTGTGTGAAACCTACAGTGTGTTCAACCCACCGTGTGTTAAACCTACCGTGTGTTAAACCTACCGTGTGTTAAACCTACCGTGTGTTAAACCTACCGTGTGTTCAACCCACCGTGTGTTAAACCCACCGTGCGTTAAACCCACCGTGTTTTCAACCCACCGTGTGTTCAACCCACCGTGTGTTAAACCTACCGTGTGTTAAACCTACCGTGCGTTAAACCTACCGTGCGTTCAACCCACCGTGTGTTAAACCCACCGTGTGTTCAACCCACCATGTGTTAAACCCACCGTGTGTTAAACCCACCGTGTTTTCAACCCACCGTGTGTTCAACCCACCGTGTGTTAAACCTACCGTGTGTTAAACCTACCGTGTGTTAAACCTACCGTGTGTTAAACCTACCATGCGTTCAACCCACCGTGTGTTAAACCCACCACGTGTTAAACCAACCGTGTGTTAAACCCACCGTGTGTTAAACCCACCGTGTGTTAAACCTACCGTGTTTTCAACCCACCGTGTGTTCAACCCACCGTGTGTTAAAGCTACCGTGTGTTAAACCTACCGTGTGTTAAACCTATCGTGTGTTAAACCTACCGTGCGTTCAACCCACCGTGTGTTAAACCCACCGTGCGTTCAACCCACCGTGTGTTAAACCCACCGTGCGTTCAACCCACCGTGTGTTAAACCCACCGTGCGTTCAACCCACCGTGTGTTAAACCCACCGCGTGTTAAACCCACCGTGTGTTAAACCCACCGTGTGTTAAACCCACCGTGTGTTAAACCAACCGTGTGTGAAACCTATAGTGTGTTCAACCCACCGTGTGTTAAACCTACCGTGTGTTAAACCTACCGTGTGTTAAACCTACCGTATGTTAAACCTACCGTGTGTTCAACCCACCGTGTGTTAAACCCACCGTGCGTTAAACCCACCGTGTTTTCAACCCACCGTGTGTTCAACCCACCGTGTGTTAAACCTACCGTGTGTTAAACCTACCGTGCGTTAAACCTACCGTGCGTTCAACCCACCGTGTGTTAAACCCACCGTGTGTTCAACCCACCATGTGTTAAACCCACCGTGTGTTAAACCCACCGTGTTTTCAACCCACCGTGTGTTCAACCCACCGTGTGTTAAACCTACCGTGTGTTAAACCTACCGTGTGTTAAACCTACCGTGTGTTAAACCTACCATGCGTTCAACCCACCGTGTGTTAAACCCACCACGTGTTAAACCCACCGTGTGTTAAACCCACCGTGTGTTAAACCCACCGTGTGTTAAACCTACCGTGTTTTCAACCCACCGTGTGTTCAACCCACCGTGTGTTAAAGCTACCGTGTGTTAAACCTACCGTGTGTTAAACCTACCGTGTGTTAAACCTACCGTGCGTTCAACCCACCGTGTGTTAAACCCACCGTGCGTTCAACCCACCGTGTGTTAAACCCACCGCGTGTTGAACCCACCGTGTGTTAAACCCACCGTGTGTTAAACCCACCGTGTGTTAAACCCACCGTGTGTTAAACCTACCGTGTGTTCAACCCACCGTGTGTTAAACCTACCGTGTGTTAAACCTACCGTGTGTTAAACCTACCGTGTGTTAAACCTACCGTGCGTTCAACCCACCGTGTGTTAAACCCACCGTGCGTTCAACCCACCGTGTGTTAAACCCACCGTGCGTTCAACCCACCGTGTGTTAAACCCACCGTGCGTTCAACCCACCGTGTGTTAAACCCACCGCGTGTTAAACCCACCGTGTGTTAAACCCACCGTGTGTTAAACCCACCGTGTGTTAAACCAACCGTGTGTGAAACCTATAGTGTGTTCAACCCACCGTGTGTTAAACCTACCGTGTGTTAAACCTACCGTGTGTTAAACCTACCGTATGTTAAACCTACCGTGTGTTCAACCCACCGTGTGTTAAACCCACCGTGCGTTAAACCCACCGTGTTTTCAACCCACCGTGTGTTCAACCCACCGTGTGTTAAACCTACCGTGTGTTAAACCTACCGTGCGTTAAACCTACCGTGCGTTCAACCCACCGTGTGTTAAACCCACCGTGTGTTCAACCCACCATGTGTTAAACCCACCGTGTGTTAAACCCACCGTGTTTTCAACCCACCGTGTGTTCAACCCACCGTGTGTTAAACCTACCGTGTGTTAAACCTACCGTGTGTTAAACCTACCGTGTGTTAAACCTACCATGCGTTCAACCCACCGTGTGTTAAACCCACCACGTGTTAAACCCACCGTGTGTTAAACCCACCGTGTGTTAAACCCACCGTGTGTTAAACCTACCGTGTTTTCAACCCACCGTGTGTTCAACCCACCGTGTGTTAAAGCTACCGTGTGTTAAACCTACCGTGTGTTAAACCTACCGTGTGTTCAACCCACCGTGCGTTCAACCCACCGTGTGTTAAACCCACCGTGCGTTCAACCCACCGTGTGTTAAACCCACCGCGTGTTGAACCCACCGTGTGTTAAACCCACCGTGTGTTAAACCCACCGTGTGTTAAACCCACCGTGTGTTAAACCTACCGTGTGTTCAACCCACCGTGTGTTAAACCTACCGTGTGTTAAACCTACCGTGTGTTAAACCTACCGTGTGTTAAACCTACTGTGTGTTCAACCCACCGTGTGTTAAACCCACCGTGTTTTCAACCCACCGTGTGTTCAACCCACCGTGTGTTAAACCTACCGTGTGTTAAACCTACCGTGTGTTAAACCTACCGTGTGTTAAACCTACCGTGCGTTCAACCCACCGTGCGTTAAACCCACCGTGCGTTCAACCCACCGTGTGTTAAACCCACCGTGCGTTCAACCCACCGTGTGTTAAACCCACCGCGTGTTAAACCCACCGTGTGTTAAACCCACCGTGTGTTAAACCCACCGTGTGTTAAACCCACCGTGTTTTCAACCCACCGTGTGTTCAACCCACCGTGTGTTAAAGCTACCGTGTGTTAAACCAACCGTGCGTTCAACCCACCGTGTGTTAAACCCACCGTGCGTTCAACCCACCGTGTGTTAAACCCACCGTGCGTTCAACCCACCGTGTGTTAAACCGACCGCGTGTTAAACCCACCGTGTGTTAAACCCACGGTGTGTTAAACCCACCGTGTGTTAAACCCACCATGTTTTCAACCCACCGTGTGTTCAACCCACCGTGTGTTAAAGCTACCGTGTGTTAAACCTACCGTGCGTTCAACCCACCGTGTGTTAAACCCACCGTGCGTTCAACCCACCGTGTGTTAAACCCACCGTGCGTTCAACCCACCGTGTGTTAAACCCACCGTGCGTTCAACCCACCGTGTGTTAAACCCACCGCGTGTTAAACCCACCGTGTGTTAAACCCACCACGTGTTCAACCCACCACGTGTTCAACCCACCGTGTGTTGAACCTACCGTGTGTTCAACCCACCGTGTGTTAAACCTACCGTGTGGTAAACCTACCGTGTGTTAAACCTACCGTGTGTTCAACCCACCGTGTGTTAAACCCACCGTGTGTTAAACCCACCGTGTTTTCAACCCACCGTGTGTTCAACCCACCGTGTGTTAAACCTACTGTGTGTTAAACCTACCGTGTGTTAAACCTACCGTGTGTTAAACCAACCGTGCGTTCAACCCACCGTGTGTTAAACCCACCGCGCGTTCAACCCACCGTGTGTTAAACCCACCGTGCGTTCAACCCACCGTGTGTAAAACCCACCGTGCGTTCAACCCACCGTGTGTTAAAACCACCGCGTGTTAAACCCACCGTGTGTTAAACCCACCGTGTTTTCAACCCACCGTGTTTTCAACCCACCGTGTGTTCAACCCACCGTGTGTTAAACCTACCGTGTGTTAAACCTACCGTGTGTTAAACCTACCGTGTGTTAAACCTACCGTGCGTTCAACCCACCGTGTGTTCAACCCACCGTGCGTTCAACCCACCGTGTGTTAAACCCACCGTGTGTTAAGCCCACCGTGTGTTAAACCCACCGTGTGTTAAATCCACCGTGTGTTAAACCCACCGTGTGTTAAACCCACCGTGTTTTCAACCCACCGTGTGTTCAACCCACCGTGTTTTCAACCCACCGTGTGTTAAACCTACCGTGTGTTAAACCTACCGTGTGTTAAACCTACCGTGTGTTAAACCTACCGTGCGTTCAACCCACCGTGTGTTAAACCCACCGTGCGTTCAACCCACCGTGTGTTAAACCCACCGTGTGTTAAACCCACCGTGTGTTAAACCCACCGTGTGTTAAACCCACCGTGTGTTAAACCTACCGTGTGTTCAACCCACCGTGCGTTCAACCCACCGCGTGTTAAACCCACCGTGTGTTAAACCCACCGTGTGTTAAACCCACCGTGTGTTAAACCCACCGTGTGTTAAACCTACCGTGTGTTCAACCCACCGTGTGTTAAACCTACCGTGTGTTAAACCTACCGTGTGTTAAACCTACCGTGTGTTCAACCCACCGTGTGTTAAACCAACCGTGTGTTAAACCCACCGTGTTTTCAACCCACCGTGTGTTCAACCCACCGTGTGTTAAACTACTACCGTGTGTTAAACCTACCGTGTGTTAAACCTACCGTTTGTTAAACCTACCGTGCGTTCAACCCACCGTGTGTTAAACCCACCGTGCGTTCAACCCACCGTGTGTTAAACCCACCGTGCGTTCAACCCACCGTCTGTTAAACCTACCGTGCGTTCAACCCACCGTGTGTTAAACCCACCGTGTGTTAAACCCACCGTGTGTTAAACCCACCGTGTGTGAAACCTACAGTGTGTTCAACCTGCCGTGTGTTAAACCCACCGTGCGTTAAACCCACCGCGTGTTAAACCTACCGTGTGTTAAACCCACCGTGCGTTAAACCCACCGTGTGTTAAACCCACCGTGTGTTAAACCTACCGTGTGTTCAACCCACCGTGTGTTAAACCTACCGTGTGTTAAACCTACCGTGTGTTAAACCTACCGTGTGTTCAACCCACCGTGTGTTAAACCCACCGTGTGTTAAACCCACCGTGTTTTCAACCCACCGTGTGTTCAACCCACCGTGTGTTAAACCTACCGTGTGTTAAACCTACCGTGTGTTAAACCTACCGTTTGTTAAACCTACCGTGCGTTCAACCCACCGTGTGTTAAACCCACCGTGCGTTCAACCCACCGTGTGTTAAACCCACCGTGCGTTCAACCCACCGTCTGTTAAACCTACCGTGCATTCAACCCACCGTGTCTTAAACCCACCGTGTGCTAAACCTACAGTGTGTTCAACCCGCCGTGTGTTAAACCTACCGTGTGTTAAACCTACCGTGTGTTAAACCTACCGTGTGTTAAACCTACCGTGTGTTCAACCCACCGTGTGTTGAACCTACCGTGTGTTCAACCCACCGTGTGTTAAACCTACCGTGTGGTAAACCTACCGTGTGTTAAACCTACCGTGTGTTCAACCCACCGTGTGTTAAACCCACTGTGTGTTAAACCCACCGTGTTTTCAACCCACCGTGTGTTCAACCCACCGTGTGTTAAACCTACTGTGTGTTAAACCTACCGTGTGTTAAACCTACCGTGTGTTAAACCAACCGTGCGTTCAACCCACCGTGTGTTAAACCCACCGTGCGTTCAACCCACCGTGTGTTAAACCCACCGTGCGTTCAACCCACCGTGTGTAAAACCCACCGTGCGTTCAACCCACCGTGTGTTAAAACCACCGCGTGTTAAACCCACCGTGTGTTAAACCCACCGTGTTTTCAACCCACCGTGTTTTCAACCCACCGTGTGTTCAACCCACCGTGTGTTAAACCTACCGTGTGTTAAACCTACCGTGTGTTAAACCTACCGTGTGTTAAACCTACCGTGCGTTCAACCCACCGTGTGTTCAACCCACCGTGCGTTCAACCCACCGTGTGTTAAACCCACCGTGTGTTAAACCCACCGTGTGTTAAACCCACCGTGTGTTAAATCCACCGTGTGTTAAACCCACCGTGTGTTAAACCCACCGTGTTTTCAACCCACCGTGTGTTCAACCCACCGTGTTTTCAACCCACCGTGTGTTAAACCTACCGTGTGTTAAACCTACCGTGTGTTAAACCTACCGTGTGTTAAACCTACCGTGCGTTCAACCCACCGTGTGTTAAACCCACCGTGCGTTCAACCCACCGTGTGTTAAACCCACCGTGTGTTAAACCCACCGTGTGTTAAACCCACCGTGTGTTAAACCCACCGTGTGTTAAACCTACCGTGTGTTCAACCCACCGTGCGTTCAACCCACCGCGTGTTAAACCCACCGTGTGTTAAACCCACCGTGTGTTAAACCCACCGTGTGTTAAACCCACCGTGTGTTAAACCTACCGTGTGTTCAACCCACCGTGTGTTAAACCTACCGTGTGTTAAACCTACCGTGTGTTAAACCTACCGTGTGTTCAACCCACCGTGTGTTAAACCCACCGTGTGTTAAACCCACCGTGTTTTCAACCCACCGTGTGTTCAACCCACCGTGTGTTAAACCTACCGTGTGTTAAACCTACCGTGTGTTAAACCTACCGTTTGTTAAACCTACCGTGCGTTCAACCCACCGTGTGTTAAACCCACCGTGCGTTCAACCCACCGTGTGTTAAACCCACCGTGCGTTCAACCCACCGTCTGTTAAACCTACCGTGCGTTCAACCCACCGTGTGTTAAACCCACCGTGTGTTAAACCCACCGTGTGTTAAACCCACCGTGTGTGAAACCTACAGTGTGTTCAACCTGCCGTGTGTTAAACCCACCGTGCGTTAAACCCACCGCGTGTTAAACCTACCGTGTGTTAAACCCACCTTGCGTTAAACCCACCGTGTGTTAAACCCACCGTGTGTTAAACCTACCGTGTGTTCAACCCACCGTGTGTTAAACCTACCGTGTGTTAAACCTACCGTGTGTTAAACCTACCGTGTGTTCAACCCACCGTGTGTTAAACCCACCGTGTGTTAAACCCACCGTGTTTTCAACCCACCGTGTGTTCAACCCACCGTGTGTTAAACCTACCGTGTGTTAAACCTACCGTGTGTTAAACCTACCGTTTGTTAAACCTACCGTTTGTTAAACCTACCGTGCGTTCAACCCACCGTGTGTTAAACCCACCGTGCGTTCAACCCACCGTGTGTTAAACCCACCGTGCGTTCAACCCACCGTCTGTTAAACCTACCGTGCATTCAACCCACCGTGTCTTAAACCCACCGTGTGCTAAACCTACAGTGTGTTCAACCCGCCGTGTGTTAAACCTACCGTGTGTTAAACCTACCGTGTGTTAAACCTACCGTGTGTTAAACCTACCGTGTGTTCAACCCACCGTGTGTTGAACCTACCGTGTGTTCAACCCACCGTGTGTTAAACCTACCGTGTGGTAAACCTACCGTGTGTTAAACCTACCGTGTGTTCAACCCACCGTGTGTTAAACCCACTGCGTGTTAAACCCACCGTGTTTTCAACCCACCGTGTGTTCAACCCACCGTGTGTTAAACCTACTGTGTGTTAAACCTACCGTGTGTTAAACCTACCGTGTGTTAAACCAACCGTGCGTTCAACCCACCGTGTGTTAAACCCACCGTGCGTTCAACCCACCGTGTGTTAAACCCACCGTGCGTTCAACCCACCGTGTGTAAAACCCACCGTGCGTTCAACCCACCGTGTGTTAAAACCACCGCGTGTTAAACCCACCGTGTGTTAAACCCACCGTGTTTTCAACCCACCGTGTTTTCAACCCACCGTGTGTTCAACCCACCGTGTGTTAAACCTACCGTGTGTTAAACCTACCGTGTGTTAAACCTACCGTGTGTTAAACCTACCGTGCGTTCAACCCACCGTGTGTTCAACCCACCGTGCGTTCAACCCACCGTGTGTTAAACCCACCGTGTGTTAAACCCACCGTGTGTTAAACCCACCGTGTGTTAAATCCACCGTGTGTTAAACCCACCGTGTGTTAAACCCACCGTGTTTTCAACCCACCGTGTGTTCAACCCACCGTGTTTTCAACCCACCGTGTACGTTAAACCTACCGTGTGTTAAACCTACCGTGTGTTAAACCTACCGTGTGTTAAACCTACCGTGCGTTCAACCCACCGTGTGTTAAACCCACCGTGCGTTCAACCCACCGTGTGTTAAACCCACCGTGTGTTAAACCCACCGTGTGTTAAACCCACCGTGTGTTAAACCCACCGTGTGTTAAACCTACCGTGTGTTCAACCCACCGTGCGTTCAACCCACCGCGTGTTAAACCCACCGTGTGTTAAACCCACCGTGTGTTAAACCCACCGTGTGTTAAACCCACCGTGTGTTAAACCTACCGTGTGTTCAACCCACCGTGTGTTAAACCTACCGTGTGTTAAACCTACCGTGTGTTAAACCTACCGTGTGTTCAACCCACCGTGTGTTAAACCCACCGTGTGTTAAACCCACCGTGTTTTCAACCCACCGTGTGTTCAACCCACCGTGTGTTAAACCTACCGTGTGTTAAACCTACCGTGTGTTAAACCTACCGTTTGTTAAACCTACCGTGCGTTCAACCCACCGTGTGTTAAACCCACCGTGCGTTCAACCCACCGTGTGTTAAACCCACCGTGCGTTCAACCCACCGTCTGTTAAACCTACCGTGCGTTCAACCCACCGTGTGTTAAACCCACCGTGTGTTAAACCCACCGTGTGTTAAACCCACCGTGTGTGAAACCTACAGTGTGTTCAACCTGCCGTGTGTTAAACCCACCGTGCGTTAAACCCACCGCGTGTTAAACCTACCGTGTGTTAAACCCACCTTGCGTTAAACCCACCGTGTGTTAAACCCACCGTGTGTTAAACCTACCGTGTGTTCAACCCACCGTGTGTTAAACCTACCGTGTGTTAAACCTACCGTGTGTTAAACCTACCGTGTGTTCAACCCACCGTGTGTTAAACCCACCGTGTGTTAAACCCACCGTGTTTTCAACCCACCGTGTGTTCAACCCACCGTGTGTTAAACCTACCGTGTGTTAAACCTACCGTGTGTTAAACCTACCGTTTGTTAAACCTACCGTGCGTTCAACCCACCGTGTGTTAAACCCACCGTGCGTTCAACCCACCGTTTGTTAAACCCACCGTGCGTTCAACCCACCGTCTGTTAAACCTACCGTGCATTCAACCCACCGTGTGTTAAACCCACCGTGTGTTAAACCCACCGTGTGTTAAACCCACCGTGTGTGAAACCTACAGTGTGTTCAACCCGCCGTGTGTTAAACCTACCGTGTGTTAAACCTACCGTGTGTTAAACCTACCGTGTGTTAAACCTACCGTGTGTTCAACCCACTGTGTGTTCAACCCACCGTGCGTTAAACCCTCTGTGTTTTCAACCCACCGTGTGTTCAACCCACCGTGTGTTAAACCTACCGTGTGTTAAACCTACCGTGCGTTAAACCTACCGTGCGTTCAACCCACCGTGTGTTAAACCCACCGTGTGTTCAACCCACCATGTGTTAAACCCACCGTGTGTTAAACCCACCGTGTTTTCAACCCACCGTGTGTTCAACCCACCGTGTGTTAAACCTACCGTGTGTTAAACCTACCGTGTGTTAAACCTACCGTGTGTTAAACCTACCATGCGTTCAACCCACCGTGTGTTAAACCCACCACGTGTTAAACCCACCGTGTGTTAAACCCACCGTGTGTTAAACCCACCGTGTGTTAAACCTACCGTGTTTTCAACCCACCGTGTGTTCAACCCACCGTGTGTTAAAGCTACCGTGTGTTAAACCTACCGTGTGTTAAACCTACCGTGTGTTAAACCTACCGTGCGTTCAACCCACCGTGTGTTAAACCCACCGTGCGTTCAACCCACCGTGTGTTAAACCCACCGTGCGTTCAACCCACCGTGTGTTAAACCCACCGTGCGTTCAACCCACCGTGTGTTAAACCCACCGCGTGTTAAACCCACCGTGTGTTAAACCCACCGTGTGTTAAACCCACCGTGTGTTAAACCCACCGTGTGTTAAACCTACCGTGTGTTCAACCCACCGTGTGTTAAACCTACCGTGTGTTAAACCTACCGTGTGTTAAACCTACCGTGTGTTAAACCTACTGTGTGTTCAACCCACCGTGTGTTAAACCCACCGTGTGTTAAACCTACCGTGTGTTAAACCTACCGTGTGTTAAACCTACCGTGTGTTCAACCCACCGTGTGTTCAACCCACCGTGTGTTCAACCCACCGTGTGTTAAACCCACCGTGTGTTAAACCCACCGTGTTTTCAACCCACCGTGTGTTCAACCCACCGTGTGTTAAACCTACCGTGTGTTAAACCTACCGTGTGTTAAACCTACCGTGTGTTAAACCTACCGTGCGTTCAACCCACCGTGCGTTAAACCCACCGTGCGTTCAACCCACCGTGTGTTAAACCCACCGTGCGTTCAACCCACCATGTGTTAAACCCACCGCGTGTTAAACCCACCGTGTGTTAAACCCACCGTGTGTTAAACCCACCGTGTGTTAAACCCACCGTGTTTTCAACCCACCGTGTGTTCAACCCACCGTGTGTAAAAGCTACCGTGTGTTAAACCTACCGTGCGTTCAACCCACCGTGTGTTAAACCCACCGTGCGTTCAACCCACCGTGTGTTAAACCCACCGTGCGTTCAACCCACCGTGTGTTAAACCCACCGTGCGTTCAACCCACCGTGTGTTAAATCCACCGCGTGTTAAACCCACCGTGTGTTAAACCCACCACGTGTTCAACCCACCACGTGTTCAACCCACCGTGTGTTGAACCTACCGTGTGTTCAACCCACCGTGTGTTAAACCTACCGTGTGTTAAACCTACCGTGTGGTAAACCTACCGTGTGTTAAACCTACCGTGTGTTCAACCCACCGTGTGTTAAACCCACCGTGTGTTAAACCCACCGTGTTTTCAACCCACCGTGTGTTCAACCCACCGTGTGTTAAACCTACCGTGTGTTAAACCTACCGTGTGTTAAACCTACCGTGTGTTAAACCAACCGTGCGTTCAACCCACCGTGTGTTAAACCCACCGTGCGTTCAACCCACCGTGTGTTAAACCCACCGTGCGTTCAACCCACCGTGTGTTAAACCCACCGTGCGTTCAACCCACCGTGTGTTAAATCCACCGCGTGTTAAACCCACCGTGTGTTAAACCCACCGTGTTTTCAACCCACCGTGTTTTCAACCCACCGTGTGTTCAACCCACCGTGTGTTAAACCTACCGTGTGTTAAACCTACCGTGTGTTAAACCTACCGTGTGTTAAACCTACCGTGCGTTCAACCCACCGTGTGTTAAACCCACCGTGCGTTCAACCCAACGTGTGTTAAACCCACTGTGCGTTCAACCTACCGTGTGTTAAACCCACCAGGTGTTAAACCCACCGTGTGTTAAACCCACCGTGTGTTAAACCCACCACGTGTTAAACCCACCGTGTGTTAAACCTACCGTGTGTTCAACCCACCGTGTGTTAAACCTACCGTGTGTTAAAACTACCGTGTGTTAAACCTACCGTGTGTTAAACCTACCGTGTGTTCAACCCACTGTGTGTTAAACCCACCGTGTGTTAAACCCACCGTGCGTTAAACCCACCGTGTTTTCAACCCACCGTGTGCTCAACCCACCGTGTGTTAAACCTACCGTGTTTTAAACCTACCGTGTGTTAAACCTACCGTGTGTTAAACCAACCGTGCGTTCAACCCACTGTGTGTTAAACCCACCGTGCATTCAACCCACCATGTGTTAAACCCACCGTGCGTTCAACCCACCGTGTGTTAAACCCACCGCGTGTTAAACCCACCGTGTGTTAAACCCACCGTGTGTTAAACCCACTGTGTTTTCAACCCACCGTGTGTTCAACCCACCGTGTGTTAAACCTACCGTGTGTTAAACCTACCGTGTGTTAAACCTACCGTGTGTTAAACCTACTGTGCGTTCAACCCACCGTGTGTTAAACCCACCGTGTGTTCAACCCACCGTGTGTTAAACCCACCGTGCGTTCAACCCACCGTGTGTTAAACCCACCGTGCGTTCAACCCACCGTGTGTTAAACCCACCGCGTGTTAAACCCACCGTGTGTTAAACCCACCGTGTGTTAAACCCACCGTGTTTTCAACCCACCGTGTGTTCAACCCACCATGTGTTAAACCTACCGTGTGTTAAACCTACCGTGTGTTAAACCTACCGTGTGTTAAACCTACCGTGCGTTCAACCCACCGTGTGTTAAACCCACTGTGCGTTCAACCCACCGTGTGTTAAACCCACCGTGCGTTCAACCCACCGTGTGTTAAACCCACCGCGTGTTAAACCCACCGTGTGTTAAACCCACCGTGTGTTAAACCCACCGTGTGTTAAACCCACCGTGTTTTCAACCCACCGTGTGTTCAACCCACCGTGTGTTAAAGCTACCGTGTGTTAAACCTACCGTGTGTTAAACCTACCGTGCATTCAACCCATCGTGTGTTAAACCCACCGTGCGTTCAACCCACCGTGTGTTACACCCACCGTGCGTTCAACCCACCGTGTGTTAAACCCACCGTGCGTTCAACCCACCGTGTGTTAAACCCACCGCGTGTTAAACCCACCGTGTGTTAAACCCACCGTGTGTTAAACCCACCATGTGTTAAACCCACCGTGTGTTAAACCTACCGTGTGTTCAACCCACCGTGTGTTAAACCTACCGTGTGTTAAACCTACCGTGTGTTAAACCTACCGTGTGTTAAACCTACCGTGTGTTCAACCCACCGTGTGTTAAACCCACCGTGTGTTAAACACATCGTGTTTTCAACCCACCGTGTGTTCAACCCACCGTGTGTTAAACCTACCGTGTGTTAAACCTACCGTGTGTTAAACCTACCGTGTGTTAAACCAACCGTGCGTTCAACCCACCGTGTGTTAAACCCACCGTGCGTTCAACCCACCGTGTGTTAAACCCACCGTGCGTTCAACCCACCGTGTGTTAAACCCACCGTGCGTTCAACCCACCGTGTGTTAAACCCACCGCGTGTTAAACCCACCGTGTGTTAAACCCACCGTGCGTTCAACCCACCGTGTGTTAAACCCACCGAGTGTTAAACCCACCGTGTGTTAAACCCACCGTGTGTTAAACCCACCATGTGTTAAACCCACCGTGTGTTAAACCCACCGTGTGTTCAACCCACCGTGTGTTAAACCTACCGTGTGTTAAACCTACCGTGTGTTAAACCTACCGTGTGTTAAACCTACCGTGTGTTCAATCCACCGTGTGTTAAACCCACCGTGTGTTAAACCCACCGTGTTTTCAACCCACCGTGTGTTCAACCCACCGTGTGTTAAACCTACCGTGTGTTAAACCTACCGTGTGTTAAACCTACCGTGTGTTAAACCTACCGTGCGTTCAACCCACCGTGTGTTAAACCCACCGTGTGTTAAACACACCGTGTTTTCAACCCACCGTGTGTTCAACCCACCGTGTGTTAAACCTACCGTGTGTTAAACCTACCGTGTGTTAAACCTACCGTGTGTTAAACCAACCGTGTGTTCAACCCACCGTGTGTTAAACCCACCGTGCGTTCAACCCACCGTGTGTTAAACCCACCGTGCGTTCAACCCACCGTGTGTTAAACCCACCGTGCGTTCAACCCACCGTGTGTTAAACCCACCGCGTGTTAAACCCACCGTGTGTTAAACCCACCGTGCGTTCAACCCACCGTGTGTTAAACCCACCGCGTGTTAAACCCACCGTGTGTTAAACCCATTGTGTGTTAAACCCACCGTGTGTTAAACCCACCGTGTGTTAAACCTACCGTGTGTTCAACCCACCGTGTGTTAAACCTACCGTGTGTTAAACCTACCGTGTGTTAAACCTACCGTGTGTTAAACCTACTGTGTGTTCAACCCACCGTGTGTTAAACCCACCGTGTTTTCAACCCACAGTGTGTTCAACCCACCGTGTGTTAAACCTACCGTGTGTTAAACCTACCGTGTGTTAAACCTACCGTGTGTTAAACCTACCGTGCGTTCAACCCACCGTGCGTTAAACCCACCGTGCGTTCAACCCACCGTGTGTTAAACCCACCGTGCGTTCAACCCACCGTGTGTTAAACCCACCGCGTGTTAAACCCACCGTGTGTTAAACCCACCGTGTGTTAAACCCACCGTGTGTTAAACCCACCGTGTTTTCAACCCACCGTGTGTTCAACCCACCGTGTGTTAAAGCTACCGTGTGTTAATCCTACCGTGCGTTCAACCCACCGTGTGTTAAACCCACCGTGCGTTCAACCCACCGTGTGTTAAACCCACCGTGCGTTCAACCCACCGTGTGTTAAACCCACCGTGCGTTCAACCCACCGTGTGTTAAACCCCCCGCGTGTTAAACCCACCGTGTGTTAAACCCACCACGTGTTCAACCCACCACGTGTTCAACCCACCGTGTGTTGAACCTACCGTGTGTTCAACCCACCGTGTGTTAAACCTACCGTGTGTTAAACCTACCGTGTGGTAAACCTACCGTGTGTTAAACCTACCGTGTGTTCAACCCACCGTGTGTTAAACCCACCGTGTGTTAAACCCACCGTGTTTTCAACCCACCGTGTGTTCAACCCACCGTGTGTTAAACCTACCGTGTGTTAAACCTGTTGTGCCAAAGTACTACAGTGGCACGGTCATCGCACTCCCATTCAGCCTACAAGCCTGCTCAGCTTCTGGAATTTTGTGGGGTGGTGCTTGAAGATGTGTTCTTCATACCCTCAAAGTTTCAGAATCATTGAAGCAGTTTACAAGGCATGGCAACATTTTTAGTTTCAAGATTTATGGCATCCCGGAAGTGTGTGTTACTCTTTTTTGGTAACACCCGAGTTCACCATTTCGGCTGCTGACTCATCTACCGAGCTTTGATTGGTCTGAAAATTAGTGTGGCAGTCCTTTGCCTTGTTTTGCAGGTGTTCACCGAGTTTCAGGACAACCCAGCATCGGAGCAGCACGTGACAGCTGTCGAAAGTTACTGTTCCGTAGTCATGGTGCACTGTTGGCAGCATTTCCCTTGCCACCCTTTCATTGTTGTCATGCCAATGGTGCAGGGACAGGGAATGAGACAAGAAGTACAGGTGGTCAAGTGGGACTCTACCACCCTCCTTTTGAGAAGTGTGGTCTTCCTGGAAGCAGCTTGCAAGAGGGTGCAAGTGGGAAGACAAGCTGACTCATGGTTGGCTTGACTCACTATTGGTAGCCTTGAGTACAGCTCTGAACATCCAAGTGTGGTTGGCTTTGCTGACCTAGCTAGGACGTTTCCCATCCTTCTCTAGCCTTTCTCCCCTAGGACTCAACCTTCTCTGAGTTCCCAGGATGGTCCCAACCCCTTAAGAGTCCCCTAGGCAATGTTGTACTCAACCTCTTCCTTGCATCAATGAAACTACTCGTTTTTCAGCCGAGCTTACGTTTTTGTTCACTGCGTAGCGCATACATCTCTGATGAAAGCAAGCTATATACCGTTAGAAAGCAGACACTTGAAGCTAACGTCTGTCCAAGTTTCAGCTTCGTTTGATATCGGAGCTGATCGTGACGACGTTTTGAACAGAGGCGGTTTGAAGTCGTCAGATTCTGCTGAGGTGGTTTCAAGGGCATCTACGACCCCTAAGTGGACTCTAGACTATAACAAGTGGTATCAGAGCGGTTCTTCTCTGTTCCTGGGTCAACATGGAGGCTGAAGGTTCTGCTCCAGCTGGTCCTAGTGGCAGTGGTGGCGTGAGAGGCGCTGGGGAAGCAGGAAGAGGCGTTGCAGGCGGATCTTCACCAATAGCATCCGTTTCAACACCTGCCAAGGATGATGTGAAGGCATTCAACCTAGAGAAGTTCTCTGGGGAGGATTGGGCATCATGGAGCTTCAGGATGGAGCTCCTATTTAACCATTATGGGCTGCTTGAAGTGATGGATGGAGAATTGAAGAGGCCTGCGAGCGAAGGAGCGACCAAGGAATGGGATCGCCGATCCAAGGATGGATTCTTCCTTCTTTCTCAATGCCTCTCATCCAACCAGCTGCACCACATCAAGCATCTCATCAAGGATATCCAGTGTGGTCCCAAGGCATGGAAAATATTGAAGGATGTCCATGCCCCCAGCAGCGAAGCGATGGTGGTGGTGCTCGAACGACAACTCCATGCGGTGAAGATCAACGAGGGTGATGCCGTACAAGGAGCGTTCGATCAACTCCGGGACCTCTATGTGAAGCTCTCTGCTGCTGGTGTGGACTACCCTGAAAAGATCAAGTGCTACAAGGCTCTCTCCCTGCTGCCGGAGTCGTGGGGCCCCTTGGTGGTCAACCTCAATGGCATGAAGGACTCGTGGTCCCTTGAGTGGATTCGTGCTCAAGTCCTTCAAGAGGAGTTTCGGAGGAAGGAGCTGACCGCCACTGCCGGTGAAGGTGGAGGCTCTGCCTATGGCATGAAAGGCTTCAAGGGACGTGGCAGCAAGAAAGGCAAGGCCAAGGAAGGCTCTGGAGGGGAGCAGTATTCGGGAGGGAAGCGTAGCAATAAGGGAGGCAAGCGGTGTGGCGGCAAGTGTTGGTATTGCCATGTGGAAGGTCACCCATGGTTTAAGTGTCGCAAGCTACCTGATGGTTGGAGGCCTGGTCAGCCATCAATTGAAGGCTCTAAGGGTGTTCATGGAGCTATGGGAGAAGGCATGGGCAGTGAGGAGGGCGATGGAGGTGCCGGCGGACATGGCGGCATGTTCTACCATGTAGGAGAGGCATGCTCCGAGGATATGGTTGTACCAGCCAGCAAGGTTTCTCTTCACCGTTCCTCCCATTGGGTCATCGACACGGGAGCCTTCATGACCATGACCAACCGAGAGGATCTTCTGGACGAAGTCAGGCCATCAAAGGCAGCCACCGTTGTTTCAGCCACCGGCCAAGTTGTACCCGTGCGTGGCGAGGGGAGAGCCATGTTTATGGGTGCGGATGGGAGGCTTGTGGGGCTGAAGCGTGTTCTCCTTGTCCCTGGACTATGTGCCAACCTTCTCTCTACCAAGGCATTGAGTGAGGCAGGGATGAAGATGGAGATGATGGGCACAAAGGTGTTCAAGGCAACTCTGGATGGGCGCCTGTTGTGGGACCTCCGAGGCGGCAAGGACATGCACCGGTCCATGTGGGAGATACCGGTGCTGCCATGGAAGGAGGCGGCTGCGCGCTTGGCTGCTGAAGCTGTAAGAGAAGGGCATGCAAGCCACGTAACCAGTGGAGGAGGTGGTGATGGCAGTGATGGTGGGCTGCTTGTGCATGGGGGGGGTGCACTACCAAGTTTAACTCCTAATACGGGTGAGACGGATTGGCTCACCGCACACCGTCGCTTTGGCCACGTGGCGCTACCTCAGTTACATCAGCTGTTTAAGGAGGAAAGAGTCAAGGGGCTGAGGATAAAGGGGGAGCCCAAGGAGGTGGGCTCTTGTGAGACTTGCTTGACCAGCAAGTTCTCACGATTTCCCTTCCATTCGACGGTGGGGCAGTCAAGTGACCCGGTGGAGCTCGTGCACGTGGATCTTGTGGGGCCCATGAAGGTGAAAGGAGATGGTGGGGCCCTGTATTCCATGACTATGGTGGATGATTATACAAGGCTCACCTGGTCTTTTCCACTTGCAAAGAAGAGTGATGCTGCAAGGGTCATCATTGAAGAGTGGCTGCCCATGGTGGAGCGAGAGAGCGGCAAGCGGGTGAAGGCGATTCGTAGCGACCGTGGTGGGGAGTTTTTGGGAGCGGAGTTCCGGAGCTGGTTGAAGCGGCATGGCATCAAGCAGCAGCTCACCACGGCCTACACCCCTCAGTCCAACGGCGTGGCAGAGAGAGCGAACCGGACCATTATAGAGGGCGGGAGAACGATATTGGTGGACTCGGGTCTACCCTTGCGGTTCTGGCCCCTCGCTATTCGTCATGCTACCGTCATCAAGAACCGGGTGTTGACTCATGTGGGAGGTCAGCATTGGGTCCCTATGGAGAAGTGGAGTGGCAAGAAGCCCCTGGTTGATATGCTTCGTGTCTTCGGGTGCATGGGGCTCGTGCATGTCCCTAAGGAGAAGCGTGACAAGCTTCAAGCGGCGGCGGTGTGGGCTGTTCATTTGGGTCTTGCACGGGGGAGCAAGGGCTGGCTCATGTGGGACCCAAAATCCAACACCATCTTCACCACCAGAGATGCCAAGTTCATGGAGGGGCTCATGTTCAAGGAGTGGTCGGAGCGGGGGAGGAGCAAGGTCACCATTCCGCTTGGAATAGAGGTGGGAACCAACGACCCACTTCTCATTCCCATCGAGTTGTCCTCATCTTCAGAGTTGACAGAGGTGTCACATGACTTGGGAGGTGCTGAAGGGGAGGCAGTAGATGTGGAAGAAGTACTACAGCAAGGGGAGGCCCCTATAGCTGAGAGAGGTGACACCGATGAGGAGGTGCAGCAGCCTACACCATCCCCTAAGCTTCCATCAAGGCGCACAACCCAAGGGAAGCGTGATGCTGTCCGTGGTGGAGCCAAGGAAGGAGCAGCCAAGGAGAGGCCCAAGAGAGCTGCCCATCCAAGGGATTTCCTCAAGTATGAAAGGCTTGGGGTTCCCAAGGCATTGCTGGTCCAAGAGGAGGAATATGAGGAGGAGAAGGGAGCTGAGGGGGAGATGGAGCAGATTTGTTGCTTTGGCGTCAACTTACCTCATGAGCCGGCGTCAATGGAGGAAGCTCTCGCTGGAGATGATCGAGAGGCATGGCTGGCTTCTAGGGAGGATGAGTTCCAGAGCCACATGGAGAATGAAACATGGACCCTTACAAATCTTCCCCCAGGAAGGAAGGCATTGGACTGCACGTGGGTGTTACGTGTGAAGACCGATGCGGAGGGGAGGTTGGAGAGGCGCAAGACAAGGCTTGTGATCAAAGGCTTTCAGCAGAGGGAGGGAATTGAATTTCAAGAGGTGTTTGCTCCTGTTGCCAAGGCTCCTACGCTCCGGTTGTTGCTAGCAGCCGCTGCCGTTTGTGGCTGGAAGGTGGAGCAAATGGATGTGAAGACGGCATTCCTCTATGGCGTGGTAGATGAGGAGATCTACATGAAGCAGCCAGAGGGGTATGATGATGGGAGCGGACGTGTTTGCAGGCTCAACAAGGCCATCTATGGCCTCAAACAAGCTCCAAGGTGCTGGTATGCAAGGCTGGTGGAGGTGTTGGAGGCTCTTGGCTTCAAAGTTAGCGGGTGCGACGAGAGTCTCTTCATGACCGAGGGGGAGGAGGAGAAGGTATTTCTCCTTATCTATGTCGATGACATCCTCCTCTTCTCTCCATTCCTAGAGAGGATCAAGGAGGTGCAAGGGAAGCTGAAAGAGACCTTTCAATGCAAGGCCCTTGGACCAGTGGGGTATTACCTTGGTCTTCACGTGGAGCGGGACGAGGTGAAGGGATGGTTGAGGCTTCACCAACACAAGTACCTTGCAGCCATGGGGGAGAAGTATGGGCTGGAGGAAGGGAGGAGTGTGAAGACTCCTTTACCCTCAGGGTTTCAGCTGCACCTTGATGAAGAGGAGGGTGAGGTGTTGGAGTACGAGCTGCAGCGTCGGTTCCAGTCAATGGTGGGGAGCTTGATGTACGCTTCGGTCAACACTCGCCCCGACATTGCGTTTTCAGTTTCACAGCTCGCTCGTGTGGTGTCTAGGCCCCTTCAAGAGCACCTGGATGCAGCAGAGAGGCTGGTGAGGTACTGCATGGCAACCTCAAGGGTGGGGCTGCAATATTCAGTGCATGGGCAGCTGAAGCAAAAGGGAGTGGAGGAGGTGAGCACAAAGATTGGTGCACCTGCAAGGCGTGATCATTTGTACCTCTCGTGCTTCACCGATGCTACCTGGGCAAGTGACATCAGTGATGGTTCATCCCATGGTGGCTATATATGCTGTGTTGGAGGGAGTCCAGTGAGTTGGAAGTCTAAGAAGCAAGGAGAGATAGCTCACTCATCAACGGAGAGCGAGTACATGGCGTTGTTTCATGGAGTGAAGGAGGTGGTTTGGATGAGGAGGTTGCTTGAGGAGTTGGGGCAGGAGCAAGAGGGTCCTACACCTGTGTTTTGTGACAGCCAAGGAGCAATTGCAATGGCGCGTAATGCTGTGCTCCATGGGCTGAACAAGCACATGCATATCAAGTGGCATTGGGTGAGGAAGGAGGTGAAGAAGGGCACCATCTCCTTGCACTACATCAACACTACCAAGCAACCTGCGGATTTCTTGACTAAGCGGCTTGCAGAGCATCAGCATTGGAGCTGTGCCACCTTGTGTGGCATGTCCTTCAACTAAGGGAGGCAGCTTCAGGGAGCAGCTAAGGGAGGAATGAGAGCACGATGAGGGGGAGTTTGTTGTGCCAAAGTACTACAGTGGCACGGTCATCGCACTCCCATTCAGCCTACAAGCCTGCTCAGCTTCTGGAATTTTGTGGGGTGGTGCTTGAAGATGTGTTCTTCATACCCTCAAAGTTTCAGAATCATTGAAGCAGTTTACAAGGCATGGCAACATTTTTAGTTTCAAGATTTATGGCATCCCGGAAGTGTGTGTTACTCTTTTTTGGTAACACCCGAGTTCACCATTTCGGCTGCTGACTCATCTACCGAGCTTTGATTGGTCTGAAAATTAGTGTGGCAGTCCTTTGCCTTGTTTTGCAGGTGTTCACCGAGTTTCAGGACAACCCAGCATCGGAGCAGCACGTGACAGCTGTCGAAAGTTACTGTTCCGTAGTCATGGTGCACTGTTGGCAGCATTTCCCTTGCCACCCTTTCATTGTTGTCATGCCAATGGTGCAGGGACAGGGAATGAGACAAGAAGTACAGGTGGTCAAGTGGGACTCTACCACCCTCCTTTTGAGAAGTGTGGTCTTCCTGGAAGCAGCTTGCAAGAGGGTGCAAGTGGGAAGACAAGCTGACTCATGGTTGGCTTGACTCACTATTGGTAGCCTTGAGTACAGCTCTGAACATCCAAGTGTGGTTGGCTTTGCTGACCTAGCTAGGACGTTTCCCATCCTTCTCTAGCCTTTCTCCCCTAGGACTCAACCTTCTCTGAGTTCCCAGGATGGTCCCAACCCCTTAAGAGTCCCCTAGGCAATGTTGTACTCAACCTCTTCCTTGCATCAATGAAACTACTCGTTTTTCAGCCGAGCTTACGTTTTTGTTCACTGCGTAGCGCATACATCTCTGATGAAAGCAAGCTATATACCGTTAGAAAGCAGACACTTGAAGCTAACGTCTGTCCAAGTTTCAGCTTCGTTTGATATCGGAGCTGATCGTGACGACGTTTTGAACAGAGGCGGTTTGAAGTCGTCAGATTCTGCTGAGGTGGTTTCAAGGGCATCTACGACCCCTAAGTGGACTCTAGACTATAACAAGTGGTATCAGAGCGGTTCTTCTCTGTTCCTGGGTCAACATGGAGGCTGAAGGTTCTGCTCCAGCTGGTCCTAGTGGCAGTGGTGGCGTGAGAGGCGCTGGGGAAGCAGGAAGAGGCGTTGCAGGCGGATCTTCACCAATAGCATCCGTTTCAACACCTGCCAAGGATGATGTGAAGGCATTCAACCTAGAGAAGTTCTCTGGGGAGGATTGGGCATCATGGAGCTTCAGGATGGAGCTCCTATTTAACCATTATGGGCTGCTTGAAGTGATGGATGGAGAATTGAAGAGGCCTGCGAGCGAAGGAGCGACCAAGGAATGGGATCGCCGATCCAAGGATGGATTCTTCCTTCTTTCTCAATGCCTCTCATCCAACCAGCTGCACCACATCAAGCATCTCATCAAGGATATCCAGTGTGGTCCCAAGGCATGGAAAATATTGAAGGATGTCCATGCCCCCAGCAGCGAAGCGATGGTGGTGGTGCTCGAACGACAACTCCATGCGGTGAAGATCAACGAGGGTGATGCCGTACAAGGAGCGTTCGATCAACTCCGGGACCTCTATGTGAAGCTCTCTGCTGCTGGTGTGGACTACCCTGAAAAGATCAAGTGCTACAAGGCTCTCTCCCTGCTGCCGGAGTCGTGGGGCCCCTTGGTGGTCAACCTCAATGGCATGAAGGACTCGTGGTCCCTTGAGTGGATTCGTGCTCAAGTCCTTCAAGAGGAGTTTCGGAGGAAGGAGCTGACCGCCACTGCCGGTGAAGGTGGAGGCTCTGCCTATGGCATGAAAGGCTTCAAGGGACGTGGCAGCAAGAAAGGCAAGGCCAAGGAAGGCTCTGGAGGGGAGCAGTATTCGGGAGGGAAGCGTAGCAATAAGGGAGGCAAGCGGTGTGGCGGCAAGTGTTGGTATTGCCATGTGGAAGGTCACCCATGGTTTAAGTGTCGCAAGCTACCTGATGGTTGGAGGCCTGGTCAGCCATCAATTGAAGGCTCTAAGGGTGTTCATGGAGCTATGGGAGAAGGCATGGGCAGTGAGGAGGGCGATGGAGGTGCCGGCGGACATGGCGGCATGTTCTACCATGTAGGAGAGGCATGCTCCGAGGATATGGTTGTACCAGCCAGCAAGGTTTCTCTTCACCGTTCCTCCCATTGGGTCATCGACACGGGAGCCTTCATGACCATGACCAACCGAGAGGATCTTCTGGACGAAGTCAGGCCATCAAAGGCAGCCACCGTTGTTTCAGCCACCGGCCAAGTTGTACCCGTGCGTGGCGAGGGGAGAGCCATGTTTATGGGTGCGGATGGGAGGCTTGTGGGGCTGAAGCGTGTTCTCCTTGTCCCTGGACTATGTGCCAACCTTCTCTCTACCAAGGCATTGAGTGAGGCAGGGATGAAGATGGAGATGATGGGCACAAAGGTGTTCAAGGCAACTCTGGATGGGCGCCTGTTGTGGGACCTCCGAGGCGGCAAGGACATGCACCGGTCCATGTGGGAGATACCGGTGCTGCCATGGAAGGAGGCGGCTGCGCGCTTGGCTGCTGAAGCTGTAAGAGAAGGGCATGCAAGCCACGTAACCAGTGGAGGAGGTGGTGATGGCAGTGATGGTGGGCTGCTTGTGCATGGGGGGGGTGCACTACCAAGTTTAACTCCTAATACGGGTGAGACGGATTGGCTCACCGCACACCGTCGCTTTGGCCACGTGGCGCTACCTCAGTTACATCAGCTGTTTAAGGAGGAAAGAGTCAAGGGGCTGAGGATAAAGGGGGAGCCCAAGGAGGTGGGCTCTTGTGAGACTTGCTTGACCAGCAAGTTCTCACGATTTCCCTTCCATTCGACGGTGGGGCAGTCAAGTGACCCGGTGGAGCTCGTGCACGTGGATCTTGTGGGGCCCATGAAGGTGAAAGGAGATGGTGGGGCCCTGTATTCCATGACTATGGTGGATGATTATACAAGGCTCACCTGGTCTTTTCCACTTGCAAAGAAGAGTGATGCTGCAAGGGTCATCATTGAAGAGTGGCTGCCCATGGTGGAGCGAGAGAGCGGCAAGCGGGTGAAGGCGATTCGTAGCGACCGTGGTGGGGAGTTTTTGGGAGCGGAGTTCCGGAGCTGGTTGAAGCGGCATGGCATCAAGCAGCAGCTCACCACGGCCTACACCCCTCAGTCCAACGGCGTGGCAGAGAGAGCGAACCGGACCATTATAGAGGGCGGGAGAACGATATTGGTGGACTCGGGTCTACCCTTGCGGTTCTGGCCCCTCGCTATTCGTCATGCTACCGTCATCAAGAACCGGGTGTTGACTCATGTGGGAGGTCAGCATTGGGTCCCTATGGAGAAGTGGAGTGGCAAGAAGCCCCTGGTTGATATGCTTCGTGTCTTCGGGTGCATGGGGCTCGTGCATGTCCCTAAGGAGAAGCGTGACAAGCTTCAAGCGGCGGCGGTGTGGGCTGTTCATTTGGGTCTTGCACGGGGGAGCAAGGGCTGGCTCATGTGGGACCCAAAATCCAACACCATCTTCACCACCAGAGATGCCAAGTTCATGGAGGGGCTCATGTTCAAGGAGTGGTCGGAGCGGGGGAGGAGCAAGGTCACCATTCCGCTTGGAATAGAGGTGGGAACCAACGACCCACTTCTCATTCCCATCGAGTTGTCCTCATCTTCAGAGTTGACAGAGGTGTCACATGACTTGGGAGGTGCTGAAGGGGAGGCAGTAGATGTGGAAGAAGTACTACAGCAAGGGGAGGCCCCTATAGCTGAGAGAGGTGACACCGATGAGGAGGTGCAGCAGCCTACACCATCCCCTAAGCTTCCATCAAGGCGCACAACCCAAGGGAAGCGTGATGCTGTCCGTGGTGGAGCCAAGGAAGGAGCAGCCAAGGAGAGGCCCAAGAGAGCTGCCCATCCAAGGGATTTCCTCAAGTATGAAAGGCTTGGGGTTCCCAAGGCATTGCTGGTCCAAGAGGAGGAATATGAGGAGGAGAAGGGAGCTGAGGGGGAGATGGAGCAGATTTGTTGCTTTGGCGTCAACTTACCTCATGAGCCGGCGTCAATGGAGGAAGCTCTCGCTGGAGATGATCGAGAGGCATGGCTGGCTTCTAGGGAGGATGAGTTCCAGAGCCACATGGAGAATGAAACATGGACCCTTACAAATCTTCCCCCAGGAAGGAAGGCATTGGACTGCACGTGGGTGTTACGTGTGAAGACCGATGCGGAGGGGAGGTTGGAGAGGCGCAAGACAAGGCTTGTGATCAAAGGCTTTCAGCAGAGGGAGGGAATTGAATTTCAAGAGGTGTTTGCTCCTGTTGCCAAGGCTCCTACGCTCCGGTTGTTGCTAGCAGCCGCTGCCGTTTGTGGCTGGAAGGTGGAGCAAATGGATGTGAAGACGGCATTCCTCTATGGCGTGGTAGATGAGGAGATCTACATGAAGCAGCCAGAGGGGTATGATGATGGGAGCGGACGTGTTTGCAGGCTCAACAAGGCCATCTATGGCCTCAAACAAGCTCCAAGGTGCTGGTATGCAAGGCTGGTGGAGGTGTTGGAGGCTCTTGGCTTCAAAGTTAGCGGGTGCGACGAGAGTCTCTTCATGACCGAGGGGGAGGAGGAGAAGGTATTTCTCCTTATCTATGTCGATGACATCCTCCTCTTCTCTCCATTCCTAGAGAGGATCAAGGAGGTGCAAGGGAAGCTGAAAGAGACCTTTCAATGCAAGGCCCTTGGACCAGTGGGGTATTACCTTGGTCTTCACGTGGAGCGGGACGAGGTGAAGGGATGGTTGAGGCTTCACCAACACAAGTACCTTGCAGCCATGGGGGAGAAGTATGGGCTGGAGGAAGGGAGGAGTGTGAAGACTCCTTTACCCTCAGGGTTTCAGCTGCACCTTGATGAAGAGGAGGGTGAGGTGTTGGAGTACGAGCTGCAGCGTCGGTTCCAGTCAATGGTGGGGAGCTTGATGTACGCTTCGGTCAACACTCGCCCCGACATTGCGTTTTCAGTTTCACAGCTCGCTCGTGTGGTGTCTAGGCCCCTTCAAGAGCACCTGGATGCAGCAGAGAGGCTGGTGAGGTACTGCATGGCAACCTCAAGGGTGGGGCTGCAATATTCAGTGCATGGGCAGCTGAAGCAAAAGGGAGTGGAGGAGGTGAGCACAAAGATTGGTGCACCTGCAAGGCGTGATCATTTGTACCTCTCGTGCTTCACCGATGCTACCTGGGCAAGTGACATCAGTGATGGTTCATCCCATGGTGGCTATATATGCTGTGTTGGAGGGAGTCCAGTGAGTTGGAAGTCTAAGAAGCAAGGAGAGATAGCTCACTCATCAACGGAGAGCGAGTACATGGCGTTGTTTCATGGAGTGAAGGAGGTGGTTTGGATGAGGAGGTTGCTTGAGGAGTTGGGGCAGGAGCAAGAGGGTCCTACACCTGTGTTTTGTGACAGCCAAGGAGCAATTGCAATGGCGCGTAATGCTGTGCTCCATGGGCTGAACAAGCACATGCATATCAAGTGGCATTGGGTGAGGAAGGAGGTGAAGAAGGGCACCATCTCCTTGCACTACATCAACACTACCAAGCAACCTGCGGATTTCTTGACTAAGCGGCTTGCAGAGCATCAGCATTGGAGCTGTGCCACCTTGTGTGGCATGTCCTTCAACTAAGGGAGGCAGCTTCAGGGAGCAGCTAAGGGAGGAATGAGAGCACGATGAGGGGGAGTTTGTTGTGCCAAAGTACTACAGTGGCACGGTCATCGCACTCCCATTCAGCCTACAAGCCTGCTCAGCTTCTGGAATTTTGTGGGGTGGTGCTTGAAGATGTGTTCTTCATACCCTCAAAGTTTCAGAATCATTGAAGCAGTTTACAAGGCATGGCAACATTTTTAGTTTCAAGATTTATGGCATCCCGGAAGTGTGTGTTACTCTTTTTTGGTAACACCCGAGTTCACCATTTCGGCTGCTGACTCATCTACCGAGCTTTGATTGGTCTGAAAATTAGTGTGGCAGTCCTTTGCCTTGTTTTGCAGGTGTTCACCGAGTTTCAGGACAACCCAGCATCGGAGCAGCACGTGACAGCTGTCGAAAGTTACTGTTCCGTAGTCATGGTGCACTGTTGGCAGCATTTCCCTTGCCACCCTTTCATTGTTGTCATGCCAATGGTGCAGGGACAGGGAATGAGACAAGAAGTACAGGTGGTCAAGTGGGACTCTACCACCCTCCTTTTGAGAAGTGTGGTCTTCCTGGAAGCAGCTTGCAAGAGGGTGCAAGTGGGAAGACAAGCTGACTCATGGTTGGCTTGACTCACTATTGGTAGCCTTGAGTACAGCTCTGAACATCCAAGTGTGGTTGGCTTTGCTGACCTAGCTAGGACGTTTCCCATCCTTCTCTAGCCTTTCTCCCCTAGGACTCAACCTTCTCTGAGTTCCCAGGATGGTCCCAACCCCTTAAGAGTCCCCTAGGCAATGTTGTACTCAACCTCTTCCTTGCATCAATGAAACTACTCGTTTTTCAGCCGAGCTTACGTTTTTGTTCACTGCGTAGCGCATACATCTCTGATGAAAGCAAGCTATATACCGTTAGAAAGCAGACACTTGAAGCTAACGTCTGTCCAAGTTTCAGCTTCGTTTGATATCGGAGCTGATCGTGACGACGTTTTGAACAGAGGCGGTTTGAAGTCGTCAGATTCTGCTGAGGTGGTTTCAAGGGCATCTACGACCCCTAAGTGGACTCTAGACTATAACAAAACCTACCGTTTGTTAAACCTACCGCGTGTTAAACCCACCGTGCGTTAAACCCACCGTGTGTTAAACCCACCGTGTGTTAAACTCACCGTGTTTTCAACCCACCGTGTGTTCAACCCACCGTGTGTTAAACCTACCGTGTGTTAAACCTACCGTGTGTTAAACCTACCGTGTGTTAAACCAACCGTGCGTTCAACCCACCGTGTGTTAAACCCACCGTGCGTTCAACCCACCGTGTGTTAAACCCACCGTGCGTTCAACCCACCGTGTGTTAAACCCACCGTGCGTTCAACCCACCGTGTGTTAAACCCACCGCGTGTTAAACCCACCGTGTGTTAAACCCACCGTGCGTTCAACCCACCGTGTGTTAAACCCACCGCGTGTTAAACCCACCGTGTGTTAAACCCACCGTGTGTTAAACCCACCGTGTGTTAAACCCACCGTGTGTTAAACCTACCGTGTGTTCAACCCACCGTGTGTTAAACCTACCGTGTGTTAAACCTACCGTGTGTTAAACCTACTGTGTGTTCAACCCACCGTGTGTTAAACCCACCGTGTTTTCAACCCACCGTGTGTTCAACCCACCGTGTGTTAAACCTACCGTGTGTTAAACCTACCGTGTGTTAAACCTACCGTGTGTTAAACCTACCGTGCGTTCAACCCACCGTGCGTTAACCCCACCGTGCGTTCAACCCACCGTGTGTTAAACCCACCGTGCGTTCAACCCACCGTGTGTTAAACCCACCGCGTGTTAAACCCACCGTGTGTTAAACCCACCGTGTGTTAAACCCACCGTGTGTTAAACCCACCGTGTTTTCAACCCACCGTGTGTTCAACCCACCGTGTGTTAAAGCTACCGTGTGTTAAACCTACCGTGCGTTCAACCCACCGTGTGTTAAACCCACCGTGCGTTCAACCCACCGTGTGTTAAACCCACCGCGTGTTAAACCCACCGTGTGTTAAACCCACCGTGTGTTAAACCCACCGCGTGTTAAACCCACCGTGTGTTAAACCCACCACGTGTTCAACCCACCACGTGTTCAACCCACCGTGTGTTGAACCTACCGTGTGTTCAACCCACCGTGTGTTAAACCTACCGTGTGTTAAACCTACCGTGTGGTAAACCTACCGTGTGTTAAACCTACCGTGTGTTCAACCCACCGTGTGTTAAACCCACCGTGTGTTAAACCCACCGTGTTTTCAACCCACCGTGTGTTCAACCCACCGTGTGTTAAACCTACCGTGTGTTAAACCTACCGTGTGTTAAACCTACCGTGTGTTAAACCAACCGTGCGTTCAACCCACCGTGTGTTAAACCCACCGTGCGTTCAACCCACCGTGTGTTAAACCCACCGTGCGTTCAACCCACCGTGTGTTAAACCCACCGTGCGTTCAACCCACCGTGTGTTAAACCCACCGCGTGTTAAACCCACCGTGTGTTAAACCCACCGTGTTTTCAACCCACCGTGTTTTCAACCCACCGTGTGTTCAACCCACCGTGTGTTAAACCTACCGTGTGTTAAACCTACCGTGTGTTAAACCTACCGTGTGTTAAACCTACCGTGCGTTCAACCCACCGTGTGTTAAACCCACCGTGCGTTCAACCCACCGTGTGTTAAACCCACCGTGTGTTAAACCCACCGTGTGTTAAACCCACCGTGTGTTAAACCCACCGTGTGTTAAACCCACCGTGTGTTAAACCCACCGTGTTTTCAACCCACCGTGTGTTCAACCCACCTTGTTTTCAACCCACCGTGTGTTAAACCTACCGTGTGTTAAACCTACCGTGTGTTAAACCTACCGTGTGTTAAACCTACCGTGCGTTCAACCCACCGTGTGTTAAACCCACCGTGCGTTCAACCCACCGTGTGTTAAACCCACCGTGCGTTCAACCCACCGTGTGTTCAACCCACCGTGCGTTCAACCTACCGTGTGTTAAACCCACCAGGTGTTAAACCCACCGTGTGTTAAACCCACCGTGTGTTAAACCCACCACGTGTTAAACCCACCGTGTGTTAAACCTACCGTGTGTTCAACCCACCGTGTGTTAAACCTACCGTGTGTTAGAACTACCGTGTGTTAAACCTACCGTGTGTTAAACCTACCGTGTGTTCAACCCACCGTGTGTTAAACCCACCGTGTTTTCAACCCACCGTGTGTTCAACCCACCGTGTGTTAAACCTACCGTGTTTTAAACCTACCGTGTGTTAAACCTCTCGTGTGTTAAACCAACCGTGCGTTCAACCCACCGTGTGTTAAACCCACCGTGCGTTCAACCCACCATGTGTTAAACCCACCGTGCGTTCAACCCACCGTGTGTTAAACCCACCGCGTGTTTAACCCACCGTGTGTTAAACCCACCGTGTGTTAAACCCACTGTGTTTTCAACCCACCGTGTGTTCAACCCACCGTGTGTTAAACCTACCGTGTGTTAAACCTACCGTGTGTTAAACCTACCGTGTGTTAAACCTACTGTGCGTTCAACCCACCGTGTGTTAAACCCACCGTGTGTTCAACCCACCGTGTGTTAAACCCACCGTGCGTTCAACCCACCGTGTGTTAAACCCACCGTGCGTTCAACCCACCGTGTGTTAAACCCACCGCGTGTTAAACCCACCGTGTGTTAAACCCACCGTGTGTTAAACCCACCGTGTTTTCAACCCACCGTGTGTTCAACCCACCATGTGTTAAACCTACCGTGTGTTAAACCTACCGTGTGTTAAACCTACCGTGTGTTAAACCTACCGTGCGTTCAACCCACCGTGTGTTAAACCCACTGTGCGTTCAACCCACCGTGTGTTAAACCCACCGTGCGTTCAACCCACCGTGTGTTAAACCCACCGCGTGTTAAACCCACCGTGTGTTAAACCCACCGTGTGTTAAACCCACCGTGTGTTAAACCCACCATGTTTTCAACCCACCGTGTGTTCAACCCACCGTGTGTTAAAGCTACCGTGTGTTAAACCTACCGTGTGTTAAACCTACCGTGCATTCAACCCATCGTGTGTTAAACCCACCGTGCGTTCAACCCACCGTGTGTTAAACCCACCGTGCGTTCAACCCACCGTGTGTTAAACCCACCGTGCGTTCAACCCACCGTGTGTTAAACCCACCGCGTGTTAAACCCACCGTGTGTTAAACCCACCGTGTGTTAAACCCACCATGTGTGAAACCCACCGTGTGTTAAACCTACCGTGTGTTCAACCCACCGTGTGTTAAACCTACCGTGTGTTAAACCTACCGTGTGTTAAACCTACCGTGTGTTAAACCTACCGTGTGTTCAACCCACCGTGTGTTAAACCCACCGTGTGTTAAACACATCGTGTTTTCAACCCACCGTGTGTTCAACCCACCGTGTGTTAAACATACCGTGTGTTAAACCTACCGTGTGTTAAACCTACCGTGTGTTAAACCAACCGTGCGTTCAACCCACCGTGTGTTAAACCCACCGTGCGTTCAACCCACCGTGTGTTAAACCCACCGTGCGTTCAACCCACCGTGTGTTAAACCCACCGTGCGTTCAACCCACCGTGTGTTAAACCCACCGCGTGTTAAACCCACCGTGTGTTAAACCCACCGTGCGTTCAACCCACCGTGTGTTAAACCCACCGAGTGTTAAACCCACCGTGTGTTAAACCCACCATGTGTTAAACCCACCGTGTGTTAAACCCACCGTGTGTTCAACCCACCGTGTGTTAAACCTACCGTGTGTTAAACCTACCGTGTGTTAAACCTATCGTGTGTTAAACCTACCGTGTGTTCAATCCACCGTGTGTTAAACCCACCGTGTGTTAAACCCACCGTGTTTTCAACCCACCGTGTGTTCAACCCACCGTGTGTTAAACCTACCGTGTGTTAAACCTACCGTGTGTTAAACCTACCGTGTGTTAAACCTACCGTGCGTTCAACCCACCGTGTGTTAAACCCACCGTGTGTTAAACACACCGTGTTTTCAACCCACCGTGTGTTCAACCCACCGTGTGTTAAACCTACCGTGTGTTAAACCTACCGTGTGTTAAACCTACCGTGTGTTAAACCAACCGTGCGTTCAACCCACCGTGTGTTAAACCCACCGTGCGTTCAACCCACCGTGTGTTAAACCCACCGTGCGTTCAACCCACCGTGTGTTAAACCCACCGTGCGTTCAACCCACCGTGTGTTAAACCCACCGCGTGTTAAACCCACCGTGTGTTAAACCCACCGTGCGTTTAACCCACCGTGTGTTAAACCCACCGAGTGTTAAACCCACCGTGTGTTAAACCCACCGTGTGTTAAACCCACCGTGTGTTAAACCCACCGTGTGTTAAACCCACCGTGTGTTCAACCCACCGTGTGTTAAACCTACCGTGTGTTAAACCTACCGTGTGTTAAACCTACCGTGTGTTAAACCTACCGTGTGTTCAATCCACCGTGTGTTAAACCCACCGTGTGTTAAACCCACCGTGTTTTCAACCCACCGTGTGTTCAACCCACCGTGTGTTTAACCTACCGTGTGTTAAACCTACCGTGTGTTAAACCTACCGTGTGTTAAACCTACCGTGCGTTCAACCCACAGTGTGTTAAACCTACCGTGCGTTCAACCCACCGTGTGTTAAACCTACCGTGTGTTAAACCTACCGTGTGTTAAACCCACCGTGCGTTCAACCCACCGTGTGTTAAACCTACCGTGCGTTCAACCCACCGTGTGTTAAACCCACCGTGTGTTAAACCTACCGTGTGTTAAATCTACCGTGTGTTAAACCCACCGTGTGTTAAACCTACCGTGTGTTAAACCTACCGTGTGTTAAACCTACCGTGTGTTAAACCTACCGTGTGTTAAACCTACCGTGTGTTAAACCTACCGTGTGTTCAATCCACCGTGTGTTAAACCCACCGTGTGTTAAACCCACCGTGTTTTCAACCCACCGTGTGTTCAACCCACCGTGTGTTAAACCTACCGTGTGTTAAACCTACCGTGTGTTAAACCTACCGTGTGTTAAACCTACCGTGCGTTCAACCCACCGTGTGTTAAACCTACCGTGCGTTCAACCCACCGTGTGTTAAACCTACCGTGTGTTAAACCTACCGTGTGTTAAACCCACCGTGCGTTCAACCCACCGTGTGTTAAACCTACCGTGCGTTCAACCCACCGTGTGTTAAACCCACCGTGTGTTAAACCTACCGTGTGTTAAATCTACCGTGTGTTAAACCCACCGTGTGTTAAACCTACCGTGTGTTCAACCCACCGTGTGTTAAACCTACCGTGTGTTAAACCTACCGTGTGTTAAACCTACCGTGTGTTAAACCTACCGTGTGTTCAACCCACCGTGTGTTAAACCCACCGTCTGTTAAACCCACTGTGTTTTCAACCCACCGTGTGTTCAACCCACCGTGTGTTAAACCTACCGTGTGTTAAACCTACCGTGTGTTAAACCTACCGTGCGTTCAACCCACCGTGTGTTAAACTCACCGTGCGTTCAACCCACCGTGTGTTAAACCCACCGTGCATTCAACCCACCGTGTGTTAAACCCACCGTGTGTTCAACCCACCGTGTGTTAAACCTACCGTGTGTTCAACCCACCGTGTTTTAAACCTACCGTGTGTTAAACCTACCGTGTGTTAAACCTACCGTGTGTTAAACCTACCGTGTGTTAAACCTACCGTGTGTTCAACCCACCGTGTGTTAAACCCACCGCGTGTTAAACCCACCGTGTGTTAAACCCACCGTGTGTTAAACCCACCGTGTGTTCAACCCACCGTGTGTTAAACCTACCGTGTGTTCAACCCACCGTGTGTTAAACCTACCGTGTGTTAAACCTACCGTGTGTTAAACCTACCGTGTATTAAACCTACCGTGTGTTCAACTCACCGTGTGTTAAACCCACCGTGTGTTAAGCCCACTGTGTTTTCAACCCACCGTGTGTTCAACCCACCGTGTGTTAAACCTACCGTGTGTTAAACCTACTGTGTGTTAAACCTACCGTGTGTTAAACCTTCCGTGCGTTCAACCCACCGTGTGTTAAACCCACCGTGTGTTAAACCCACCGTGTGTTAAACCTACCGTGTGTTAAACCCACCGTGTGTTAAACCAACCGTGTGTTAAACCAACCGTGTGTTAAACCCACCGTGCGTTCAACCCATCGTGTGTTAAACCTACCGTGTGTTAAACCAACCGTGCGTTCAACCCACCGTGTGTTAAACCCACCGTGCGTTCAACCCACCGTGTGTTAAACCCACCGTGCGTTCAACCCACCGTGTGTTAAACCCACCGTGCGTTCAACCCACCGTGTGTTAAACCCACCGCGTGTTAAACCCACCGTGTGTTAAACCCACCGTGCGTTTAACCCACCGTGTGTTAAACCCACCGAGTGTTAAACCCACCGTGTGTTAAACCCACCGTGTGTTAAACCCACCGTGTGTTAAACCCACCGTGTGTTAAACCCACCGTGTGTTCAACCCACCGTGTGTTAAACCTACCGTGTGTTAAACCTACCGTGTGTTAAACCTACCGTGTGTTAAACCTACCGTGTGTTCAATCCACCGTGTGTTAAACCCACCGTGTGTTAAACCCACCGTGTTTTCAACCCACCGTGTGTTCAACCCACCGTGTGTTTAACCTACCGTGTGTTAAACCTACCGTGTGTTTAAACCTACCGTGTGTTAAACCTACCGTGCGTTCAACCCACAGTGTGTTAAACCTACCGTGCGTTCAACCCACCGTGTGTTAAACCTACCGTGTGTTAAACCTACCGTGTGTTAAACCCACCGTGCGTTCAACCCACCGTGTGTTAAACCTACCGTGCGTTCAACCCACCGTGTGTTAAACCCACCGTGTGTTAAACCTACCGTGTGTTAAATCTACCGTGTGTTAAACCCACCGTGTGTTAAACCTACCGTGTGTTAAACCTACCGTGTGTTAAACCTACCGTGTGTTAACCTACCGTGTGTTAAACCTACCGTGTGTTAAACCTACCGTGTGTTCAATCCACCGTGTGTTAAACCCACCGTGTGTTAAACCCACCGTGTTTTCAACCCACCGTGTGTTCAACCCACCGTGTGTTAAACCTACCGTGTGTTAAACCTACCGTGTGTTAAACCTACCGTGTGTTAAACCTACCGTGCGTTCAACCCACCGTGTGTTAAACCTACCGTGCGTTCAACCCACCGTGTGTTAAACCTACCGTGTGTTAAACCTACCGTGTGTTAAACCCACCGTGCGTTCAACCCACCGTGTGTTAAACCTACCGTGCGTTCAACCCACCGTGTGTTAAACCCACCGTGTGTTAAACCTACCGTGTGTTAAATCTACCGTGTGTTAAACCCACCGTGTGTTAAACCTACCGTGTGTTCAACCCACCGTGTGTTAAACCTACCGTGTGTTAAACCTACCGTGTGTTAAACCTACCGTGTGTTAAACCTACCGTGTGTTCAACCCACCGTGTGTTAAACCCACCGTCTGTTAAACCCACTGTGTTTTCAACCCACCGTGTGTTCAACCCACCGTGTGTTAAACCTACCGTGTGTTAAACCTACCGTGTGTTAAACCTACCGTGCGTTCAACCCACCGTGTGTTAAACTCACCGTGCGTTCAACCCACCGTGTGTTAAACCCACCGTGCATTCAACCCACCGTGTGTTAAACCCACCGTGTGTTCAACCCACCGTGTGTTAAACCTACCGTGTGTTCAACCCACCGTGTTTTAAACCTACCGTGTGTTAAACCTACCGTGTGTTAAACCTACCGTGTGTTAAACCTACCGTGTGTTAAACCTACCGTGTGTTCAACCCACCGTGTGTTAAACCCACCGCGTGTTAAACCCACCGTGTGTTAAACCCACCGTGTGTTAAACCCACCGTGTGTTCAACCCACCGTGTGTTAAACCTACCGTGTGTTCAACCCACCGTGTGTTAAACCTACCGTGTGTTAAACCTACCGTGTATTAAACCTACCGTGTGTTCAACTCACCGTGTGTTAAACCCACCGTGTGTTAAGCCCACTGTGTTTTCAACCCACCGTGTGTTCAACCCACCGTGTGTTAAACCTACCGTGTGTTAAACCTACTGTGTGTTAAACCTACCGTGTGTTAAACCTTCCGTGCGTTCAACCCACCGTGTGTTAAACCCACCGTGTGTTAAACCCACCGTGTGTTAAACCTACCGTGTGTTAAACCCACCGTGTGTTAAACCAACCGTGTGTTAAACCAACCGTGTGTTAAACCCACCGTGCGTTCAACCCATCGTGTGTTAAACCTACCGTGCGTTCAACCCACTGCGTGTTAAACCCACCGTGTGTTAAACCCACAGTGTGTTAAACCCACCGTGTGTTAAACCCACCGTGTGTTAAACCTACCGTGTGTTCAACCCACCGTGTGTTAAACCTACCGTGTGTTACACCTACCGTGTGTTAAACCTACCGTGTGTTAAACCTACCGTGTGTTCAATCCACCGTGTGTTAAACCCACCGTGTGTTAAACCCACCGTGTTTTCAACCCACCGTGTGTTCAACCCACCGTGTGTTAAACCTACCGTGTGTTAAACCTACCGTGTGTTAAACCCACCGTGTGTTAAACCTACCGTGCGTTCAACCCACCGTGTGTTAAACCTACCGTGCGTTCAACCCACCGTGTGTTAAACCTACCGTGTGTTAAACCTACCGTGTGTTAAACCCACCGTGCGTTCAACCCACCGTGTGTTAAACCTACCGTGCGTTCAACCCACCGTGTGTTAAACCCACCGTGTGTTAAACCTACTGTGTGTTAAATCTACCGTGTGTTAAACCCACCGTGTGTTAAACCTACCGTGTGTTCAACCCACCGTGTGTTAAACCTACCGTGTGTTAAACCTACCGTGTGTTAAACCTACCGTGTGTTAAACCTACCGTGTGTTCAACCCACCGTGTGTTAAACCCACCGTGTATTAAACCCACCGTGTTTTCAACCCACCGTGTGTTAAACCCACCGTGTGTTCAACCTACCGTGTGTTCAACCCACCGTGTGTTAAACCTACCGTGTGTTAAACCTACCGTGTGTTAAACCTACCGTGTGTTAAACCTACCGTGTGTTCAACCCACCGTGTGTTAAACCCACCGTGTGTTAAACCCACCGTGTTTTCAACCCACCGTGTGTTAAACCCACCGTGTGTTCAACCTACCGTGTGTTAAACCTACCGTGTGTTAAACCTACCGTGCGTTCAACCCACCGTGTGTTAAACTCACCGTGCGTTCAACCCACCGTGTGTTAAACCCACCGTGCATTCAACCCACCGTGTGTTAAACCCACCGTGTGTTCAACCCACCGTGTGTTAAACCTACCGTGTGTTCAACCCACCGTGTTTTAAACCTACCGTGTGTTAAACCTACCGTGTGTTAAACCTACCGTGTGTTAAACCTACCGTGTGTTAAACCTACCGTGTGTTCAACCCACCGTGTGTTAAACCCACCGCGTGTTAAACCCACCGTGTGTTAAACCCACCGTGTGTTAAACCCACCGTGTGTTCAACCCACCGTGTGTTAAACCCACCGTGCGTTCAACCCACCGTGTGTTAAACCTACCGTGCGTTCAACCCACTGCGTGTTAAACCCACAGTGTGTTAAACCCACAGTGTGTTAAACCCACCGTGTGTTAAACCCACCGTGTGTTAAACCTACCGTGTGTTCAACCCACCGTGTGTTAAACCTACCGTGTGTTAAACCTACCGTGTGTTAAACCTACCGTGTATTAAACCTACCGTGTGTTCAACCCACCGTGTGTTAAACCCACCGTGTGTTAAGCCCACCGTGTTTTCAACCCACCGTGTGTTCAACCCACCGTGTGTTAAACCTACCGTGTGTTAAACCTACTGTGTGTTAAACCTACCGTGTGTTAAACCTTCCGTGCGTTCAACCCACCGTGTGTTAAACCCACCGTGCGTTCAACCCACTGTGTGTTAAACCCACCGTGTGTTAAACCCACCGTGTATTAAACCTACCGTGTGTTAAACCTACCGTGTGTTAAACCTACCGTGTGTTAAATCCACCGTGTGTTAAACCCACCGTGTGTTAAACCCACCGTGTTTTCAACCCACCGTGTGTTCAACCCATCGTGTGTTAAACCTACCGTGTGTTAAACCTACCGTGCGTTCAACCCACCGTGTGTTAAACCTACCGTGCGTTCAACCCACCGTGTGTTAAACCTACCGTGTGTTAAACCTACCGTGTGTTAAACCCACCGTGCGTTCAACCCACCGTGTGTTAAACCTACCGTGCGTTCAACCCACCGTGTGTTAAACCCACCGTGTGTTAAACCTACCGTGTGTTAAATCTACCGTGTGTTAAACCCACCGTGTGTTAAACCTACCGTGTGTTAAACCTACCGTGTGTTAAACCTACTGTGTGTTAAACCTACCGTGTGTTAAACCTACCGTGTGTTAAACCTACCGTGTGTTCAATCCACCGTGTGTTAAACCCACCGTGTGTTAAACCCACCGTGTTTTCAACCCACCGTGTGTTCAACCCACCGTGTGTTAAACCTACCGTGTGTTAAACCTACCGTGTGTTAAACCCACCGTGTGTTAAACCTACCGTGCGTTCAACCCACCGTGTGTTAAACCTACCGTGCGTTCAACCCACCGTGTGTTAAACCTACCGTGTGTTAAACCTACCGTGTGTTAAACCCACCGTGCGTTCAACCCACCGTGTGTTAAACCTACCGTGCGTTCAACCCACCGTGTGTTAAACCCACCGTGTGTTAAACCTACTGTGTGTTAAATCTACCGTGTGTTAAACCCACCGTGTGTTAAACCTACCGTGTGTTCAACCCACCGTGTGTTAAACCTACCGTGTGTTAAACCTACCGTGTGTTAAACCTACCGTGTGTTAAACCTACCGTGTGTTCAACCCACCGTGTGTTAAACCCACCGTGTGTTAAACCCACCGTGTTTTCAACCCACCGTGTGTTAAACCCACCGTGTGTTCAACCTACCGTGTGTTCAACCCACCGTGTGTTAAACCTACCGTGTGTTAAACCTACCGTGTGTTAAACCTACCGTGTGTTAAACCTACCGTGTGTTAAACCTACCGTGTGTTAAACCCACCGTGCGTTCAACCCACCGTGTGTTAAACCTACCGTGCGTTCAACCCACCGTGTGTTAAACCCACCGTGTGTTAAACCTACCGTGTGTTAAATCTACCGTGTGTTAAACCCACCGTGTGTTAAACCTACCGTGTGTTAAACCTACCGTGTTTTAAACCTACCGTGTGTTAAACCTACCGTGTGTTAAACCTACCGTGTGTTAAACCTACCGTGTGTTAAATCCACCGTGTGTTAAACCCACCGTGTGTTAAACCCACCGTGTTTTCAACCCACCGTGTGTTCAACCCATCGTGTGTTAAACCTACCGTGTGTTAAACCTACCGTGCGTTCAACCCACCGTGTGTTAAACCTACCGTGCGTTCAACCCACCGTGTGTTAAACCTACCGTGTGTTAAACCTACCTTGTGTTAAACCCACCGTGCGTTCAACCCACCGTGTGTTAAACCTACCGTGCGTTCAACCCACCGTGTGTTAAACCCACCGTGTGTTAAACCTACCGTGTGTTAAATCTACCGTGTGTTAAACCCACCGTGTGTTAAACCTACCGTGTGTTAAACCTACCGTGTGTTAAACCTACTGTGTGTTAAACCTACCGTGTGTTAAACCTACCGTGTGTTAAACCTACCGTGTGTTCAATCCACCGTGTGTTAAACCCACCGTGTGTTAAACCCACCGTGTTTTCAACCCACCGTGTGTTCAACCCACCGTGTGTTAAACCTACCGTGTGTTAAACCTACCGTGTGTTAAACCCACCGTGTGTTAAACCTACCGTGCGTTCAACCCACCGTGTGTTAAACCTACCGTGCGTTCAACCCACCGTGTGTTAAACCTACCGTGTGTTAAACCTACCGTGTGTTAAACCCACCGTGCGTTCAACCCACCGTGTGTTAAACCTACCGTGCGTTCAACCCACCGTGTGTTAAACCCACCGTGTGTTAAACCTACTGTGTGTTAAATCTACCGTGTGTTAAACCCACCGTGTGTTAAACCTACCGTGTGTTCAACCCACCGTGTGTTAAACCTACCGTGTGTTAAACCTACCGTGTGTTAAACCTACCGTGTGTTAAACCTACCGTGTGTTCAACCCACCGTGTGTTAAACCCACCGTGTGTTAAACCCACCGTGTTTTCAACCCACCGTGTGTTAAACCCACCGTGTGTTCAACCTACCGTGTGTTCAACCCACCGTGTGTTAAACCTACCGTGTGTTAAACCTACCGTGTGTTAAACCTACCGTGTGTTAAACCTACCGTGTGTTCAACCCACCGTGTGTTAAACCCACCGTGTGTTAAACCCACCGTGTTTTCAACCCACCGTGTGTTAAACCCACCGTGTGTTCAACCTACCGTGTGTTAAACCTACCGTGTGTTAAACCTACCGTGCGTTCAACCCACCGTGTGTTAAACTCACCGTGCGTTCAACCCACCGTGTGTTAAACCCACCGTGCATTCAACCCACCGTGTGTTAAACCCACCGTGTGTTCAACCCACCGTGTGTTAAACCTACCGTGTGTTCAACCCACCGTGTTTTAAACCTACCGTGTGTTAAACCTACCGTGTGTTAAACCTACCGTGTGTTAAACCTACCGTGTGTTAAACCTACCGTGTGTTCAACCCACCGTGTGTTAAACCCACCGCGTGTTAAACCCACCGTGTGTTAAACCCACCGTGTGTTAAACCCACCGTGTGTTCAACCCACCGTGTGTTAAACCCACCGTGCGTTCAACCCACCGTGTGTTAAACCTACCGTGCGTTCAACCCACTGCGTGTTAAACCCACAGTGTGTTAAACCCACAGTGTGTTAAACCCACCGTGTGTTAAACCCACCGTGTGTTAAACCTACCGTGTGTTCAACCCACCGTGTGTTAAACCTACCGTGTGTTAAACCTACCGTGTGTTAAACCTACCGTGTATTAAACCTACCGTGTGTTCAACCCACCGTGTGTTAAACCCACCGTGTGTTAAGCCCACCGTGTTTTCAACCCACCGTGTGTTCAACCCACCGTGTGTTAAACCTACCGTGTGTTAAACCTACTGTGTGTTAAACCTACCGTGTGTTAAACCTTCCGTGCGTTCAACCCACCGTGTGTTAAACCCACCGTGCGTTCAACCCACTGTGTGTTAAACCCACCGTGTGTTAAACCCACCGTGTATTAAACCTACCGTGTGTTAAACCTACCGTGTGTTAAACCTACCGTGTGTTAAATCCACCGTGTGTTAAACCCACCGTGTGTTAAACCCACCGTGTTTTCAACCCACCGTGTGTTCAACCCATCGTGTGTTAAACCTACCGTGTGTTAAACCTACCGTGCGTTCAACCCACCGTGTGTTAAACCTACCGTGCGTTCAACCCACCGTGTGTTAAACCTACCGTGTGTTAAACCTACCGTGTGTTAAACCCACCGTGCGTTCAACCCACCGTGTGTTAAACCTACCGTGCGTTCAACCCACCGTGTGTTAAACCCACCGTGTGTTAAACCTACCGTGTGTTAAATCTACCGTGTGTTAAACCCACCGTGTGTTAAACCTACCGTGTGTTAAACCTACCGTGTGTTAAACCTACTGTGTGTTAAACCTACCGTGTGTTAAACCTACCGTGTGTTAAACCTACCGTGTGTTCAATCCACCGTGTGTTAAACCCACCGTGTGTTAAACCCACCGTGTTTTCAACCCACCGTGTGTTCAACCCACCGTGTGTTAAACCTACCGTGTGTTAAACCTACCGTGTGTTAAACCCACCGTGTGTTAAACCTACCGTGCGTTCAACCCACCGTGTGTTAAACCTACCGTGCGTTCAACCCACCGTGTGTTAAACCTACCGTGTGTTAAACCTACCGTGTGTTAAACCCACCGTGCGTTCAACCCACCGTGTGTTAAACCTACCGTGCGTTCAACCCACCGTGTGTTAAACCCACCGTGTGTTAAACCTACTGTGTGTTAAATCTACCGTGTGTTAAACCCACCGTGTGTTAAACCTACCGTGTGTTCAACCCACCGTGTGTTAAACCTACCGTGTGTTAAACCTACCGTGTGTTAAACCTACCGTGTGTTAAACCTACCGTGTGTTCAACCCACCGTGTGTTAAACCCACCGTGTGTTAAACCCACCGTGTTTTCAACCCACCGTGTGTTAAACCCACCGTGTGTTCAACCTACCGTGTGTTCAACCCACCGTGTGTTAAACCTACCGTGTGTTAAACCTACCGTGTGTTAAACCTACCGTGTGTTAAACCTACCGTGTGTTCAACCCACCGTGTGTTAAACCCACCGTGTGTTAAACCCACCGTGTTTTCAACCCACCGTGTGTTAAACCCACCGTGTGTTCAACCTACCGTGTGTTAAACCTACCGTGTGTTAAACCTACCGTGCGTTCAACCCACCGTGTGTTAAACTCACCGTGCGTTCAACCCACCGTGTGTTAAACCCACCGTGCATTCAACCCACCGTGTGTTAAACCCACCGTGTGTTCAACCCACCGTGTGTTAAACCTACCGTGTGTTCAACCCACCGTGTTTTAAACCTACCGTGTGTTAAACCTACCGTGTGTTAAACCTACCGTGTGTTAAACCTACCGTGTGTTAAACCTACCGTGTGTTCAACCCACCGTGTGTTAAACCCACCGCGTGTTAAACCCACCGTGTGTTAAACCCACCGTGTGTTAAACCCACCGTGTGTTCAACCCACCGTGTGTTAAACCCACCGTGCGTTCAACCCACCGTGTGTTAAACCTACCGTGCGTTCAACCCACTGCGTGTTAAACCCACAGTGTGTTAAACCCACAGTGTGTTAAACCCACCGTGTGTTAAACCCACCGTGTGTTAAACCTACCGTGTGTTCAACCCACCGTGTGTTAAACCTACCGTGTGTTAAACCTACCGTGTGTTAAACCTACCGTGTATTAAACCTACCGTGTGTTCAACCCACCGTGTGTTAAACCCACCGTGTGTTAAGCCCACCGTGTTTTCAACCCACCGTGTGTTCAACCCACCGTGTGTTAAACCTACCGTGTGTTAAACCTACTGTGTGTTAAACCTACCGTGTGTTAAACCTTCCGTGCGTTCAACCCACCGTGTGTTAAACCCACCGTGCGTTCAACCCACTGTGTGTTAAACCCACCGTGTGTTAAACCCACCGTGTATTAAACCTACCGTGTGTTAAACCCACCGTGTGTTAAACCAACCGTGTGTTAAACCAACCGTGTGTTAAACCCACCGTGCGTTCAACCCACCGTGTGTTAAACCTACCGTGCGTTCAACCCACTGCGTGTTAAACCCACCGTGTGTTAAACCCACAGTGTGTTAAACCCACCGTGTGTTAAACCCACCGTGTGTTAAACCTACCGTGTGTTCAACCCACCGTGTGTTAAACCTACCGTGTGTTACACCTACCGTGTGTTAAACCTACCGTGTGTTAAACCTACCGTGTGTTCAACCCACCGTGTGTTAAACCCACCGTGTGTTAAATCCACCGTGTTTTCAACCCACCGTGTGTTCAACCCACCGTGTGTTAAACCTACCGTGTGTTAAACCTACCGTGTGTTAAACCTACCGTGTGTTAAACCTACCGTGCGTTCAACCCACCGTGTGTTAAACCCACCGTGCGTTCAACCCACCGTGTGTTAAACCCACCGTGTGTTAAACCCACCGTGTGTTAAACCCACCGTGTGTTAAACCCACCGTGTGTTAAACCCACCGTGTGTTAAACCCACCGTGTTTTCAACCCACCGTGTGTTCAACCCACCGTGTTTTCAACCCACCGTGTGTTCAACCCACCGTGTGTTAAACCTACCGTGTGTTAAACCTACCGTGTGTTAAACCTACCGTGTGTTAAACCTACCGTGCGTTCAACCCACCGTGTGTTAAACCCACCGTGCGTTCAACCCACCGTGTGTTAAACCCACCGTGCGTTCAACCCACCGTGTGTTAAACCCACCGTGCGTTCAACCTACCGTGTGTTAAACCCACCGCGTGTTAAACCCACCGTGTGTTAAACCCACCGTGTGTTAAACCCACCACGTGTTAAACCCACCGTGTGTTAAACCTACCGTGTGTTCAACCCACCGTGTGTTAAACCTACTGTGTGTTAAAACTACCGTGTGTTAAACCTACCGTGTGTTAAACCTACCGTGTGTTCAACCCACCGTGTGTTAAACCCACCGTGTGTTAAACCCACCGTGTTTTCAACCCACCGTGTGTTCAACCCACCGTGTGTTTAACCTACCGTGTTTTAAACCTACCGTGTGTTAAACCTACCGTGTGTTAAACCAACCGTGCGTTCAACCCACCGTGTGTTAAACCCACCGTGCGTTCAACCCACCATGTGTTAAACCCACCGTGCGTTCAACCCACCGTGTGTTAAACCCACCGCGTGTTAAACCCACCGTGTGTTAAACCCACCGTGTGTTAAACCCACCGTGTTTTCAACCCACCGTGTGTTCAACCCACCGTGTGTTAAACCTACCGTGTGTTAAACCTACCGTGTGTTAAACCTACCGTGTGTTAAACCTACCGTGCGTTCAACCCACCGTGTGTTAAACCCACCGTGTGTTCAACCCACCGTGTGTTAAACCCACCGTGCGTTCAACCCACCGTGTGTTAAACCCACCGTGCGTTCAACCCACCGTGTGTTAAACCCACCGCGTGTTAAACCCACCGTGTGTTAAACCCACCGTGTGTTAAACCCACCGTGTTTTCAACCCACCGTGTGTTCAACCCACCGTGTGTTAAACCTACCGTGTGTTAAACCTACCGTGTGTTAAACCTACCGTGTGTTAAACCTACCGTGCGTTCAACCCACCGTGCGTTCAACCCACCGTGCGTTCAACCCACCGTGCGTTCAACCCACCGTGTGTTAAACCCACCGCGTGTTAAACCCAGCGTGTGTTAAACCCACCGTGTGTTAAACCCACCGTGTGTTAAACCCACCGTGTTTTCAACCCACCGTGTGTTCAACCCACCGTGTGTTAAAGCTACCGTGTGTTAAACCTACCGTGTGTTAAACCTACCGTGCGTTCAACACATCGTGTGTTAAACCCACCGTGCGTTCAACCCACCGTGTGTTAAACCCACCGTGCGTTCAACCCACCGTGTGTTAAACCCACCGTGCGTTCAACCCACCGTGTGTTAAACCCACCGCGTGTTAAACCCACCGTGTGTTAAACCCACCGTGTGTTAAACCCACCATGTGTTAAACCCACCGTGTGTTAAACCTACTGTGTGTTCAACCCACCGTGTGTTAAACCTACCGTGTGTTAAACCTACCGTGTGTTAAACCTACCGTGTGTTAAACCTACCGTGTGTTCAACCCACCGTGTGTTAAACCCACCGTGTGTTAAACACACCGTGTTTTCAACCCACCGTGTGTTCAACCCACCGTGTGTTAAACCTACCGTGTGTTAAACCTACCGTGTGTTAAACCTACCGTGTGTTAAACCAACCGTGCGTTCAACCCACCGTGTGTTAAACCCACCGTGCGTTCAACCCACCGTGTGTTAAACCCACCGTGCGTTCAACCCACCGTGTGTTAAACCCACCGTGCGTTCAACCCACCGTGTGTTAAACCCACCGCGTGTTAAACCCACCGTGTGTTAAAACCCACCGTGCGTTCAACCCACCGTGTGTTAAACCCACCGAGTGTTAAACCCACCGTGTGTTAAACCCACCGTGTGTTAAACCCACCATGTGTTAAACCCACCATGTGTTAAACCCACCGTGTGTTCAACCCACCGTGTGTTAAACCTACCGTGTGTTAAACCTACCGTGTGTTAAACCTACCGTGTGTTAAACCTACCGTGTGTTCAATCCACCGTGTGTTAAACCCACCGTGTGTTAAACCCACCGTGTTTTCAACCCACCGTGTGTTCAACCCACCGTGTGTTAAACCTACCGTGTGTTAAACCTACCGTGTGTTAAACCTACCATGTGTTAAACCTACCGTGCGTTCAACCCACCGTGTGTTAAACCCACCGCGTGTTAAACACACCGTGTTTTCAACCCACCATGTGTTCAACCCACCGTGTGTTAAACCTACCGTGTGTTAAACATACCGTGTGTTAAACCTACCGTGTGTTAAACCCACCGTGTGTTAAACCAACCGTGTGTTAAACCAACCGTGTGTTAAACCCACCGTGCGTTCAACCCACCGTGTGTTAAACCTACCGTGCGTTCAACCCACTGCGTGTTAAACCCACCGTGTGTTAAACCCACAGTGTGTTAAACCCACCGTGTGTTAAACCCACCGTGTGTTAAACCTACCGTGTGTTCAACCCACCGTGTGTTAAACCTACCGTGTGTTACACCTACCGTGTGTTAAACCTACCGTGTGTTAAACCTACCGTGTGTTCAACCCACCGTGTGTTAAACCCACCGTGTGTTAAACCCACCGTGTTTTCAACCCACCGTGTGTTCAACCCACCGTGTGTTAAACCTACCGTGTGTTAAACCTACCGTGTGTTAAACCTACCGTGTGTTAAACCTACCGTGCGTTCAACCCACCGTGTGTTAAACCCACCGTACGTTCAACCCACCGTGTGTTAAACCCACCGTGTGTTAAACCCACTGTGTGTTAAACCCACCGTGTGTTAAACCCACCGTGTGTTAAACCCACCGTGTGTTAAACCCACCGTGTTTTCAACCCACCGTGTGTTCAACCCACCGTGTTTTCAACCCACCGTGTGTTCAACCCACCGTGTGTTAAACCTACCGTGTGTTAAACCTACCGTGTGTTAAACCTAGCGTGTGTTAAACCTACCGTGCGTTCAACCCACCGTGTGTTAAACCCACCGTGCGTTCAACCCACCGTGTGTTAAACCCACCGTGCGTTCAACCCACCGTGTGTTAAACCCACCGTGCGTTCAACCTACCGTGTGTTAAACCCACCGCGTGTTAAACCCACCGTGTGTTAAACCCACCATGTGTTAAACCCACCACGTGTTAAACCCTCCGTGTGTTAAACCTACCGTGTGTTCAACCCACCGTGTGTTAAACCTACCGTGTGTTAAAACTACCGTGTGTTAAACCTACCGTGTGTTAAACCTACCGTGTGTTCAACCCACCGTGTGTTAAACCCACCGTGTGTTAAACCCACCGTGTTTTCAACCCACCGTGTGTTCAACCCACCGTGTGTTAAACCTACCGTGTGTTAAACCTACCGTGTGTTAAACCTAGCGTGTGTTAAACCTACCGTGCGTTCAACCCACCGTGTGTTAAACCCACCGTGCGTTCAACCCACCGTGTGTTAAACCCACCGTGCGTTCAACCCACCGTGTGTTAAACCCACCGTGCGTTCAACCTACCGTGTGTTAAACCCACCGCGTGTTAAACCCACCGTGTGTTAAACCCACCATGTGTTAAACCCACCACGTGTTAAACCCACCGTGTGTTAAACCTACCGTGTGTTCAACCCACCGTGTGTTAAACCTACCGTGTGTTAAAACTACCGTGTGTTAAACCTACCGTGTGTTAAACCTACCGTGTGTTCAACCCACCGTGTGTTAAACCCACCGTGTGTTAAACCCACCGTGTTTTCAACCCACCGTGTGTTCAACCCACCGTGTGTTAAACCTACCGTGTTTTAAACCTACCGTGTGTTAAACCTACCGTGTGTTAAACCAACCGTACGTTCAACCCACCGTGTGTTAAACCCACCGTGCGTTCAACCCACCATGTGTTAAACCCACCGTGCGTTCAACCCACCGTGTGTTAAACCCACCGCGTGTTAAACCCACCGTGTGTTAAACCCACCGTGTGTTAAACCCACCGTGTTTTCAACCCACCGTGTGTTCAACCCACCGTGTGTTAAACCTACCGTGTGTTAAACCTACCGTGTGTTAAACCTACCGTGTGTTAAACCTACCGTGCGTTCAACCCACCGTGTGTTAAACCCACCGTGTGTTCAACCCACCGTGTGTTAAACCCACCGTGCGTTCAACCCACCGTGTGTTAAACCCACCGTGCGTTCAACCCACCGTGTGTTAAACCCACCGCGTGTTAAACCCACCGTGTGTTAAACCCACCGTGTGTTAAACCCATCGTGTTTTCAACCCACCGTGTGTTCAACCCACCATGTGTTAAACCTACCGTGTGTTAAACCTACCGTGTGTTAAACCTACCGTGTGTTAAACCTACCGTGCGTTCAACCACCGTGTGTTAAACCCACCGTGCGTTCAACCCACCGTGTGTTAAACCCACCGTGCGTTCAACCCACCGTGTGTTAAACCCACCGCGTGTTAAACCCAGCGTGTGTTAAACCCACCGTGTGTTAAACCCACCGTGTGTTAAACCCACCCTGTTTTCAACCCACCGTGTGTTCAACCCACCGTGTGTTAAAGCTACCGTGTGTTAAACCTACTGTGTGTTAAACCTACCGTGCGTTCAACACATCGTGTGTTAAACCCACCGTGCGTTCAACCCACCGTGTGTTAAACCCACCGTGCGTTCAACCCACCGTGTGTTAAACCCACCGTGCGTTCAACCCACCGTGTGTTAAACCCACCGCGTGTTAAACCCACCGTGTGTTAAACCCACCGTGTGTTAAACCCACCATGTGTTAAACCCACCGTGTGTTAAACCTACTGTGTGTTCAACCCACCGTGTGTTAAACCTACCGTGTGTTAAACCTACCGTGTGTTAAACCTACCGTGTGTTAAACCTACCGTGTGTTCAACCCACCGTGTGTTAAACCCACCGTGTGTTAAACACACCGTGTTTTCAACCCAACCCGTGTGTTAAACCTACCGTGTGTTGAACCTACCGTGTGTTAAACCTACCGTGTGTTAAACCAACCGTGCGTTCAACCCACCGTGTGTTAAACCCACCGTGCGTTCAACCCACCATGTGTTAAACCCACCGTGCGTTCAACCCACCGTGTGTTAAACCCACCGTGCGTTCAACCCACCGTGTGTTAAACCCACCGCGTGTTAAACCCACCGTGTGTTAAACCCACCGTGCGTTCAACCCACCGTGTGTTAAACCCACCGAGTGTTAAACCCACCGTGTGTTAAACCCACCGTGTGTTAAACCCACCATGTGTTAAACCCACCATGTGTTAAACCCACCGTGTGTTCAACCCACCGTGTGTTAAACCTACCGTGTGTTAAACCTACCGTGTGTTAAACCTACCGTGTGTTAAACCTACCGTGTGTTCAATCCACCGTGTGTTAAACCCACCGTGTGTTAAACCCACCGTGTTTTCAACCCACCGTGTGTTCAACCCACCGTGTGTTAAACCTACCGTGTGATAAACCTACCGTGTGTTAAACCTACCGTGTGTTAAACCTACCGTGCGTTCAACCCACCGTGTGTTAAACCCACCGCGTGTTAAACACACCGTGTTTTCAACCCACCATGTGTTCAACCCACCGTGTGTTAAACCTACCGTGTGTTAAACCTACCGTGTGTTAAACATACCGTGTGTTAAACCAACCGTACGTTCAACCCACCGTGTGTTAAACCCACCGTGCGTTCAACCCACCGTGTGTTAAACCCACCGTGCGTGCAACCCACCGTGTGTTAAACCCACCGTGCGTTCAACCCACCGTGTGTTAAACCCACCGCGTGTTAAACCCACCGTGTGTTAAAACCACCGTGCGTTCAACCCACCGTGTGTTAAACCCACCGAGTGTTAAACCCACCGTGTGTTAAACCCACCGTGTGTTAAACCCACAGTGTGTTAAACCCACCGTGTGTTAAACCCACCGTGTGTTCAACCCACCGTATGTTAAACCTAACGTGTGTTAAACCTACCGTGTGTTAAACCTACCGTGTGTTAAACCTACCGTGTGTTCAATCCACCGTGTGTTAAACCCACCCTGTGTTAAACCCACCGTGTTTTCAACCCACCGTGTGTTGAACCCACCGTGTGTTTCAAACCCACCGTGTGTTCAACCCACCGTGTGTTAAACCTACCGTGTGTTAAACCTACCGTGTGTTAAACCTAGCGTGTGTTAAACCTACCGTGCGTTCAACCCACCGTGTGTTTAAACCCAACCGTGGCGTTCAACCCACCGTGTGGTTAAACCCACCGTGCGTTAAACCCACCGTGTGTTAAACCCACCGTGCGTTCAACCTACCGTGTGTTAAACCACCGCGTGTTAAACCCACCGTGTGTTAAAACCCACCATGTGTTAAACCCACCACGTGTTTAAACCCTCCGTGTGTTAAACCTACCGTGTTTCAACCCACCGTGTGTTAAACCTACCGTGTGTTAAAACTACCGTGTGTTAAACCTACGTGTGTTAAACCTACCGTGTGTTCAAACCCACCGTGTGTTTAAACCACCGTGTGTTTAAACCCACCGTGTTTTCAACCCACCGTGTGTTCAACCCACCGTGTGTTAAACCTACCGTGTGTGTTAAAAACCTACCGTGTGTCTAAACCTAGCGTGTGTAAACCTACCGTGCGTTCAAACCCACCGTGTGTTAAACCACCGTGCGTTCAACCCACCGTGTGTTAAAACCACCGTGCGTTCAACCCACCGTGTGTTAAACCCACCGTGTGTTAAACCCACCGTGTGTTAAACCTACCGTGTGTTAAACCTACCGTGTGTTAAACCCACCGTGTGTTAAACCTACCGTGTGTTAAACCCACCGTGTGTTAAACCCACCGTGTGTTAAACCTACCGTGTGTTAAACCTACCGTGTGTTAAACCCACCGTGTGTTAAACCTACCGTGTGTTAAACCTACCGTGTGTTAAACCTACCGTGTGTTAAACCTACCGTGTGTTAAACCTACCGTGTGTTAAACCTACCGTGTGTTCAATCCACCGTGTGTTAAACCCACCGTGTGTTAAACCCACCGTGTTTTCAACCCACCGTGTGTTCAACCCACCGTGTGTTAAACCTACCGTGTGTTAAACCTACCGTGTGTTAAACCCACCGTGTGTTAAACCTACCGTGCGTTCAACCCACCGTGTGTTAAACCTACCGTGCGTTCAACCCACCGTGTGTTAAACCTACCGTGTGTTAAACCTACCGTGTGTTAAACCACCGTGCGTTCAACCCACCGTGTGTTAAACCTACCGTGCGTTCAACCCACCGTGTGTTAAACCCACCGTGTGTTAAACCTACCGTGTGTTAAATCTACCGTGTGTTAAACCCACCGTGTGTTAAACCTACCGTGTGTTCAACCCACCGTGTGTTAAACCTACCGTGTGTTAAACCTACCGTGTGTTAAACCTACCGTGTGTTAAACCTACCGTGTGTTCAACCCACCGTGTGTTAAACCCACCGTGTGTTGAACCCACCGTGTTTTCAACCCACCGTGTGTTAAACCCACCGTGTGTTAAACCTACCGTGTGTTAAACCTACCGTGTGTTAAACCTACCGTGCGTTCAACCCACCGTGTGTTAAACTCACCGTGCGTTCAACCCACCGTGTGTTAAACCCACCGTGCATTCAACCCACCGTGTGTTAAACCCACCGTGTGTTCAACCCACCGTGTGTTAAACCTACCGTGTGTTAAACCTACCGTGTGTTAAACCTACCGTGTGTTAAACCTACCGTGTGTTAAACCACCGTGTGTTAAACCTACCGTGTGTTAAACCCACCGTGTGTTCAACCCACCGTGTGTTCAACCCACCGTGTGTTAAACCCACCGTGTGTTAAACCCACCGTGTGTTCAACCCACCGTGTGTTAAACCCACCGTGTGTTAAACCCACCGTGTGTTAAACCCACCGTGCGTTCAACCCACCGTGTGTTAAACCTACCGTGCGTTCAACCCACCGTGTGTTAAACCCACCGTGTGTTAAACCCACCGTGTGTTAAACCCACCGTGTGTTAAACCCACCGTGTGTTAAACCTACCGTGTGTTCAACCCACCGTGTGTTAAACCTACCGTGTGTTAAACCTACCGTGTGTTAAACCTACCGTGTGTTAAACCTACCGTGTGTTCAACCCACCGTGTGTTAAACCCACCGTGTGTTAAACCCACCGTGTTTTCAACCCACCGTGTGTTCAACCCACCGTGTGTTAAACCTACCGTGTGTTAAACCTACCGTGTGTTAAACCTACCGTGCGTTCAACCCACCGTGTGTTCAACCCACCGCGTGTTAAACCCACCGTGTGTTAAAACCACCGTGCGTTCAACCCACCGTGTGTTAAACCCACCGTGTGTTAAACCCACCGTGTGTTAAACCTACCGTGTGTTAAATCTACCGTGTGTTAAACCCACCGTGTGTTAAACCTACCGTGTGTTAAACCCACCGTGTGTTAAACCCACCGTGTGTTAAACCTACCGTGTGTTAAATCTACCGTGTGTTAAACCCACCGTGTGTTAAACCTACCGTGTGTTAAACCTACCGTGTGTTAAACCTACTGTGTGTTAAACCTACCGTGTGTTAAACCTACCGTGTGTTAAACCTACCGTGTGTTCAATCCACCGTGTGTTAAACCCACCGTGTGTTAAACCCACCGTGTTTTCAACCCACCGTGTGTTCAACCCACCGTGTGTTAAACCTACCGTGTGTTAAACCTACCGTGTGTTAAACCCACCGTGTGTTAAACCTACCGTGCGTTCAACCCACCGTGTGTTCAACCCACCGTGTGTTAAACCTACCGTGTGTTAAACCTACCGTGTGTTAAACCCACCGTGCGTTCAACCCACCGTGTGTTAAACCTACCGTGCGTTCAACCCACCGTGTGTTAAACCCACCGTTGTTAAACCTACCGTGTGTTAAATCTACCGTGTGTTAAAACCCACCGTGTGTTAAACCTACCGTGTGTTCAACCCACCGTGTGTTAAACCTACCGTGTGTTAAACCTACCGTGTGTTAAACCTACCGTGTGTTAAACCTACCGTGTGTTCAACCCACCGTGTGTTAAACCCACCGTGTGTTGAACCCACCGTGTTTTCAACCCACCGTGTGTTAAACCCACCGTGTGTTAAACCTACCGTGTGTTAAAACCTACCGTGTGTTAAACCTACCGTGCGTTCAACCCACCGTGTGTTAAACTCACCGTGCGTTCAACCCACCGTGTGTTAAACCCACCGTGCATTCAACCCACCGTGTGTTAAACCCACCGTGTGTTCAACCCACCGTGTGTTAAAACCTACCGTGTGTTCAACCCACCGTGTTTTAAACCTACCGTGTGTTAAACCTACCGTGTGTTAAACCTACCGTGTGTTAAACCTACCGTGTGTTAAACCTACCGTGTGTTCAACCCACCGTGTGTTAAACCCACCGCGTGTTAAACCCACCGTGTGTTAAACCCACCGTGTGTTAAACCCACCGTGTGTTCAACCCACCGTGTGTTAAACCCACCGTGCGTTCAACCCACCGTGTGTTAAACCTACCGTGCGTTCAACCCACTGCGTGTTAAACCCACAGTGTGTTAAACCCACAGTGTGTTAAACCCACCGTGTGTTAAACCCACCGTGTGTTAAACCTACCGTGTGTTCAAACCCACCGTGTGTTAAACCTACCGTGTGTTAAACCTACCGTGTGTTAAACCTACCGTGTATTAAACCTACCGTGTGTTCAACCCACCGTGTGTTAAACCCACCGTGTGTTAAGCCCACCGTGTTTTCAACCCACCGTGTGTTCAACCCACCGTGTGTTAAACCTACCGTGTGTTAAACCTACTGTGTGTTAAACCTACCGTGTGTTAAACCTTCCGTGCGTTCAACCCACCGTGTGTTAAACCCACCGTGCGTTCAACCCACTGTGTGTTAAACCCACCGTGTGTTAAACCCACCGTGTGTTAAACCTACCGTGTGTTAAACCCACCGTGTGTTAAACCAACCGTGTGTTAAACCAACCGTGTGTTAAACCCACCGTGCGTTCAACCCACCGTGTGTTAAACCTACCGTGCGTTCAACCCACTGCGTGTTAAACCCACCGTGTGTTAAACCCACAGTGTGTTAAACCCACCGTGTGTTAAACCCACCGTGTGTTAAACCTACCGTGTGTTCAACCCACCGTGTGTTAAACCTACCGTGTGTTACACCTACCGTGTGTTAAACCTACCGTGTGTTAAACCTACCGTGTGTTCAACCCACTGTGTGTTAAACCCACCGTGTGTTAAATCCACCGTGTTTTCAACCCACCGTGTGTTCAACCCACCGTGTGTTAAACCTACCGTGTGTTAAACCTACCGTGTGTTAAACCTACCGTGTGTTAAACCTACCATGCGTTCAACCCACCGTGTGTTAAACCCACCGTGCGTTCAACCCACCGTGTGTTAAACCCACCGTGTGTTAAACCCACCGTGTGTTAAACCCACCGTGTGTTAAACCCACCGTGTGTTAAACCCACCGTGTGTTAAACCCACCGTGTTTTCAACCCACCGTGTGTTCAACCCACCGTGTTTTCAACCCACCGTGTGTTCAACCCACCGTGTGTTAAACCTACCGTGTGTTAAACCTACCGTGTGTTAAACCTACCGTGTGTTAAACCTACCGTGCGTTCAACCCACCGTGTGTTAAACCCACCGTGCGTTCAACCCACCGTGTGTTAAACCCACCGTGCGTTCAACCCACCGTGCGTTCAACCTACCGTGTGTTAAACCCACCGCGTGTTAAACCCACCGTGTGTTAAACCCACCGTGTGTTAAACCCACCACGTGTTAAACCCACCGTGTGTTAAACCTACCGTGTGTTCAACCCACCGTGTGTTAAACCTACCGTGTGTTAAAACTACCGTGTGTTAAACCTACCGTGTGTTAAACCTACCGTGTGTTCAACCCACCGTGTGTTAAACCCACCGTGTGTTAAACCCACCGTGTTTTCAACCCACCGTGTGTTCAACCCACCGTGTGTTTAACCTACCGTGTTTTAAACCTACCGTGTGTGAAACCTACCGTGTGTTAAACCAACCGTGCGTTCAACCCACCGTGTGTTAAACCCACCGTGCGTTCAACCCACCATGTGTTAAACCCACTGTGCGTTCAACCCACCGTGTGTTAAACCCACCGCGTGTTAAACCCACCGTGTGTTAAACCCACCGTGTGTTAAACCCACCGTGTTTTCAACCCACCGTGTGTTCAACCCACCGTGTGTTAAACCTACCGTGTGTTAAACCTACCGTGTGTTAAACCTACCGTGTGTTAAACCTACCGTGCGTTCAACCCACCGTGTGTTAAACCCACCGTGTGTTCAACCCACCGTGTGTTAAACCCACCGTGCGTTCAACCCACCGTGTGTTAAACCCACCGTGCGTTCAACCCACCGTGTGTTAAACCCACCGCGTGTTAAACCCAGCGTGTGTTAAACCCACCGTGTGTTAAACCCACCGTGTTTTCAACCCACCGTGTGTTCAACCCACCGTGTGTTAAAGCTACCGTGTGTTAAACCTACCGTGTGTTAAACCTACCGTGCGTTCAACACATCGTGTGTTAAACCCACCGTGCGTTCAACCCACCGTGTGTTAAACCCACCGTGCGTTCAACCCACCGTGTGTTAAACCCACCGTGCGTTCAACCCACCGTGTGTTAAACCCACCGCGTGTTAAACCCACCGTGTGTTAAACCCACCGTGTGTTAAACCCACCATGTGTTAAACCCACCGTGTGTTAAACCTACTGTGTGTTCAACCCACCGTGTGTTAAACCTACCGTGTGTTAAACCTACCGTGTGTTAAACCTACCGTGTGTTAAACCTACCGTGTGTTCAACCCACCGTGTGTTAAACCACCGTGTGTTAAACACACCGTGTTTTCAACCCACCGTGTGTTCAACCCACCGTGTGTTAAACCTACCGTGTGTTAAACCTACCGTGTGTTAAACCTACCGTGTGTTAAACCAACCGTGCGTTCAACCCACCGTGTGTTAAACCCACCGTGCGTTCAACCCACCGTGTGTTAAACCCACCGTGCGTTCAACCCACCGTGTGTTAAACCCACCGTGCGTTCAACCCACCGTGTGTTAAACCCACCGCGTGTTAAACCCACCGTGTGTTAAACCCACCGTGCGTTCAACCCACCGTGTGTTAAACCCACCGAGTGTTAAACCCACCGTGTAAAACCCACCGTGTGTTAAACCCACCATGTGTTAAACCCACCATGTGTTTAACCCACCGTGTGTTCAACCCACCGTGTGTTAAACCTACCGTGTGTTAAACCTACCGTGTGTTAAACCTACCGTGTGTTAAACCTACCGTGTGTTCAATCCACCGTGTGTTAAACCCACCGTGTGTTAAACCCACCGTGTTTTCAACCCACCGTGTGTTCAACCCACCGTGTGTTAAACCTACCGTGTGTTAAACCTACCGTGTGTTAAACCTACCGTGCGTTCAACCCACCGTGTGTTAAACCCACCGCGTGTTAAACACACCGTGTTTTCAACCCACCATGTGTTCAACCCACCGTGTGTTAAACCTACCGTGTGTTAAACATACCGTGTGTTAAAACCTACCGTGTGTTAAACCCACCGTGTGTTAAACCAACCGTGTGTTAAACCAACCGTGTGTTAAACCCACCGTGCGTTCAACCCACCGTGTGTTAAACCTACCGTGCGTTCAACCCACTGCGTGTTAAACCCACCGTGTGTTAAACCCACAGTGTGTTAAACCCACCGTGTGTTAAACCCACCGTGTGTTAAACCTACCGTGTGTTCAACCCACCGTGTGTTAAACCTACCGTGTGTTACACCTACCGTGTGTTAAACCTACCGTGTGTTAAACCTACCGTGTGTTCAACCCACCGTGTGTTAAACCCACCGTGTGTTAAACCCACCGTGTTTTCAACCCACCGTGTGTTCAACCCACCGTGTGTTAAACCTACGGTGTGTTAAACCTACCGTGTGTTAAACCTACCGTGTGTTAAACCTACCGTGCGTTCAACCCACCGTGTGTTAAACCCACCGTACGTTCAACCCACCGTGTGTTAAACCCACCGTGTGTTAAACCCACCGTGTGTTAAACCCACCGTGTGTTAAACCCACCGTGTGTTAAACCCACCGTGTGTTAAACCCACCGTGTTTTCAACCCACCGTGTGTTCAACCCACCGTGTTTTCAACCCACCGTGTGTTCAACCCACCGTGTGTTAAACCTACCGTGTGTTAAACCTACCGTGTGTTAAACCTACCGTGTGTTAAACCTACCGTGCGTTCAACCCACCGTGTGTTAAACCCACCGTGCGTTCAACCCACCGTGTGTTAAACCCACCGTGCGTTCAACCCACCGTGTGTTAAACCCACCGTGCGTTCAACCTACCGTGTGTTAAACCCACCGCGTGTTAAACCCACCGTGTGTTAAACCCACCATGTGTTAAACCCACCACGTGTTAAACCCACCGTGTGTTAAACCTACCGTGTGTTCAACCCACCGTGTGTTAAACCTACCGTGTGTTAAAACTACCGTGTGTTAAACCTACCGTGTGTTAAACCTACCGTGTGTTCAACCCACCGTGTGTTAAACCCACCGTGTGTTAAACCCACCGTGTTTTCAACCCACCGTGTGTTCAACCCACCGTGTGTTAAACCTACCGTGTTTTAAAACCTACCGTGTGTTAAACCTACCGTGTGTTAAACCAACCGTACGTTCAACCCACCGTGTGTTAAACCCACCGTGCGTTCAACCCACGATGTGTTAAACCCACCGTGCGTTCAACCCACCGTGTGTTAAACCCACCGCGTGTTAAACCCACCGTGTGTTAAACCCACCGTGTGTTAAACCCACCGTGTTTTCAACCCACCGTGTGTTCAACCCACCGTGTGTTAAACCTACCGTGTGTTAAACCTACCGTGTGTTAAACCTACCGTGTGTTAAACCTACCGTGCGTTCAACCCACCGTGTGTTAAACCCACCGTGTGTTCAACCCACCGTGTGTTAAACCCACCGTGCGTTCAACCCACCGTGTGTTAAACCCACCGTGCGTTCAACCCACCGTGTGTTAAACCCACCGCGTGTTAAACCCACCGTGTGTTAAACCCACCGTGTGTTAAACCCATCGTGTTTTCAACCCACCGTGTGTTCAACCCACCATGTGTTAAACCTACCGTGTGTTAAACCTACCGTGTGTTAAACCTACCGTGTGTTAAACCTACCGTGCGTTCAACCCACCGTGTGTTAAACCCACCGTGCGTTCAACCCACCGTGTGTTAAACCCACCGTGCGTTCAACCCACCGTGTGTTAAACCCACCGTGCGTTCAACCCACCGTGTGTTAAACCCACCGTGCGTTCAACCCACCGTGTGTTAAACCCACCGCGTGTTAAACCCACCGTGTGTTAAACCCACCGTGTGTTAAACCCACCATGTGTTAAACCCACCGTGTGTTAAACCTACTGTGTGTTCAACCCACCGTGTGTTAAACCTACCGTGTGTTAAACCTACCGTGTGTTAAACCTACCGTGTGTTAAACCTACCGTGTGTTCAACCCACCGTGTGTTAAACCCACCGTGTGTTAAACACACCGTGTTTTCAACCCACCGTGTGTTAAACCTACCTTGTGTTAAACCTACCGTATGTTAAACCTACCGTGTGTTAAACCAACCGTGCGTTCAACCCACCGTGTGTTAAACCCACCGTGCGTTCAACCCACCATGTGTTAAACCCACCGTGCGTTCAACCCACCGTGTGTTAAACCCACCGTGCGTTCAACCCACCGTGTGCTAAACCCACCGCGTGTTAAACCCACCGTGTGTTAAACCCACCGTGCGTTCAACCCACCGTGTGTTAAACCCACCGAGTGTTAAACCCACCGTGTGTTAAACCCACCGTGTGTTAAACCCACCATGTGTTAAACCCACCATGTGTTAAACCCACCGTGTGTACAACCCACCGTGTGTTAAACCTACCGTGTGTTAAACATACCGTGTGTTAAACCTACCGTGTGTTAAACCTACCGTGTGTTCAATCCACCGTGTGTTAAACCCACCGTGTGTTAAACCCACCGTGTTTTCAACCCACCGTGTGTTCAACCCACCGTGTGTTAAACCTACCGTGTGATAAACCTACCGTGTGTTAAACCTACCGTGTGTTAAACCTACCGTGCGTTCAACCCACCGTGTGTTAAACCCACCGCGTGTTAAACACACCGTGTTTTCAACCCACCATGTGTTCAACCCACCGTGTGTTAAACCTACCGTGTGTTAAACCTACCGTGTGTTAAACATACCGTGTGTTAAACCAACCGTGCGTTCAACCCACCGTGTGTTAAACCCACCGTGCGTTCAACCCACCGTGTGTTAAACCCACCGTGCGTGCAACCCACCGTGTGTTAAACCCACCGTGCGTTCAACCCACCGTGTGTTAAACCCACCGCGTGTTAAACCCAGCGTGTGTTAAAACCACCGTGCGTTCAACCCACCGTGTGTTAAACCCACCGAGTGTTAAACCCACCGTGTGTTAAACCCACCGTGTGTTAAACCCACAGTGTGTTAAACCCACCGTGTGTTAAACCCACCGTGTGTTCAACCCACGGTATGTTAAACCTAACGTGTGTTAAACCTACCGTGTGTTAAACCTACCGTGTGTTAAACCTACCGTGTGTTCAATCCACCGTGTGTTAAACCCACCCTGTGTTAAACCCACCGTGTTTTCAACCCACCGTGTGTTCAACCCACCGTGTGTTAAACCTACCGTGTGTTAAACCTACCGTGTGTTAAACCTACCGTGTGTTAAACCTACCGTGCGTTCAACCCACCGTGTGTTAAACCTACCGTGCGTTCAACCCACCGTGTGTTAAACCTACCGTGTGTTAAACCTACCGTGTGTTAAACCCACCGTGCGTTCAACCCACCGTGTGTTAAACCTACCGTGCGTTCAACCCACCGTGTGTTAAACCCACCGTGTGTTAAACCTACCGTGTGTTAAATCTACCGTGTGTTAAACCCACCGTGTGTTAAACCTACCGTGTGTTCAACCCACCGTGTGTTAAACCTACCGTGTGTTAAACCTACCGTGTGTTAAACCTACCGTGTGTTAAACCTACCGTGTGTTCAACCCACCGTGTGTTAAACCCACCGTGTGTTAAACCCACCGTGTTTTCAACCCACCGTGTGTTCAACCCACCGTGTGTTAAACCTACCGTGTGTTAAACCCACCGTGTGTTAAACCTACCGTGCGTTCAACCCACCGTGTGTTAAACCCACCGTGTGTTAAACCTACCGTGTGTTAAATCTACCGTGTGTTAAACCCACCGTGTGTTAAACCTACCGTGTGTTAAACCTACCGTGTGTTAAACCTACTGTGTGTTAAACCTACCGTGTGTTAAACCTACCGTGTGTTAAACCTACCGTGTGTTCAATCCACCGTGTGTTAAACCCACCGTGTGTTAAACCCACCGTGTTTTCAACCCACCGTGTGTTCAACCCACCGTGTGTTAAACCTACCGTGTGTTAAACCTACCGTGTGTTAAACCCACCGTGTGTTAAACCTACCGTGCGTTCAACCCACCGTGTGTTAAACCTACCGTGCGTTCAACCCACCGTGTGTTAAACCTACCGTGTGTTAAACCTACCGTGTGTTAAACCCACCGTGCGTTCAACCCACCGTGTGTTAAACCTACCGTGCGTTCAACCCACCGTGTGTTAAACCCACCGTGTGTTAAACCTACCGTGTGTTAAATCTACCGTGTGTTAAACCCACCGTGTGTTAAACCTACCGTGTGTTCAACCCACCGTGTGTTAAACCTACCGTGTGTTAAACCTACCGTGTGTTAAACCTACCGTGTGTTAAACCTACCGTGTGTTCAACCCACCGTGTGTTAAACCCACCGTGTGTTAAACCCACCGTGTTTTCAACCCACCGTGTGTTAAACCCACCGTGTGTTCAACCTACCGTGTGTTCAACCCACCGTGTGTTAAACCTACCGTGTGTTAAACCTACCGTGTGTTAAACCTACCGTGCGTTCAACCCACCGTGTGTTAAACTCACCGTGCGTTCAACCCACCGTGTGTTAAACCCACCGTGCATTCAACCCACCGTGTGTTAAACCCACCGTGTGTTCAACCCACCGTGTGTTAAACCTACCGTGTGTTCAACCCACCGTGTTTTAAACCTACCGTGTGTTAAACCTACCGTGTGTTAAACCTACCGTGTGTTAAACCTACCGTGTGTTAAACCTACCGTGTGTTCAACCCACCGTGTGTTAAACCCACCGCGTGTTAAACCCACCGTGTGTTAAACCCACCGTGTGTTAAACCCACCGTGTGTTCAACCCACCGTGTGTTAAACCCACCGTGCGTTCAACCCACCGTGTGTTAAACCTACCGTGCGTTCAACCCACAGCGTGTTAAACCCACAGTGTGTTAAACCCACAGTGTGTTAAACCCACCGTGTGTTAAACCCACCGTGTGTTAAACCTACCGTGTGTTAAACCTACCGTGTGTTAAACCTACCGTGTGTTAAACCTACCGTGTATTAAACCTACCGTGTGTTCAACCCACCGTGTGTTAAACCCACCGTGTGTTGAGCCCACCGTGTTTTCAACCCACCGTGTGTTCAACCCACCGTGTGTTAAACCTACCGTGTGTTAAACCTACTGTGTGTTAAACCTACCGTGTGTTAAACCTTCCGTGCGTTCAACCCACCGTGTGTTAAACCCACCGTGCGTTCAACCCACAGTGTGTTAAACCCACCGTGTGTTAAACCCACCGTGTGTTAAACCTACCGTGTGTTAAACCCACCGTGTGTTAAACCAACCGTGTGTTAAACCAACCGTGTGTTAAACCCACCGTGCGTTCAACCCACCGTGTGTTAAACCTACCGTGCGTTCAACCCACCGTGTGTTAAACCTACCGTGCGTTCAACCCACCGTGTGTTAAACCTACCGTGTGTTAAACCTACCGTGTGTTAAACCCACCGTGCGTTCAACCCACCGTGTGTTAAACCTACCGTGCGTTCAACCCACCGTGTGTTAAACCCACCGTGTGTTAAACCTACCGTGTGTTAAATCTACCGTGTGTTAAACCCACCGTGTGTTAAACCTACCGTGTGTTCAACCCACCGTGTGTTAAACCTACCGTGTGTTAAACCTACCGTGTGTTAAACCTACCGTGTGTTAAACCTACCGTGTGTTCAACCCACCGTGTGTTAAACCCACCGTGTGTTAAACCCACCGTGTTTTCAACCCACCGTGTGTTAAACCCACCGTGTGTTCAACCTACCGTGTGTTCAACCCACCGTGTGTTAAACCTACCGTGTGTTAAACCTACCGTGTGTTAAACCTACCGTGCGTTCAACCCACCGTGTGTTAAACTCACCGTGCGTTCAACCCACCGTGTGTTAAACCCACCGTGCATTCAACCCACCGTGTGTTAAACCCACCGTGTGTTCAACCCACCGTGTGTTAAACCTACCGTGTGTTCAACCCACCGTGTTTTAAACCTACCGTGTGTTAAACCTACCGTGTGTTAAACCTACCGTGTGTTAAACCTACCGTGTGTTAAACCTACCGTGTGTTCAACCCACCGTGTGTTAAACCCACCGCGTGTTAAACCCACCGTGTGTTAAACCCACCGTGTGTTAAACCCACCGTGTGTTCAACCCACCGTGTGTTAAACCCACCGTGCGTTCAACCCACCGTGTGTTAAACCTACCGTGCGTTCAACCCACAGCGTGTTAAACCCACAGTGTGTTAAACCCACAGTGTGTTAAACCCACCGTGTGTTAAACCCACCGTGTGTTAAACCTACCGTGTGTTAAACCTACCGTGTGTTAAACCTACCGTGTGTTAAACCTACCGTGTATTAAACCTACCGTGTGTTCAACCCACCGTGTGTTAAACCCACCGTGTGTTGAGCCCACCGTGTTTTCAACCCACCGTGTGTTCAACCCACCGTGTGTTAAACCTACCGTGTGTTAAACCTACTGTGTGTTAAACCTACCGTGTGTTAAACCTTCCGTGCGTTCAACCCACCGTGTGTTAAACCCACCGTGCGTTCAACCCACAGTGTGTTAAACCCACCGTGTGTTAAACCCACCGTGTGTTAAACCTACCGTGTGTTAAACCCACCGTGTGTTAAACCAACCGTGTGTTAAACCAACCGTGTGTTAAACCCACCGTGCGTTCAACCCACCGTGTGTTAAACCTACCGTGCGTTCAACCCACTGCGTGTTAAACCCACCGTGTGTTAAACCCACAGTGTGTTAAACCCACCGTGTGTTAAACCCACCGTGTGTTAAACCTACCGTGTGTTCAACCCACCGTGTGTTAAACCTACCGTGTGTTACACCTACCGTGTGTTAAACCTACCGTGTGTTAAACCTACCGTGTGTTCAACCCACCGTGTGTTAAACCCACCGTGTGTTAAATCCACCGTGTTTTCAACCCACCGTGTGTTCAACCCACCGTGTGTTAAACCTACCGTGTGTTAAACCTACCGTGTGTTAAACCTACCGTGTGTTAAACCTACCGTGCGTTCAACCCACCGTGTGTTAAACCCACCGTGCGTTCAACCCACCGTGTGTTAAACCCACCGTGTGTTAAACCCACCGTGTGTTAAACCCACCGTGTGTTAAACCCACCGTGTGTTAAACCCACCGTGTGTTAAACCCACCGTGTTTTCAACCCACCGTGTGTTCAACCCACCGTGTTTTCAACCCACCGTGTGTTCAACCCACCGTGTGTTAAACCTACCGTGTGTTAAACCTACCGTGTGTTAAACCTACCGTGTGTTAAACCTACCGTGCGTTCAACCCACCGTGTGTTAAACCCACCGTGCGTTCAACCCACCGTGTGTTAAACCCACCGTGCGTTCAACCCACCGTGTGTTAAACCCACCGTGCGTTCAACCTACCGTGTGTTAAACCCACCGCGTGTTAAACCCACCGTGTGTTAAACCCACCGTGTGTTAAACCCACCACATGTTAAACCCACCGTGTGTTAAACCTACCGTGTGTTCAACCCACCGTGTGTTAAACCTACCGTGTGTTAAAACTACCGTGTGTTAAACCTACCGTGTGTTAAACCTACCGTGTGTTCAACCCACCGTGTGTTAAACCCACCGTGTGTTAAACCCACCGTGTTTTCAACCCACCGTGTGTTCAACCCACCGTGTGTTTAACCTACCGTGTTTTAAACCTACCATGTGTTAAACCTACCGTGTGTTAAGCCAACCGTGCGTTCAACCCACCGTGTGTTAAACCCACCGTGCGTTCAACCCACCATGTGTTAAACCCACCGTGCGTTCAACCCACCGTGTGTTAAACCCACCGCGTGTTAAACCCACCGTGTGTTAAACCCACCGTGTGTTAAACCCACCGTGTTTTCAACCCACCGTGTGTTCAACCCACCGTGTGTTAAACCTACCGTGTGTTAAACCTACCGTGTGTTAAACCTACCGTGTGTTAAACCTACCGTGCGTTCAACCCACCGTGTGTTAAACCCACCGTGTGTTCAACCCACCGTGTGTTAAACCCACCGTGCGTTCAACCCACCGTGTGTTAAACCCACCGTGCGTTCAACCCACCGTGTGTTAAACCCACCGCGTGTTAAACCCACCGTGTGTTAAACCCACCGTGTGTTAAACCCACCGTGTTTTCAACCCACCGTGTGTTCAACCCACCATGTGTTAAACCTACCGTGTGTTAAACCTACCGTGTGTTAAACCTACCGTGTGTTAAACCTACCGTGCGTTCAACCCACCGTGTGTTAAATCCACCGTGCGTTCAACCCACCGTGTGTTAAACCCACCGTGCGTTCAACCCACCGTGTGTTAAACCCACCGCGTGTTAAACCCACCGTGTGTTAAACCCACCGTGTGTTAAACCCACCATGTGTTAAACCCACCGTGTGTTAAACCTACTGTGTGTTCAACCCACCGTGTGTTAAACCTACCGTGTGTTAAACCTACCGTGTGTTAAACCTACCGTGTGTTAAACCTACCGTGTGTTCAACCCACCGTGTGTTAAACCCACCGTGTGTTAAACACACCGTGTTTTCAACCCACCGTGTGTTCAACCCACCGTGTGTTAAACCTACCGTGTGTTAAACCTACCGTGTGTTAAACCTACCGTGTGTTAAACCAACCGTGCGTTCAACCCACCGTGTGTTAAACCCACCGTGCGTTCAACCCACCGTGTGTTAAACCCACCGTGCGTTCAACCCACCGTGTGTTAAACCCACCGTGCGTTCAACCCACCGTGTGTTAAACCCACCGCGTGTTAAACCCACCGTGTGTTAAACCCACCGTGCGTTCAACCCACCGTGTGTTAAACCCACCGAGTGTTAAACCCACCGTGTGTTAAACCCACCGTGTGTTAAACCCACCATGTGTTAAACCCACCATGTGTTAAACCCACCGTGTGTTCAACCCACCGTGTGTTAAACCTACCGTGTGTTAAACCTACCGTGTGTTAAACCTACCGTGTGTTAAACCTACCGTGTGTTCAATCCACCGTGTGTTAAACCCACCGTGTGTTAAACCCACCGTGTTTTCAACCCACCGTGTGTTCAACCCACCGTGTGTTAAACCTACCGTGTGTTAAACCTACCGTGTGTTAAACCTACCGTGTGTTAAACCTACCGTGCGTTCAACCCACCGTGTGTTCAACCCACCGTGTGTTCAACCCACCGTGTGTTAAACCTACCGTGTGTTAAACCCACCGTGTGTTAAACCAACCGTGTGTTAAACCCACCGTGTGTTAAACCAACCGTGTGTTAAACCAACCGTGTGTTAAACCCACCGTGCGTTCAACCCACCGTGTGTTAAACCTACTGGCGTTCAACCCACTGCGTGTTAAACCCACCGTGTGTTAAACCCACAGTGTGTTAAACCCACCGTGTGTTAAACCCACCGTGTGTTATACCTACCGTGTGTTCAACCCACCGTGTGTTAAACCTACCGTGTGTTACACCTACCGTGTGTTAAACCTACCGTGTGTTAAACCTACCGTGTGTTCAACCCACCGTGTGTTAAACCCACCGTGTGTTAAACCCACCGTGTTTTCAACCCACCGTGTGTTCAACCCACCGTGTGTTAAACCTACCGTGTGTTAAACCTACCGTGTGTTAAACCTACCGTGTGTTAAACCTACCGTGCGTTCAACCCACCGTGTGTTAAACCCACCGTACGTTCAACCCACCGTGTGTTAAACCCACCGTGTGTTAAACCCACCGTGTGTTAAACCCACCGTGTGTTAAACCCACCGTGTGTTAAACCCACCGTGTGTTAAACCCACCGTGTTTTCAACCCACCGTGTGTTCAACCCACCGTGTTTTCAACCCACCGTGTGTTCAACCCACCGTGTGTTAAATCTACCGTGTGTTAAACCTACCGTGTGTTAAACCTAGCGTGTGTTAAACCTACCGTGCGTTCAACCCACCGTGTGTTAAACCCACCGTGCGTTCAACCCACCGTGTGTTAAACCCACCGTGCGTTCAACCCACCGTGTGTTAAACCCACCGTGCGTTCAACCTTCCGTGTGTTAAACCCACCGCGTGTTAAACCCACCGTGTGTGAAACCCACCATGTGTTAAACCCACCACGTGTTAAACCCACCGTGTGTTAAACCTACCGTGTGTTCAACCCACCGTGTGTTAAACCTACCGTGTGTTAAAACTACCGTGTGTTAAACCTATCGTGTGTTAAACCTACCGTGTGTTCAACCCACCGTGTGTTAAACCCACCGTGTGTTAAACCCACCGTGTTTTCAACCCACCGTGTGTTCAACCCACCGTATGTTAAACCTACCGTGTTTTAAACCTACCGTGTGTTAAACCTACCGTGTGTTAAACCAACCGTACGTTCAACCCACCGTGTGTTAAACCCACCGTGCGTTCAACCCACCATGTGTTAAACCCACCGTGCGTTCAACCCACCGTGTGTTAAACCCACCGCGTGTTAAACCCACCGTGTGTTAAACCCACCGTGTGTTAAACCCACCGTGTTTTCAACCCACCGTGTGTTCAACCCACCGTGTGTTAAACCTACCGTGTGTTAAACCTACCGTGTGTTAAACCTACCGTGTGTTAAACCTACCGTGCGTTCAACCCACCGTGTGTTAAACCCACCGTGTGTTCAACCCACCGTGTGTTAAACCCACCGTGCGTTCAACCCACCGTGTGTTAAACCCACCGTGCGTTCAACCCACCGTGTGTTAAACCCACCGCGTGTTAAACCCACCGTGTGTTAAACCCACCGTGTGTTAAACCCATCGTGTTTTCAACCCACCGTGTGTTCAACCCACCATGTGTTAAACCTACCGTGTGTTAAACCTACCGTGTGTTAAACCTACCGTGTGTTAAACCTACCGTGCGTTCAACCCACCGTGTGTTAAACCCACCGTGCGTTCAACCCACCGTGTGTTAAACCCACCGTGCGTTCAACCCACCGTGTGTTAAACCCACCGCGTGTTAAACCCACCGTGTGTTAAACCCACCGTGTGTTAAACCCACCATGTGTTAAACCAACCGTGTTTTCAACCCACCGTGTGTTCAACCCACCGTGTGTTAAAGCTACCGTGTGTTAAACCTACTGTGTGTTAAACCTACCGTGCGTTCAACACATCGTGTGTTAAACCCACCGTGCGTTCAACCCACCGTGTGTTAAACCCACCGTGCGTTCAACCCACCGTGTGTTAAACCCACCGTGCGTTCAACCCACCGTGTGTTAAACCCACCGCGTGTTAAACCCACCGTGTGTTAAACCCACCGTGTGTTAAACCCACCATGTGTTAAACCCACCGTGTGTTAAACCTACTGTGTGTTCAACCCACCGTGTGTTAAACCTACCGTGTGTTAAACCTACCGTGTGTTAAACCTACCGTGTGTTAAACCTACCGTGTGTTCAACCCACCGTGTGTTAAACCCACCGTGTGTTAAACACACCGTGTTTTCAACCCACCGTGTGTTAAACCTACCGTGTGTTAAACCTACCGTGTGTTAAACCTACCGTGTGTTAAACCAACCGTGCGTTCAACCCACCGTGTGTTAAACCCACCGTGCGTTCAACCCACCATGTGTTAAACCCACCGTGCGTTCAACCCACCGTGTGTTAAACCCACCGTGCGTTCAACCCACCGTGTGTTAAACCCACCGCGTGTTAAACCCACCGTGTGTTAAACCCACCGTGCGTTCAACCCACCGTGTGTTAAACCCACCGAGTGTTAAACCCACCGTGTGTTAAACCCACCGTGTGTTAAACCCACCATGTGTTAAACCCACCATGTGTTAAACCCACCGTGTGTTCAACCCACCGTGTGTTAAACCTACCGTGTGTTAAACCTACCGTGTGTTAAACCTACCGTGTGTTAAACCTACCGTGTGTTCAATCCACCGTGTGTTAAACCCACCGTGTGTTAAACCCACCGTGTTTTCAACCCACCGTGTGTTCAACCCACCGTGTGTTAAACCTACCGTGTGATAAACCTACCGTGTGTTAAACCTACCGTGTGTTAAACCTACCGTGCGTTCAACCCACCGTGTGTTAAACCCACCGCGTGTTAAACACACCGTGTTTTCAACCCACCATGTGTTCAACCCACCGTGTGTTAAACCTACCGTGTGTTAAACCTACCGTGTGTTAAACATACCGTGTGTTAAACCAACCGTGCGTTCAACCCACCGTGTGTTAAACCCACCGTGCGTTCAACCCACCGTGTGTTAAACCCACCGTGCGTGCAACCCACCGTGTGTTAAACCCACCGTGCGTTCAACCCACCGTGTGTTAAACCCACCGCGTGTTAAACCCACCGTGTGTTAAAACCACCGTGCGTTCAACCCACCGTGTGTTAAACCCACCGAGTGTTAAACCCACCGTGTGTTAAACCCACCGTGTGTTAAACCCACAGTGTGTTAAACCCACCGTGTGTTAAACCCACCGTGTGTTCAACCCACCGTATGTTAAACCTAACGTGTGTTAAACCTACCGTGTGTTAAACCTACCGTGTGTTAAACCTACCGTGTGTTCAATCCACCGTGTGTTAAACCCACCCTGTGTTAAACCCACCGTGTTTTCAACCCACCGTGTGTTCAACCCACCGTGTGTTAAACCTACCGTGTGTTAAACCTACCGTGTGTTAAACCTACCGTGTGTTAAACCTACCGTGCGTTCAACCCACCGTGTGTTAAACCTACCGTGCGTTCAACCCACCGTGTGTTAAACCTACCGTGTGTTAAACCTACCGTGTGTTAAACCCACCGTGCGTTCAACCCACCGTGTGTTAAACCTACCGTGCGTTCAACCCACCGTGTGTTAAACCCACCGTGTGTTAAACCTACCGTGTGTTAAATCTACCGTGTGTTAAACCCACCGTGTGTTAAACCTACCGTGTGTTCAACCCACCGTGTGTTAAACCTACCGTGTGTTAAACCTACCGTGTGTTAAACCTACCGTGTGTTAAACCTACCGTGTGTTCAACCCACCGTGTGTTAAACCCACCGTGTGTTAAACCCACCGTGTTTTCAACCCACCGTGTGTTCAACCCACCGTGTGTTAAACCTACCGTGTGTTAAACCTACCGTGTGTTAAACCTACCGTGCGTTCAACCCACCGTGTGTTAAACTCACCGTGCGTTCAACCCACCGTGTGTTAAACCCACCGTGCATTCAACCCACCGTGTGTTAAACCCACCGTGTGTTCAACCCACCGTGTGTTAAACCTACCGTGTGTTCAACCCACCGTGTTTTAAACCTACCGTGTGTTAAACCTACCGTGTGTTAAACCTACCGTGTGTTAAACCTACCGTGTGTTAAACCTACCGTGTGTTCAACCCACCGTGTGTTAAACCCACCGCGTGTTAAACCCACCGTGTGTTAAACCCACCGTGTGTTAAACCCACCGTGTGTTCAACCCACCGTGTGTTAAACCTACCGTGTGTTCAACCCACCGTGTGTTAAACCTACCGTGTGTTAAACCTACCGTGTGTTAAACCTACCGTGTGTTAAACCTACCGTGCGTTCAACCCACCGTGTGTTAAACCTACCGTGCGTTCAACCCACCGTGTGTTAAACCTACCGTGTGTTAAACCTACCGTGTGTTAAACCCACCGTGCGTTCAACCCACCGTGTGTTAAACCTACCGTGCGTTCAACCCACCGTGTGTTAAACCCACCGTGTGTTAAACCTACCGTGTGTTAAATCTACCGTGTGTTAAACCCACCGTGTGTTAAACCTACCGTGTGTTCAACCCACCGTGTGTTAAACCTACCGTGTGTTAAACCTACCGTGTGTTAAACCTACCGTGTGTTAAACCTACCGTGTGTTCAACCCACCGTGTGTTAAACCCACCGTGTGTTAAACCCACCGTGTTTTCAACCCACCGTGTGTTCAACCCACCGTGTGTTAAACCTACCGTGTGTTAAACCTACCGTGTGTTAAACCTACCGTGCGTTCAACCCACCGTGTGTTAAACTCACCGTGCGTTCAACCCACCGTGTGTTAAACCCACCGTGCATTCAACCCACCGTGTGTTAAACCCACCGTGTGTTCAACCCACCGTGTGTTAAACCTACCGTGTGTTCAACCCACCGTGTTTTAAACCTACCGTGTGTTAAACCTACCGTGTGTTAAACCTACCGTGTGTTAAACCTACCGTGTGTTAAACCTACCGTGTGTTCAACCCACCGTGTGTTAAACCCACCGCGTGTTAAACCCACCGTGTGTTAAACCCACCGTGTGTTAAACCCACCGTGTGTTCAACCCACCGTGTGTTAAACCTACCGTGTGTTCAACCCACCGTGTGTTAAACCTACCGTGTGTTAAACCTACCGTGTGTTAAACCTACCGTGTATTAAACCTACCGTGTGTTCAACCCACCGTGTGTTAAACCCACCGTGTGTTAAGCCCACCGTGTTTTCAACCCACCGTGTGTTCAACCCACCGTGTGTTAAACCTACCGTGTGTTAAACCTACCGTGTGTTAAACCTACCGTATGTTAAACCTACCGTGCGTTCAACCCACCGTGTGTTAAACCCACCATGCGTTCAACCCACCGTGTGTTAAACCCACCGTGTGTTAAACCCACCGTGTGTTAAACCTACAGTGTGTTAAACCCACCGTGTGTTAAACCAACCGTGTGTTAAACCAACCGTGTGTTAAACCCACCGTGCGTTCAACCCACCGTGTGTTAAACCTACCGTGCGTTCAACCCACTGCGTGTTAAACCCACCGTGTGTTAAACCCACAGTGTGTTAAACCCACCGTGTGTTAAACCCACCGTGTGTTAAACCTACCGTGTGTTCAACCCACCGTGTGTTAAACCTACCGTGTGTTACACCTCCCGTGTGTTAAACCTACCATGTGTTAAACCTACCGTGTGTTCAACCAACCGTGTGTTAAACCCACCGTGTGTTAAACCCACCGTGTTTTCAACCCACCGTGTGTTCAACCCACCGTGTGTTAAACCTACCGTGTGTTAAACCTACCATGTGTTAAACCTACCGTGTGTTAAACCTACCGTGCATTCAACCCACCGTGTGTTAAACCCACCGTGCGTTCAACCCACCGTGTGTTAAACCCACCATGCGTTCAACCCACCGTGTGTTAAACCAACCGTGCGTTCAACCCACCGTGTGTTAAACCCACCGTGTGTTAAACCCACCGTGTGTTAAACCCACCGTGTGTTAAACCCACCGTGTGTTAAACCCACCGTGTGTTAAACCCACCGTGTGTTAAAGCCCGTGGCCCAAATTGCGGACCGCGCGGGTCAAGTTTTTAAAACTTGACGAAGTGGGCTCTGCAAGCTTTGAAAAGTAGCGGCAGCTGCAATTTGGGACTTTCAAAGTCTGACACACCCACCAGGGTAAATACGGGGTTGGCTAGGTTTGGCGAAAAAAAACGAATTTCACGACATTGGAAACACTCGCCGAAACCCAAACCAGTAAAACCCCCTCTCGTCATCTTTTTAAAACTTGTGCAATTTGGGCCAACGGCTTTAAACCTACCGTGTGTTCAGCCCACCGTGTGTTAAACCTATCGTGTGTTAAACCTACTGTGTGTTAAACCTACCGTGTGTTAAACCTACCGTGTGTTCAACCCACCGTGTGTTAAACCCACCGTGTGTTAAACCCACCGTGTTTTCAACCCACCGTGTGTTCAACCCACCGTGTGTTAAACCTACAGTGTGTTAAACCTACCGTGTGTTAAACCTACCGTGTGTTAAACCTACCGTGCGTTCAACCCACCGTGTGTTAAACCCACCGTGTGTTCAACCCACCGTGTGTTAAACCCACCGTGTGTTAAACCCACCGTGTTTTCAACCCACCGTGTATTCAACCCACCGTGTGTTAAACCTACCGTGTGTTAAACCTACCGTGTGTTAAACCTACCGTGTGTTAAACCTACCGTGCGTTCAACCCACCGTGTGTTAAACCCACCGCGTGTTAAACCCACCGTGTGTTAGACCCACCGTGCGTTAAACCCACCGTGTGTTAAACCCACCGTGTTTTCAACTCACCGTGTGTTCAACCCACCGTGTGTTAAAGCTACCGTGTGTTAAACCTACCGTGTGTTAAACCTACCGTGTGTTAAACCCACCGTGCGTTCAACCCACCGTGTGTTAAACCCACCGCGTGTTAAACCCACTGTGTGTTAAACCCATCGTGTGTTAAACCCACCGTGTGTTAAACCCACCGTGTGTTAAACCTACCGTGTGTTCAACCCACCGTGTGTTAAACCTACCGTGTGTTAAACCTACCGTGTGTTAAACCTACCGTGTGTTAAACCTACCGTGTGTTCAACCCACCGTGTGTTAATTTGCAAGAACAAGGGCCTAACGTGTGCAAAATTGCAAGAACAAGGGCCTAGCGTACGCAAAATTTCAAGAACAAGGGCCTAGCAAGTGCAAAATTGCAAGAACAAGGGCCTAGCGTGTGCAAAATTGCAAGAACAAGGACCTAGCGTGTGCAAAATCGCAAGAACAATTGCCTAGCGTGTGCAAAATTGCAAGAACAAGGGCCTAGCGTGTGCAAAATTGCAAGAACAAGGGCCTAGCGTGTGCAAAATTGCAAGAACAAGGGCCTAGCGTGTGCAAAATTGCAAGAACAAGGGCCTAGCGTGTGCAAAATTGCAAGCACAAGGGCCTAGCGTGTGTAAAATTGCAAGAACAAGGGCCTAGCATGTGCAAAATTGCAAGAACAAGGGCCTAGCGTGTGCAAAATTGCAAGAACAGGGGCGTAGCGTGTGCAAAATTGCAAGAACAAGGGCCTAGCGTGTGCAAAATTGCAAGAACAAGGGCCTAGCGTGTGCAGATTTGCAAGAACAAACGCCTAGCGTGTGCAAAATTGCAAGAACAAAGGCCTAGCGTGTGCAAAATTGCAAGAACAAGGGCCTAGCGTGTGCAAAATTGCAAGAACAAGGGCCTAGCGTGTGCAAAATAGCAAAAACAAGGGCCTAGCATGTGCAAAATTGCAAAAACAAGGGCCTAGCGTGTGCAAAATTGCAAGAACAAGGGCATAGCGAGTGCAAATTTGAAAGAACAGGGGCCTAACGTGTGTAAAATTGCAAGAACAACGGCCTAGCACATGCACAATTTCAAGAACAAGGGCCTAGCGAGTGCAAAATTGCAAGAACAAGTGCCTAGCGTGTGCAAAATTGCAAGAACAAGGGCCTAGCGTGTGCAAATTTGCAAGAACAAGGGCCTAGCATGTGCAAAATTGCAAGAACAAGGGCCTAGCGTGTGCAAAATTGCAAGAACAAGGACCTAGCGTGTGCAAAATTGCAAGAACAAGGGCCTAGCGTGTGCAAAATTGCAAGAACAAGGGCCTAGCGTACGCAAAATTTCAAGAACAAGGGCCTAGCGAGTGCAAAATTGCAAGAACAAGGGCCTAGCGTGTGCAAAATTGCAAGAACAAGGGCCTAGCATGTGCAAAATTGCAAGAACACGGGCATAGCAAGTGCGAATTTGCAAAAACAAGGGCCTAGCGGGTGCAAATTTGAAAGAACAGGGGCCTAACGTGTGCAAAATTGCAAGAACAAGGGCCTAGCGTGTGCAAAATTGCAAGAACAAGGGCCTAGCATGTGCAAAATTACAAGAACAAGGGCCTAGCGAGTGCAAAATTGCAAGAACAAGTGCCTAGCGAGTGCAAAATTGCAAGAACAAGGGCGTAGCGTGTACAAAATCGCAAGAACAAAGGCCTAGCGTGTGCAAAATTGCAAGAACAAGGGCCTAGCGTGTGCAAAATTGCAAGAACAAGGGCCTAGCGTGTGCAAAATTGCAAGAACACGGGCCTAGCGTGTGCAAATTTGCAAGAACAAGGACCTAGCGTGTGCAAAATCGCAAGAACAAGGGCCTAGCGTGTGCAAAATTGCAAGAACAAGAGCCTAGCGTACGCAAAATTTCAAGAACAAGGGCCTAGCGAGTGCAAAATTGCAAGAACAAGGGCCTATCGTGTGCAAAATTGCAAGAACAAGGACCTAGCGTGTGCAAAATTGCAAGAACAAGGGCCTAGCGTGTGCAAAATTGCAAGAACAAGGGCCTAGCGTGTGCAAAATTGCAAGAACAAGGGCCTAGCGTGTGCAAAATTGCAAGAACAAGGGCCTAGCGTGTGCAAAATTGCAAGAACAAGGGCCTAGCGTGTGCAAAATTGCAAGAACAAGGGCCTAGCGAGTGCAAAATTGCAAGAACAAGGGCCTAGCGAGTGCAAAATTGCAAGAACAAGGGCGTAGCGTGTGCAAAATCGCAAGAACAAAGGCCTAGCATGTGCAAAATTGCAAGAACAAGGGCCTAGCGTGAGCAAAATCGCAAGAACAAGGGCCTAGCGAGTGCAAAATTGCAAGAACAAGGGCCTAGCGTGTGCAAAATCGCAAGAACAAGGGCCTAGCAAGTGCAAAATTGCAAGAACAATGGCCTAGCGTGTGCAAAATAGCAAGAACAAGGGCCTAGCGTCTGCAAAATTGCAAGAACACGGGCCTAGCAAGTGCAAATTTGCAAAAACAAGGGCCTAGCGGGTGCAAAATTGCAAGAACAAGGGCTAGCGTACGCAAAATTTCAAGAACAAGGGCCTAGCGAGTGCAAAATTGCAAGAACAAGGGCCTAGCATGTGCAAAATTGCAAGAACAAGGACCTAGCGTGTGCAAAATCGCAAGAACAAGGGCCTAGCGTGTGCAAAATTGCAAGAACAAGGGCCTAGCCTGTGCAAAATTGCAAGAACAAGGGCCTAACGTGTGCAAAATCGCAAGAACAAGGGCCTAACGTGTGCAAAATTGCAAGAAAAAGGGCCTAGTGTGTGCAAAATTGCAAGAACAAGGGCCTAGCATCTGCAAAATTGCAAGAACAAGGGCCTAGTGTGTGCAAAATTGCAAGAACAAGGGTCTAGCATGTGCAAACTTGCAAGAACAAGGGCCTAGCGCGTGCAAAATTGCAAGAACAAGGGCCTAGCGTGTGCAAAATTGCAAGAACAAGGTCCTAGCGTGTGCAAAATTGCAAGAACAAGGGCCTAGCGTGTGCAAAATTGCAAAAACAAGGGCGTAGCGTGTGCAAAATTGCAAGAACAAAGGCCTAGCGTGTGCAAAATTGCAAGAACAAGGGCCTAGCGTGTGCAAAATTGCAAGAACAAGGGCCTAGCATGTGCAAAATTGCAAGAACAAGGGCCTAGCGTGTGCAAAATTGCAAGAACAAGGGCCTAGCGAGTGCAAAATTGCAAGAACAAGGGCCTAGCGTGTGCAAAATCGCAAGAACAAAGGCCTAGCGAGTGCAAAATTGCAAGAACAACGGCCTAGCGTGTGCAAAATAGCAAGAACAAGGGCCTAGCGTGTGCAAAATTGCAAGAACAAGGGCCTAGCGTATGCAAAATTGCAAGAACACGGGCCTAGCAAGTGCAAATTTGCAAAAACAAGGGCCTAGCGGGTGCAAAATTGAAAGAACAGGGGCCTAACGTTTGCAAAATTGCAAGAACAAGGGCCTAGCATACGCAAAATTTAACGAACAAGGGCCTAGCGAGTGCAAGATTGCAAGAACAAGGGCCTTGCGTGTGCAAAATTGCAAGAACAAGGACCTAGTATGTGCAAAATCGCAAGAACAAGGGCCTAGCGTGTGCAAAATTGCAAGAATGTCGCAATATCAGGAGGCAGATAAGGTTACGAGTACGGAGAATGTGTATATACTGTATATTTGTATAGGTTGTCAAGTGAAGAGGTATCGGGGACTGGGACCGAGGCTGGTGTGATGGATGGGCGATATTGGGCTGCCGAGTCAGCCAATAGACGCATGGGGAGATGGTGCGGGGACAGCTGGAGGGAGCTCTTTTGTTTCGTGTGTTGTATGCATGTTTGCTTTCCTGCAGGATGAATGCCCGAGCCAGCTGGATTTACAGGCACGAGCTGGAGGTCAAGCAGTGGGCGGCTAAGTGGTGGTGGAGAGAGGAGGGGGGGGGTTGTTCTTTCACTACGGCGAAAGTCATCCTTTCGAAGGGTTTCTTTGGAGTAGCAGTAAAGGGAAGGGGGGGGGAGGACGCAGGCTAGGATATAGGGGGTACGGCATAGTTCTCTGCATTGTTTGTATGTTCTGTTTTACTCATGTGATTGCAGCAAGAATCGCGTGAAGGACTTGACAGGCCATAACAAACGTAGGTGATTGCTGATGAAGATGTAAGTAGGTTTCTTGAGTAGATGTGAGTAAGCACGGTTGGCTTATCACATACAAACAATCATCGGTGGCGATAGTATGCGCACAAGGGGCGGGACGGAATACGGCGAAGAAACGGAAAGCGAGAGCGCGGAGGCTACGCTTAAGTAACAGTCGGGCACGATGAACGAGGGCACCGACACGGGGGCTAACGAAGCTCGAGACGATGGCTCGCCAAGGCGGGAAGCGGAAGGAGTGGCTCGGCCTGAAGGCGGAGAGCGGGGATCCGCGGAAGCAGTGAAGAAAGATGCGCGATCGGAAGGACGACCGATGCGAGATGCAGAGGAAGGACGACCGGCTGGCTCTTACCAGCGGAGCGCGTCATGGCAAGAAGATGCCTCTGCGCAGCGGTGGAAGTACACACTCCTGCCGAAGATCGAAGTCCCAGAACTCTTCTCTGGTGATATGCGGCAAGGTCCGACGATTAAGAACTACGTGATGCAGCTGGATAGCCTGAGAGCTCGATGGGAATGAGATCGGCTGGACCCGGAGGAATTCTTCAGAGGTCTCGCGAACACTCTTACAGGCGAAGCGGAGACCTTCTATCGGCTCAGTCGGAGGGAACTGCTGGAATGGACCGCGCGGGCAGCACCAGGAGAGAGAGATCCGACCACTCGTTTTTTGGCGATGCTGGAAGATCAATTCCCGACGCAGACGCCAGAAAGGGTGGCGGAATTCAGAGAATTCCGTCGTCGCACAGGAGAATCGCTATTGGCCTACTACGGTCGGCTGGTGGAGCTAGCGGAAGACATGAGCTGCCACGACTCGAGTCGGTTGGTCAGCAAGTTCCTAAACGGATTGCACTACGAGCTGCGACGAGATGTAGCGGTTCGGGTCTTCGAAATGGGAGCGCAAGCTACGCTAAAAGAGGTGTATGAAGTGGTGAAACGGGTGGAGGTGGGACAAAGGCTATGCGAGATTGAAACAACGGCTGAAAGGGGGAGTGAGAGAAGGAGGCCAGCCTGGGCAGCCACATCAGCGGAACGGGAGAAGCCACCACGTGGACCGGGGGAAGAGCGACGCTGCCATAACTGCGGCCAGCTGGGACACCTGCGGCGGGAATGTCGTAACCCCCCGGCGTGCTCCACCTGTGGGAGCGAGGAGCATCTGAGGAGGGACTGCCCTGAGGCGCCTACCTATGACCGTTGCGGTAGAAAGGGGCACCAAAGGAAGGACTGTTATGCAACCCGAAGGGAAGGGAGGTCGCGGAGAGATCCCGAAGAGGTCAAAGCTCAGATTGCCTGACTACAAAGGCAGCTGGAAGAGATGTCCGGGTCAGAGCCGAAGGGAAATGCTATGCTAGCGCGAACCGACGAGGAGGAAGACGAGGGAAGCGAGGCCAGTTTCGCACTGATGGCTCGATCAGTGAGAGAGAGGGATGAAAGGGGACTACGAGCACGGCATCGATATTTCCCACAAGAAACCCCAGTACGGGAGCGAGGACCAAGAAGAGGCACCAACGAGGAAAGGGCTGCCGGGGCTGCGCGACGTCATCCTCTGGAGAGGATGGCATGTATGCCATCTGTGCTAGTGGTGGAACCAGGAGTGATGAGCATTGGAGGCGTCAAAATCAAGCAGGCGATTGTGGACACTGGAGCTCACAACGTGCTGATCGGGGCGCCCATGGCAAGGCTGCTGGGGCTGGATCGAGAGGACCGAGTCATATCGGAGGGCTACCTGCTGATGACAGCTGAGGGAGGTACAGCTAAGTGGATGCCGAAAACACGGAGTACGGTGGAGATTGTGATACGGCCGGGGCACCAGGACGAGTGTATCATGCGGATGCACTGTGGGATCTCGACATCGGAAGATTATGATTTGCTGTTGGGGGTGGAGTACCTATTCACCATTGGTACTACCATCTGCATGTGGGAAGAACGGCTGAAGTACCGTGTTACATACTGGGAGAACGATGGTGAGCTGGCGGAGCTACCGGTGCAATTCATCAGGAGGGAACCGAGAGAGGCCTACCAGGCCACAGAGAAGCCGCTGGAAGAGGATCTGAGCATCCAGACATGGAAGGAGATGGGACAAATGGAGGCAGCTAGGAAGCAGTATGAGGAGATCTGGGGGGCCAGCGATAATCTCCGAGAGCCGGTGCTAAACCTGAGAGCGCTGCAGAAGCCGCTGGTGATCCTAGAACTGTACGGGGGAATAGCCACAGGGCTAGCGGCGGTGCTGAAGTCAGGCCACACGGTGGCCAAGATCCTATACGTCGACAACGACGGCAACGCAAACCTGATGGCCTGGCACCACGTGAAGCTGCTGAAGGCTAGATATCCTGAGCAGCTGATGGAAGATGCGGCGGAACGGGGGGCTGAATGGTTGTGCCGCGGGGCGGAGGAGATCGACGATAGTATGCTGGCGCAGTGGGGACGGATCGATCTGGTAATCGCGGGATGGAGTTGCCAGGGGCTATCGCGTGCAGGAAAGGGTAGAGGCATGGGAGATGAGAGGAGCACGCAGTTCAGAGATCTGGTGCGGGTGCTAAAAATGATCAAGAAGCGGCAAGGGGAGGCGGCCTACATCATTGAGAACGTGGACCTAGCCGACGACCCTCGCCCGACAATACGAGCAGCCAACGCCGAAATTACAGAGGAGCTGGGGGCAGGGGTGGCATGGGATGCGGCGCAAAATGGGAGCAGATCACATCGGCCAAGGAGGTACTGGCAAAACGTAGTGCCAGAAGCGGCTCTGAGGTACCAGTTATCACGGATGGAGCGGCCAAGGGCGCGGCGAGTGGATGACATACTGGAACCAGGCAGGATGTCTGCGCCGGTGAAGGAAGCAGATCACCCTACGCTATACCCCTGTAACAAAGTGGGGGAACCAAGAGAGGCATGGCCGACGCTGGTGTCGTACAAGAACGCAAGGGGCTTCAGAAAGGAAGAAGATCCAGGCATGGTATACGATCAGGCACGTGGAGTATGGGAAGAGCCTACGGCTCAGGAGAGGGAGCTGGCCATAGGATTCCTGGCAGGCACAACAACTTGTGAACAAATGACCGAGAAGGAGAGGAAGGAGGCTCTGGGCTGGGTCATGGATTTGAACGCGCTGCAATGGTTGTTCATGACCATGGCCAACCATCTCGAAAGGAAGTGGCTGGAGAGGCGTATCGGCAAGGCGACTGCTATCAGGCCCCAGACATTGCTGGCGGCAAACAAGGAGACGGAAGCATGGACGATGCTGGAAGGACTGGAAGAGAAGGAAGAAAACCAATGGTGGAGGGGGGTCCCGGAGGAGCACAGGAGGGCCAGCTGGAGAGATGACCGGGAAGCCATACCAGGAAGGTATGCCGACCCTCAAGAGAGCGAGGAGGAGGAGGAGGTTGAGGCGGATGAAGAAATGGAAGAAGAATCCGGGTTGGGAAGAGGGGATACGCCTGAGGAATTCCATGACTCAGACTTCGATATGGGAGACGAATTCTACGACTACTACGACCCACCGGACTGGCCACCTGTGGGGCGAGCCTACATGGCGCGGGAAGCAGCAACAATTGAAGAAGTTCCGCAGACCCCGGAAGGAGAAGGGACCTCCGAAAGAGTGGCGGAAGAGGCAGTGAGAATGGAAGGAGACCAGAGCACCTAGGACTTAGGTTGCGGGCTGCAAGGGGAGCACCGGCAAGCAGTGGAAGAGCTACTGGCGTCACATCGAGAGACGTTCGCCTATTCGCTCAAGGAATTGGGATGCTGCAACTGTGCAGTTATGACACTCGAGCTAACCACGACGGTGCCAGTCTACCAGAGGAGGCGCCGGATGAGCCCGCAGGACTTGGAAATATGCAAGGAAAAGTGCCTGGAATTGCTGGAGGCAGGGCTCATACGTCGCTCCGAGTCGAAGTATGCAGCAGCAACGGTGGTAGCGGCAAGGATGGATCTTACGGGGACAGTGTTAGCACGCCGGATGTGCGGTGACTATCGAGACCTAAACAAGGTGATAGTCCCAGAGAGATATTCGACACCCATGGTGGATGAGCTGTTCGACCAACTGGCGGAGGCACGGCTGTTCTCGACGCTGGACATGAGGCAAGGGTTCAATCAGATCCCTATCGCGGAGACCGACAAAGCCAAGACTGCCTTCCACGGCCCTGACGGGGCGTACGAGTGGAACAGGATGCCCTTCGGGCTGAAGAACGCCTCACTGCTGTTTCAGAAAGTGATGGATGCGGTCCTACGGGGATTGACTGGGGCCCTGTGTTACATTGACGATGTCATAGTGTTCAGTGCTACCCCAGAAGAACATGTGCAGCGACTGGCTGAGGCACTGCGGAGGATCAAGGAGGCGGGACTCACCTGCCACCCAAAGAAGTGCCGCTTCGGACACACGACGGTGACCTACTTGGGATTTGAAGTAACAGGGGGCAGACTGGCGATACAGCAAGCAAAGGTGGCTATCCTGGACCAGGTGACGCAGCCTAAGGATAAGAGCTTGCTAAGGGCCCTGCTGGGGTTCCTAAGCTACTATCGCAAGTTTGTGGAGAACTTCAGCAGGAGGGCGGCACCTTTGAACAAGCTACTCAAGGACGATACGAAGTGGCAATGGGATGAGCAGCAGAAGGAGGCGCTGAAGGACCTGATGGGAGCTGTCAAGAATGGCGCGGTGCTGCAGCTGCCAAGGGCGGACGTACCATTCGTGCTGTATACGGACTGGAGTAGTACGGGCATGGGAGCCATTCTCAGCCAGCAGGAGGGCGGGGAGGAGAATGTGGTGGCTTTTGCCAGTCGTTCCTGTAACCCAGCTGAGGCAAACTACTCATCATACGAGGGCGAGGGGCTGGCGGCGGTATGGGCTGTGGGACACTTCCGAGTGTATCTGCAAGGCAGACCTTTCACGCTAGTGACAGATCACCAGCCGCTGCTATGGCTAATGCAGAACCAGAGTCTCACGGGACGGAATGCCGGGTGGGCCATGAAGCTGCAAGAGTATCAGTTCACCATCCGGCACCGTCCAGGGAAGACTATGCAGCATGTGGACGGCCTATCCAGGAACCCGCCGGCGGCGGCGCCAGAAGTGGCCTTGGCGGTACTAGCGGCGGATCCAGTGACGCCGTTGCGCCAAGAACAGCAAGCAGGAGCAGCAGACATCTGGGAAGACCCGGAAACACTAGCATGGCTGAAGGGGGCGACCTCAGAGGGAGCGCAGGTGTCAGCCAGGGCCAGGAGCAGGGGGCAACACTACCGCTGGTACCAGGATCAGGTGCAGATCAGGACGCAAGACGGCTGGAAGAGGGTGCCTGAGCCGAAGGAGCGGGAGGGAGTGATACAGGAAGTGCATAACAAGCTGGGGCATTTTGGCCCGCTTCGCACGCAGCAGCTGCTGCAGACGGGATGGTGGTGGGCAGGGATGAGGAAAGAGATCAAGGACTGGGTCGCCAAGTGTCCGGCGTGCATTCAAAACCGGGCGGCATTCGAGAGGAGCAAGGCGGAGCTACAGCCTCTGCCGATCGTGGGGCTGGGCTATCGGTGGTCCTTAGATCTTGCAGGAGAACTGCCTCTCACCAAGCGAGGACGCCGATATGTGGTTGTGATGCTTGAGCACGTGAGCAAGTGGGTCGAGGTGCGGGCTGTGAGCCACAAGACGGCGGAGGCTGTGGCGGATGCCTTTGAAGAACAAGTGCTGACACGCTTCGGGGCATGTGGGGAAGTACTGATGGACCAAGGCACCGAGTTCCAAGGAGAGTTCGAAGAGCTGTTGGCGGCGTGCCTGATTCCGCATCGCACCACGTCCAGGTATCATCCGCAGAGCGACGGCCTGGCTGAGAGGCTCATCCAGACTCTGAAGCGAGGACTTCGGGCCTATGGGGAGACGAGGAAGCGTGACTGGGACAGGCACCTTCACTGGATCATGGCGGGCTACAGGTCTAGCAAGCAGGCCGCCCTAAAGGATTTATCACCATACCATCTCCTTTTTGGCAGGGAAGCGGTCCTACCCGTGGGAGCACCGCGGGTGCTGACAGACGTGGTTACAGCAGGCACGGCAGAGAAGTGGGCAGCTTTGGCGGCGGTGCGAGGGGAGTACCTGCGGCGGCTGTTGCCGGCGGCGCTGGAGAGTTTACATGTGGCTCAGCTGAGGGACATTCACCGCTACCGTCAGCGGCAGGAGCAGAGGGCCGGCGGAGCACCACAAGCACTGCAACAGGGCCAAGAGGTGTATATCAGACGTCCTAAGAAGGATGGGCTGGACGTGGGGCTGTCACATCAGCGGTGGACGGTTAGGGAGGTGAGAGAGTCAGGAGTGCTGGTGCTAGAGAGTGAGGCTGGAGTGCGCGCGGTGGATCATGTTACTAATGTGGCCAGGGCCGGCGGAGTGGCAGCAGGGTATCAAGGTCCCGTGACCAGGGCGAGGGCGGCGCAGTGTCACGGGAGGGGGCAAGGTGTAACTGCACATCAGAAGGACCGAGCACAGAAGTAGGAAGATGCAGCAACAAGTAAGGAGAAACATGAGCTAAGATGGAAGCAAGCAGGGGTCACAGGCAGAGGAGGTGGAGTAAGAGACAAGGGGGGGGGGGGGGGTTGGCCGGACAAGAGTGAAGAGCACTGGAGGGGGAGTAAGAGGGGAACATGGCGAGGGGGGGAGAGGTGAGGGAATTTCCGACAGCTGTCGCAATATCAGGAGGCAGATAAGGTTACGAGTACGGAGAATGTGTATATACTGTATATTTGTATAGGTTGTCGAGTGAAGAGGTATCGGGGACTGGGACCGAGGCTGGTGTGATGGATGGGCGATATTGGGCTGCCGAGTCAGCCAATAGACGCATGGGGAGATGGTGCGGGGACAGCAGGAGGGAGCTCTTTTGTTTCGTGTGTTGTATGCATGTTTGCTTTCCTGCAGGATGAATGCCCGAGCCAGCTGGATTTACAGGCACGAGCTGGAGGTCAAGCAGTGGGCGGCTAAGTGGTGGTGGAGAGAGGAGGGGGGGGGTTGTTCTTTCACTACGGCGAAAGTCATCCCTTCGAAGGGTTTCTTTGGAGTAGCAGTAAAGGGAAGGAGGGGGGAGGACGCAGGCTAGGATATAGGGGGTACGGCATAGTTCTCTGCATTGTTTGTATGTTCTGTTTTACTCATGTGATTGCAGCAAGAATCGCGTGAAGGACTTGACAGGCCATAACAAACGTAGGTGATTGCTGATGAAGATGTAAGTAGGTTTCTTGAGTAGATGTGAGTAAGCACGGTTGGCTTATCAGAAGGACATCAGTAGGTGTAACTGCACATCAGAAGGAACGAGCACAGAAGTAGGAAGATGCAGCAACAAGTAAGGAGAAACATGAGCTAAGATGGAAGCAAGCAGAGGTCACAGGCAGAGGAGGTGGAGTAAGAGACAAGGGGGGGGGGGGTTGGCCGGACAAGAGTGAAGAGCACTGGAGGGGGAGTAAGAGGGGAACATGGCGAAGGGGGGGAGAGGTGAGGGAATTTCCGACAAGAACAAGGGCCTAGCGTGTGCAAAATTGCAAGAACAAGGCCCTAGCGTGTGCAAAATTGGAAAAACAAGGGCGTAGCGTGTGCAAAATCGCAAGAACAAAGGCCTAGAATGTGCAAAATTGCAAGAACAAGGGCCTAGCGTGTGCAAAATTGCAAGAACAAGGGCCTAGCATGTGCAAAATTGCAAGAACAAGGGCCTAGCGTGTGCAACATTGCAAGAACAAGGGCCTAGCGAGTGCAAAATTGCAAGAACAAGGGCCTAGCGTGTGCAAAATCGCAACAACAAAGGCCTAGCGAGAGCAAAATTGCAAGAACAACGGCATAGCGTGTGCAAAATAGCAACAACAAGGGCCTAGCGTGTGCAAAATTGCAAGAACAAGGGCCTAGCATGTGCAAAATTGAAAGAACACGGGCATAGCAAGTGCGAATTTGCAAAAACAAGGGCCTAGCGGGTGCAAATTTGAAAGAACAGGGGCCTGGTGTGTGCAAAATTGCAAGAACAAGGGCCTAGCGTACGCAAAATTTCAAGAACAAGGGCCTAGCGAGTGCAAAATTGCAAGAACAAGGGCCTAGCGTGTGCAAAATTGCAAGAACAAGGACCTAGCGTGTGCAAAATCGCAAGAACAATTGCCTAGCGTGTGCAAAATTGCAAGAACAAGGGCCTAGCGTGTGCAAAATTGCAAGAACAAGGGCCTAGCGGGTGCAAATTTGAAAGAACAGGGGCCTAACGTGTGCAAAATTGCAAGAACAAGGGCCTAGCGTACGCAAAATTTCAAGAACAAGGGCCTAGCGAGTGCAAAATTGCAAGAACAAGGGCCTAGCGTGTGCAAAATTGCAAGAACAAGGACCTAGCGTGTGCAAAATCGCAAGAACAATTGCCTAGCGTGTGCAAAATTGCAAGAACAAGGGCCTAGCGAGTGCAAATTTGAAAGAACAGGGGCCTAACGTGTGTAAAATGGCAAGTCCAACGGCCTAGCACATGCACAATCTCAAGAACAAGGGTCTAGTGAGTGCAAAATTGCAAGAACAAGGGCCTAGCGTGTGCAAAATTGCAAGAACAATGACCTAGCGTGTGAAAAATCACAAGAACAAGGGCCTAGCGTGTGCAAAATTGCAAGAACAAGGGCCTAGCGTGTGCAAAATTGCAAGAACAAGGGCCTAGCGTGTGCAAAATTGCAAGAACAAGGGCCTGGCGTGTGCAAAATTGCAAGAACAAGGTCCTAGCGTGTGCAAAATTGCAAGAACAAGAGCCTAGCGTATGTACAATTGCAAGAACAAGGGCCTAGCGTGTGCAAAATTGCAAGAACAAGGGCCTAGCGTGTGCAAAATTGCAAGAACAAGGGCCTAGCGAGTGCAAAATTGCAAGAACAAGTGCCTAGCGAGTGCAAAATTGCAAGAACAAGGGCTTAGCGTGTACAAAATCGCAAGAACAAAGGCCTAGCATGTGCAAAATTGCAAGAACAAGGGCCTAGCGTGTGCAAAATTGCAAGAACAAGGGCCTAGCGTGTGCAAAATTGCAAGAACAAGGGCCTGGCGTGTGCAAAATTGCAAGAACAAGGTCCTAGTGTGTGCAAAATTGCAAGAACAAGAGCCTAGCGTGTGTACAATTGCAAGAACAAGGGCCTAGCATGTGCAAATTTGCAAGAACAAGGGCCTAGCGTATGCAAAATTGCAAGAACAAGGGCCTAGCGAGTGCAAAATTGCAAGAACAAGTGCCTAGCGAGTGCAAAATTGCAAGAACAAGGGCGTAGCGTGTACAAAATCGCAAGAACAAAGGCCTAGCATGTGCAAAATTGCAAGAACAAGGGCCTAGCGTGTGCAAAATTGCAAGAACAAGGGCCTAGCGTGTGCAAAATTGCAAGAACAAGGGCCTGGCGTGTGCAAAATTGCAAGAACAAGGTCCTAGCGTGTGCAAAATTGCAAGAACAAGAGCCTAGCGTGTGTACAATTGCAAGAACAAGGGCCTAGCGTGTGCAAATTTGCAAGAACAAGGGCCTAGCGTGTGCAAATTTGCAAGAACAAGGGCCTAGCGTGTGCAAAATTGCAAGAACAAGGGCCTAGCGTGTGCAAAATTGCAAGAACAAGGGCCTAGCGTGTGCAAAATTGCAAGAACAAGGGACTAGCGAGTGCAAAATTGCAAGAACAAGAGCCTAGCGTGTGCAAAATTGCAAGAAAAAGTGCCTAGCATGTGCAAAATTGCAAGAACAAGGGCCTAGCATGTGCAAAATTGCAAGAACAAGGGCCTAGCGAGTGCAAAATTGCAAGAACAAGTGCCTAGTGGGTGCAAAATTGCAAGAACAAGGGCGTAGCGTGTACAAAATCGCAAGAACAAGGGCCTAGCGTGTGCAAAATTGCAAGAACAAGGGCCTAGCGTGTGCAAAATTGCAAGAACAAGGGCCTAGCTTGTGCAAAATCGCAAGAACAAGGGCCTAGCAAGTGCAAAATTGCAAGAACAACGGCCTAGCATGTGCAAAATAGCAAGAACAAGGGCCTAGCGTGTGCAAAATTGCAAGAACAAGGGCCTAGCATGTGCAAAATTGCAAGAACACGGGCCTAGCAAGTGCAAATTTGAAAAAAAAAGGGCCTAGCGGGTGCAAAATTGAAAGAACAGGGGCCAAACGTGTGCAAAATTGCAAGAACAAGGGCCTAGCGTACGCAAAAGTTCAAGAACAAGGGCCTAGCGAGTGCAAAATTCCATGAACAAGGGCCTAGCGTGTGCAAAATTGCAAGAACAAGGGCCTAGCGAGTGCAAATTTGAAAGAAGAGGGGCCTAACGTGTGTAAAATTGCAAGACCAACGGCCTAGCACATGCAGAATCTACCGTGTGTTAAACCTACCGTGCGTTCAACCCACCGTGTGTTAAACCTACCGTGTGTTAAACCTACCGTGTGTTAAACCCACCGTGCGTTCAACCCACCGTGTGTTAAACCTACCGTGCGTTCAACCCACCGTGTGTTAAACCCACCGTGTGTTAAACCTACCGTGTGTTAAATCTACCGTGTGTTAAACCCACCGTGTGTTAAACCTACCGTGTGTTCAACCCACCGTGTGTTAAACCTACCGTGTGTTAAACCTACCGTGTGTTAAACCTACCGTGTGTTAAACCTACCGTGTGTTCAACCCACCGTGTGTTAAACCCACCGTGTGTTAAACCCACCGTGTTTTCAACCCACCGTGTGTTCAACCCACCGTGTGTTAAACCTACCGTGTGTTAAACCCACCGTGTGTTAAACCTACCGTGCGTTCAACCCACCGTGTGTTAAACCCACCGTGTGTTAAACCTACCGTGTGTTAAATCTACCGTGTGTTAAACCCACCGTGTGTTAAACCTACCGTGTGTTAAACCTACCGTGTGTTAAACCTACTGTGTGTTAAACCTACCGTGTGTTAAACCTACCGTGTGTTAAACCTACCGTGTGTTCAATCCACCGTGTGTTAAACCCACCGTGTGTTAAACCCACCGTGTTTTCAACCCACCGTGTGTTCAACCCACCGTGTGTTAAACCTACCGTGTGTTAAACCTACCGTGTGTTAAACCCACCGTGTGTTAAACCTACCGTGCGTTCAACCCACCGTGTGTTAAACCTACCGTGTGTTAAACCTACCGTGTGTTAAACCCACCGTGCGTTCAACCCACCGTGTGTTAAACCTACCGTGCGTTCAACCCACCGTGTGTTAAACCCACCGTGTGTTAAACCTACCGTGTGTTAAATCTACCGTGTGTTAAACCCACCGTGTGTTAAACCTACCGTGTGTTCAACCCACCGTGTGTTAAACCTACCGTGTGTTAAACCTACCGTGTGTTAAACCTACCGTGTGTTAAACCTACCGTGTGTTCAAACCACCGTGTGTTAAACCCACCGTGTGTTAAACCCACCGTGTTTTCAACCCACCGTGTGTTAAACCCACCGTGTGTTCAACCTACCGTGTGTTCAACCCACCGTGTGTTAAACCTACCGTGTGTTAAACCTACCGTGTGTTAAACCTACCGTGCGTTCAACCCACCGTGTATTAAACTCACCGTGCGTTCAACCCACCGTGTGTTAAACCCACCGTGCATTCAACCCACCGTGTGTTAAACCCACCGTGTGTTCAACCCACCGTGTGTTAAACCTACCGTGTGTTCAACCCACCGTGTTTTAAACCTACCGTGTGTTAAACCTACCGTGTGTTAAACCTACCGTGTGTTAAACCTACCGTGTGTTAAACCTACCGTGTGTTCAACCCACCGTGTGTTAAACCCACCGCGTGTTAAACCCACCGTGTGTTAAACCCACCGTGTGTTAAACCCACCGTGTGTTCAACCCACCGTGTGTTAAACCCACCGTGCGTTCAACCCACCGTGTGTTAAACCTACCGTGCGTTCAACCCACAGCGTGTTAAACCCACAGTGTGTTAAACCCACAGTGTGTTAAACCCACCGTGTGTTAAACCCACCGTGTGTTAAACCTACCGTGTGTTAAACCTACCGTGTGTTAAACCTACCGTGTGTTAAACCTACCGTGTATTAAACCTACCGTGTGTTCAACCCACCGTGTGTTAAACCCACCGTGTGTTGAGCCCACCGTGTTTTCAACCCACCGTGTGTTCAACCCACCGTGTGTTAAACCTACCGTGTGTTAAACCTACTGTGTGTTAAACCTACCGTGTGTTAAACCTTCCGTGCGTTCAACCCACCGTGTGTTGAACCCACCGTGCGTTCAACCCACAGTGTGTTAAACCCACCGTGTGTTAAACCCACCGTGTGTTAAACCTACCGTGTGTTAAACCCACCGTGTGTTAAACCAACCGTGTGTTAAACCAACCGTGTGTTAAACCCACCGTGCGTTCAACCCACCGTGTGTTAAACCTACCGTGCGTTCAACCCACTGCGTGTTAAACCCACCGTGTGTTAAACCCACAGTGTGTTAAACCCACCGTGTGTTAAACCCACCGTGTGTTAAACCTACCGTGTGTTCAACCCACCGTGTGTTAAACCTACCGTGTGTTACACCTACCGTGTGTTAAACCTACCGTGTGTTAAACCTACCGTGTGTTCAACCCACCGTGTGTTAAACCCACCGTGTGTTAAATCCACCGTGTTTTCAACCCACCGTGTGTTCAACCCACCGTGTGTTAAACCTACCGTGTGTTAAACCTACCGTGTGTTAAACCTACCGTGTGTTAAACCTACCGTGCGTTCAACCCACCGTGTGTTAAACCCACCGTGCGTTCAACCCACCGTGTGTTAAACCCACCGTGTGTTAAACCCACCGTGTGTTAAACCCACCGTGTGTTAAACCCACCGTGTGTTAAACCCACCGTGTGTTAAACCCACCGTGTTTTCAACCCACCGTGTGTTCAACCCACCGTGTTTTCAACCCACCGTGTGTTCAACCCACCGTGTGTTAAACCTACCGTGTGTTAAACCTACCGTGTGTTAAACCTACCGTGTGTTAAACCTACCGTGCGTTCAACCCACCGTGTGTTAAACCCACCGTGCGTTCAACCCACCGTGTGTTAAACCCACCGTGCGTTCAACCCACCGTGTGTTAAACCCACCGTGCGTTCAACCTACCGTGTGTTAAACCCACCGCGTGCGTCAACCCACCGTGTGTTAACCCCCGTGCGTTCAACTTCCGTGTGTTAACCCACCGGTGTTAAACCCACCGTGTGTGAAACCCACCATGTGTTTAAACCCACGCACGTGTTAACCAACCGTGTGTTAACCTACCTGTGTTCAACCCACCGTGGGTTAAACCTACGTGTGTTAAAACTACTAAACCGTGTGTTAAACCTATCGTGTAGTTAAACCTACCGTGTGTTCCAACCCACCGTGTGTTCACCTCCACCGTGTGTTAAACCCACCGTGTTTTCAACCACCGTGTTGTTCAAACCCCCGTATGTTAAACCTACCGTGTTTTAAACCTACCGTGGTAACCTACCGTGTGTTAAACAAACCTACGTTCAACCCAGCCGTGTGTTAAACCCACCGGTGCGTTCAACCCACCAGGGTGTAAACCCACCGTGGCGTTCAACCCACCGTGTGTTAAACCCCCGCGTTGTAAACCCACCGTGTGTTAAACCCACCGTGTGTTAAACCCATCGGGTTTTCAAACCACCGTGTGTTCAACACCCGTTAAACCTACCTGTGTTAAGCCTACCGTGTGTTAAACCTACCGTGTGTTAAACCTACCGTGTGTTAAACCTACCGTGCGTTCAAACCCACCGTGTGTTAAACCCACAGTGTGTTCAACCCACCGTGTGTTAAACCCACCGTGCGTTCAACCCACCGTGTGTTAAACCCACCGTGCGTTCAACCCACCGTGTGTTAAACCCACCGCGTGTTAAACCCACCGTGTGTTAAACCCACCGTGTGTTAAACCCATCGTGTTTTCAACCCACCGTGTGTTCAACCCACCATGTGTTAAACCTACCGTGTGTTAAACCTACCGTGTGTTAAACCTACCGTGTGTTAAACCTACCGTGCGTTCAACCCACCGTGTGTTAAACCCACCGTGCGTTCAACCCACCGTGTGTTAAACCCACCGTGCGTTCAACCCACCGTGTGTTAAACCCACCGCGTGTTAAACCCACCGTGTGTTAAACCCACCGTGTGTTAAACCCACCATGTGTTAAACCAACCGTGTTTTCAACCCACCGTGTGTTCAACCCACCGTGTGTTAAAGCTACCGTGTGTTAAACCTACTGTGTGTTAAACCTACCGTGCGTTCAACACATCGTGTGTTAAACCCACCGTGCGTTCAACCCACCGTGTGTTAAACCCACCGTGCGTTCAACCCACCGTGTGTTAAACCCACCGTGCGTTCAACCCACCGTGTGTTAAACCCACCGCGTGTTAAACCCACCGTGTGTTAAACCCACCGTGTGTTAAACCCACCATGTGTTAAACCCACCGTGTGTTAAACCTACTGTGTGTTCAACCCACCGTGTGTTAAACCTACCGTGTGTTAAACCTACCGTGTGTTAAACCTACCGTGTGTTAAACCTACCGTGTGTTCAACCCACCGTGTGTTAAACCCACCGTGTGTTAAACACACCGTGTTTTCAACCCACCGTGTGTTAAACCTACCGTGTGTTAAACCTACCGTGTGTTAAACCTACCGTGTGTTAAACCAACCGTGCGTTCAACCCACCGTGTGTTAAACCCACCGTGCGTTCAACCCACCGTGTGTTAAACCCACCGTGCGTTCAACCCACCGTGTGTTAAACCCACCGTGCGTTCAACCCACCGTGTGTTAAACCCACCGTGCGTTCAACCCACCGTGTGTTAAACCCACCGTGCGTTCAACCCACCGTGTGTTAAACCCACCGCGTGTTAAACCCACCGTGTGTTAAACCCACCGTGCGTTCAACCCACCGTGTGTTAAACCCACCGAGTGTTAAACCCACCGTGTGTTAAACCCACCGTGTGTTAAACCCACCATGTGTTAAACCCACCATGTGTTAAACCCACCGTGTGTTCAACCCACCGTGTGTTAAACCTACCGTGTGTTAAACCTACCGTGTGTTAAACCTACCGTGTGTTAAACCTACCGTGTGTTCAATCCACCGTGTGTTAAACCCACCGTGTGTTAAACCCACCGTGTTTTCAACCCACCGTGTGTTCAACCCACCGTGTGTTAAACCTACCGTGTGATAAACCTACCGTGTGTTAAACCTACCGTGTGTTAAACCTACCGTGCGTTCAACCCACCGTGTGTTAAACCCACCGCGTGTTAAACACACCGTGTTTTCAACCCACCATGTGTTCAACCCACCGTGTGTTAAACCTACCGTGTGTTAAACCTACCGTGTGTTAAACATACCGTGTGTTAAACCAACCGTGCGTTCAACCCACCGTGTGTTAAACCCACCGTGCGTTCAACCCACCGTGTGTTAAACCCACCGTGCGTGCAACCCACCGTGTGTTAAACCCACCGTGCGTTCAACCCACCGTGTGTTAAACCCACCGTGTGTTAAACCCACCGTGTGTTAAACCACCGTGCGTTCAACCCACCGTGTGTTAAACCCACCGTGTGTTAAACCCACCGTGTGTTAAACCCACCGTGTGTTAAACCCACCGTGTGTTCAACCCACCGTGTGTTAAACCCACCGTGTGTTAAACCCACCGTGTTTTAAACCCACCGTGTGTTAAACCTACCGTGTGTTAAACCTACCGTGTGTTAAACCTACCGTGTGTTAAACCACCGTGTGTTAAACCCACCGTGTGTTCAACCCACCGTGTGTTCAACCCACCGTGTGTTCAACCCACCGTGTGTTAAACCTACCGTGTGTTAAACCTACCGTGTGTTAAACCTACCGTGTGTTAAACCTACCGTGTGCGTTCAACCCACCGTGTGTTAAACCTACCGTGCGTTCAACCCACCGTGTGTTAAACCTACCGTGTGTTAAACCTACCGTGTGTTAAACCCACCGTGTGTTCAACCCACCGTGTGTTAAACCTACCGTGTGTTCAACCCACCGTGTGTTAAACCCACCGTGTGTTAAACCTACCGTGTGTTAAATCCACCGTGTGTTAAACCCACCGTGTGTTAAACCTACCGTGTGTTCAACCCACCGTGTGTTAAACCTACCGTGTGTTAAACCTACCGTGTGTTAAACCTACCGTGTGTTAAACCTACCGTGTGTTCAACCCACCGTGTGTTAAACCCACCGTGTGTTAAACCCACCGTGTGTTCAACCCACCGTGTGTTCAACCCACCGTGTGTTAAACCTACCGTGTGTTAAACCTACCGTGTGTTAAACCTACCGTGTGTTCAACCCACCGTGTGTTAAACTCACCGTGCGTTCAACCCACCGTGTGTTAAACCCACCGTGCATTCAACCCACCGTGTGTTAAACCCACCGTGTGTTCAACCCACCGTGTGTTAAACCTACCGTGTGTTCAACCCACCGTGTTTTAAACCTACCGTGTGTTAAACCTACCGTGTGTTAAACCTACCGTGTGTTAAACCTACCGTGTGTTAAACCTACCGTGTGTTCAACCCACCGTGTGTTAAACCCACCGCGTGTTAAACCCACCGTGTGTTAAACCCACCGTGTGTTAAACCCACCGTGTGTTCAACCCACCGTGTGTTAAACCTACCGTGTGTTCAACCCACCGTGTGTTAAACCTACCGTGTGTTAAACCTACCGTGTGTTAAACCTACCGTGTATTAAACCTACCGTGTGTTCAACCCACCGTGTGTTAAACCCACCGTGTGTTAAGCCCACCGTGTTTTCAACCCACCGTGTGTTCAACCCACCGTGTGTTAAACCTACCGTGTGTTAAACCTACCGTGTGTTAAACCTACCGTGTGTTAAACCTACCGTGCGTTCAACCCACCGTGTGTTAAACCCACCATGCGTTCAACCCACCGTGTGTTAAACCCACCGTGTGTTAAACCCACCGTGTGTTAAACCTACAGTGTGTTAAACCCACCGTGTGTTAAACCAACCGTGTGTTAAACCAACCGTGTGTTAAACCCACCGTGCGTTCAACCCACCGTGTGTTAAACCTACCGTGCGTTCAACCCACTGCGTGTTAAACCCACCGTGTGTTAAACCCACAGTGTGTTAAACCCACCGTGTGTTAAACCCACCGTGTGTTAAACCTACCGTGTGTTCAACCCACCGTGTGTTAAACCTACCGTGTGTTACACCTACCGTGTGTTAAACCTACCATGTGTTAAACCTACCGTGTGTTCAACCAACCGTGTGTTAAACCCACCGTGTGTTAAACCCACCGTGTTTTCAACCCACCGTGTGTTCAACCCACCGTGTGTTAAACCTACCGTGTGTTAAACCTACCATGTGTTAAACCTACCGTGTGTTAAACCTACCGTGCATTCAACCCACCGTGTGTTAAACCCACCGTGCGTTCAACCCACCGTGTGTTAAACCCACCATGCGTTCAACCCACCGTGTGTTAAACCAACCGTGCGTTCAACCCACCGTGTGTTAAACCCACCGTGTGTTAAACCCACCGTGTGTTAAACCCACCGTGTGTTAAACCCACCGTGTGTTAAACCCACCGTGTGTTAAACCCACCGTGTGTTAAACCCACCGTGTGTTAAAGCCCGTGGCCCAAATTGCGGACCGCGCGGGTCAAGTTTTTAAAACTTGACGAAGTGGGCTCTGCAAGCTTTGAAAAGTAGCGGCAGCTGCAATTTGGGACTTTCAAAGTCTGACACACCCACCAGGGTAAATACGGGGTTGGCTAGGTTTGGCGAAAAAAACGAATTTCACGACATTGGAAACACTCGCCGAAACCCAAACCAGTAAAACCCCCTCTCGTCATCTTTTTAAAACTTGTGCAATTTGGGCCAACGGCTTTAAACCTACCGTGTGTTCAGCCCACCGTGTGTTAAACCTATCGTGTGTTAAACCTACTGTGTGTTAAACCTACCGTGTGTTAAACCTACCGTGTGTTCAACCCACCGTGTGTTAAACCCACCGTGTGTTAAACCCACCGTGTTTTCAACCCACCGTGTGTTCAACCCACCGTGTGTTAAACCTACAGTGTGTTAAACCTACCGTGTGTTAAACCTACCGTGTGTTAAACCTACCGTGCGTTCAACCCACCGTGTGTTAAACCCACCGTGTGTTCAACCCACCGTGTGTTAAACCCACCGTGTGTTAAACCCACCGTGTTTTCAACCCACCGTGTATTCAACCCACCGTGTGTTAAACCTACCGTGTGTTAAACCTACCGTGTGTTAAACCTACCGTGTGTTAAACCTACCGTGCGTTCAACCCACCGTGTGTTAAACCCACCGCGTGTTAAACCCACCGTGTGTTAGACCCACCGTGCGTTAAACCCACCGTGTGTTAAACCCACCGTGTTTTCAACTCACCGTGTGTTCAACCCACCGTGTGTTAAAGCTACCGTGTGTTAAACCTACCGTGTGTTAAACCTACCGTGTGTTAAACCCACCGTGCGTTCAACCCACCGTGTGTTAAACCCACCGCGTGTTAAACCCACTGTGTGTTAAACCCATCGTGTGTTAAACCCACCGTGTGTTAAACCCACCGTGTGTTAAACCTACCGTGTGTTCAACCCACCGTGTGTTAAACCTACCGTGTGTTAAACCTACCGTGTGTTAAACCTACCGTGTGTTAAACCTACCGTGTGTTCAACCCACCGTGTGTTAATTTGCAAGAACAAGGGCCTAACGTGTGCAAAATTGCAAGAACAAGGGCCTAGCGTACGCAAAATTTCAAGAACAAGGGCCTAGCAAGTGCAAAATTGCAAGAACAAGGGCCTAGCGTGTGCAAAATTGCAAGAACAAGGACCTAGCGTGTGCAAAATCGCAAGAACAATTGCCTAGCGTGTGCAAAATTGCAAGAACAAGGGCCTAGCGTGTGCAAAATTGCAAGAACAAGGGCCTAGCGTGTGCAAAATTGCAAGAACAAGGGCCTAGCGTGTGCAAAATTGCAAGAACAAGGGCCTAGCGTGTGCAAAATTGCAAGCACAAGGGCCTAGCGTGTGTAAAATTGCAAGAACAAGGGCCTAGCATGTGCAAAATTGCAAGAACAAGGGCCTAGCGTGTGCAAAATTGCAAGAACAGGGGCGTAGCGTGTGCAAAATTGCAAGAACAAGGGCCTAGCGTGTGCAAAATTGCAAGAACAAGGGCCTAGCGTGTGCAGATTTGCAAGAACAAACGCCTAGCGTGTGCAAAATTGCAAGAACAAAGGCCTAGCGTGTGCAAAATTGCAAGAACAAGGGCCTAGCGTGTGCAAAATTGCAAGAACAAGGGCCTAGCGTGTGCAAAATAGCAAAAACAAGGGCCTAGCATGTGCAAAATTGCAAAAACAAGGGCCTAGCGTGTGCAAAATTGCAAGAACAAGGGCATAGCGAGTGCAAATTTGAAAGAACAGGGGCCTAACGTGTGTAAAATTGCAAGAACAACGGCCTAGCACATGCACAATTTCAAGAACAAGGGCCTAGCGAGTGCAAAATTGCAAGAACAAGTGCCTAGCGTGTGCAAAATTGCAAGAACAAGGGCCTAGCGTGTGCAAATTTGCAAGAACAAGGGCCTAGCATGTGCAAAATTGCAAGAACAAGGGCCTAGCGTGTGCAAAATTGCAAGAACAAGGACCTAGCGTGTGCAAAATCGCAAGAACAAGGGCCTAGCGTGTGCAAAATTGCAAGAACAAGGGCCTAGCGTACGCAAAATTTCAAGAACAAGGGCCTAGCGAGTGCAAAATTGCAAGAACAAGGGCCTAGCGTGTGCAAAATTGCAAGAACAAGGGCCTAGCATGTGCAAAATTGCAAGAACACGGGCATAGCAAGTGCGAATTTGCAAAAACAAGGGCCTAGCGGGTGCAAATTTGAAAGAACAGGGGCCTAACGTGTGCAAAATTGCAAGAACAAGGGCCTAGCGTGTGCAAAATTGCAAGAACAAGGGCCTAGCATGTGCAAAATTACAAGAACAAGGGCCTAGCGAGTGCAAAATTGCAAGAACAAGTGCCTAGCGAGTGCAAAATTGCAAGAACAAGGGCGTAGCGTGTACAAAATCGCAAGAACAAAGGCCTAGCGTGTGCAAAATTGCAAGAACAAGGGCCTAGCGTGTGCAAAATTGCAAGAACAAGGGCCTAGCGTGTGCAAAATTGCAAGAACACGGGCCTAGCGTGTGCAAATTTGCAAGAACAAGGACCTAGCGTGTGCAAAATCGCAAGAACAAGGGCCTAGCGTGTGCAAAATTGCAAGAACAAGAGCCTAGCGTACGCAAAATTTCAAGAACAAGGGCCTAGCGAGTGCGAAATTGCAAGAACAAGGGCCTATCGTGTGCAAAATTGCAAGAACAAGGACCTAGCGTGTGCAAAATTGCAAGAACAAGGGCCTAGCGTGTGCAAAATTGCAAGAACAAGGGCCTAGCGTGTGCAAAATTGCAAGAACAAGGGCCTAGCGTGTGCAAAATTGCAAGAACAAGGGCCTAGCGTGTGCAAAATTGCAAGAACAAGGGCCTAGCGTGTGCAAAATTGCAAGAACAAGGGCCTAGCGAGTGCAAAATTGCAAGAACAAGGGCCTAGCGAGTGCAAAATTGCAAGAACAAGGGCGTAGCGTGTGCAAAATCGCAAGAACAAAGGCCTAGCATGTGCAAAATTGCAAGAACAAGGGCCTAGCGTGAGCAAAATCGCAAGAACAAGGGCCTAGCGAGTGCAAAATTGCAAGAACAAGGGCCTAGCGTGTGCAAAATCGCAAGAACAAGGGCCTAGCAAGTGCAAAATTGCAAGAACAATGGCCTAGCGTGTGCAAAATAGCAAGAACAAGGGCCTAGCGTCTGCAAAATTGCAAGAACACGGGCCTAGCAAGTGCAAATTTGCAAAAACAAGGGCCTAGCGGGTGCAAAATTGCAAGAACAAGGGCTAGCGTACGCAAAATTTCAAGAACAAGGGCCTAGCGAGTGCAAAATTGCAAGAACAAGGGCCTAGCATGTGCAAAATTGCAAGAACAAGGACCTAGCGTGTGCAAAATCGCAAGAACAAGGGCCTAGCGTGTGCAAAATTGCAAGAACAAGGGCCTAGCCTGTGCAAAATTGCAAGAACAAGGGCCTAACGTGTGCAAAATCGCAAGAACAAGGGCCTAACGTGTGCAAAATTGCAAGAAAAAGGGCCTAGTGTGTGCAAAATTGCAAGAACAAGGGCCTAGCATCTGCAAAATTGCAAGAACAAGGGCCTAGTGTGTGCAAAATTGCAAGAACAAGGGTCTAGCATGTGCAAACTTGCAAGAACAAGGGCCTAGCGCGTGCAAAATTGCAAGAACAAGGGCCTAGCGTGTGCAAAATTGCAAGAACAAGGTCCTAGCGTGTGCAAAATTGCAAGAACAAGGGCCTAGCGTGTGCAAAATTGCAAAAACAAGGGCGTAGCGTGTGCAAAATTGCAAGAACAAAGGCCTAGCGTGTGCAAAATTGCAAGAACAAGGGCCTAGCGTGTGCAAAATTGCAAGAACAAGGGCCTAGCATGTGCAAAATTGCAAGAACAAGGGCCTAGCGTGTGCAAAATTGCAAGAACAAGGGCCTAGCGAGTGCAAAATTGCAAGAACAAGGGCCTAGCGTGTGCAAAATCGCAAGAACAAAGGCCTAGCGAGTGCAAAATTGCAAGAACAACGGCCTAGCGTGTGCAAAATAGCAAGAACAAGGGCCTAGCGTGTGCAAAATTGCAAGAACAAGGGCCTAGCGTATGCAAAATTGCAAGAACACGGGCCTAGCAAGTGCAAATTTGCAAAAACAAGGGCCTAGCGGGTGCAAAATTGAAAGAACAGGGGCCTAACGTTTGCAAAATTGCAAGAACAAGGGCCTAGCATACGCAAAATTTAACGAACAAGGGCCTAGCGAGTGCAAGATTGCAAGAACAAGGGCCTTGCGTGTGCAAAATTGCAAGAACAAGGACCTAGTATGTGCAAAATCGCAAGAACAAGGGCCTAGCGTGTGCAAAATTGCAAGAATGTCGCAATATCAGGAGGCAGATAAGGTTACGAGTACGGAGAATGTGTATATACTGTATATTTGTATAGGTTGTCAAGTGAAGAGGTATCGGGGACTGGGACCGAGGCTGGTGTGATGGATGGGCGATATTGGGCTGCCGAGTCAGCCAATAGACGCATGGGGAGATGGTGCGGGGACAGCTGGAGGGAGCTCTTTTGTTTCGTGTGTTGTATGCATGTTTGCTTTCCTGCAGGATGAATGCCCGAGCCAGCTGGATTTACAGGCACGAGCTGGAGGTCAAGCAGTGGGCGGCTAAGTGGTGGTGGAGAGAGGAGGGGGGGGGTTGTTCTTTCACTACGGCGAAAGTCATCCTTTCGAAGGGTTTCTTTGGAGTAGCAGTAAAGGGAAGGGGGGGGGAGGACGCAGGCTAGGATATAGGGGGTACGGCATAGTTCTCTGCATTGTTTGTATGTTCTGTTTTACTCATGTGATTGCAGCAAGAATCGCGTGAAGGACTTGACAGGCCATAACAAACGTAGGTGATTGCTGATGAAGATGTAAGTAGGTTTCTTGAGTAGATGTGAGTAAGCACGGTTGGCTTATCACATACAAACAATCATCGGTGGCGATAGTATGCGCACAAGGGGCGGGACGGAATACGGCGAAGAAACGGAAAGCGAGAGCGCGGAGGCTACGCTTAAGTAACAGTCGGGCACGATGAACGAGGGCACCGACACGGGGGCTAACGAAGCTCGAGACGATGGCTCGCCAAGGCGGGAAGCGGAAGGAGTGGCTCGGCCTGAAGGCGGAGAGCGGGGATCCGCGGAAGCAGTGAAGAAAGATGCGCGATCGGAAGGACGACCGATGCGAGATGCAGAGGAAGGACGACCGGCTGGCTCTTACCAGCGGAGCGCGTCATGGCAAGAAGATGCCTCTGCGCAGCGGTGGAAGTACACACTCCTGCCGAAGATCGAAGTCCCAGAACTCTTCTCTGGTGATATGCGGCAAGGTCCGACGATTAAGAACTACGTGATGCAGCTGGATAGCCTGAGAGCTCGATGGGAATGAGATCGGCTGGACCCGGAGGAATTCTTCAGAGGTCTCGCGAACACTCTTACAGGCGAAGCGGAGACCTTCTATCGGCTCAGTCGGAGGGAACTGCTGGAATGGACCGCGCGGGCAGCACCAGGAGAGAGAGATCCGACCACTCGTTTTTTGGCGATGCTGGAAGATCAATTCCCGACGCAGACGCCAGAAAGGGTGGCGGAATTCAGAGAATTCCGTCGTCGCACAGGAGAATCGCTATTGGCCTACTACGGTCGGCTGGTGGAGCTAGCGGAAGACATGAGCTGCCACGACTCGAGTCGGTTGGTCAGCAAGTTCCTAAACGGATTGCACTACGAGCTGCGACGAGATGTAGCGGTTCGGGTCTTCGAAATGGGAGCGCAAGCTACGCTAAAAGAGGTGTATGAAGTGGTGAAACGGGTGGAGGTGGGACAAAGGCTATGCGAGATTGAAACAACGGCTGAAAGGGGGAGTGAGAGAAGGAGGCCAGCCTGGGCAGCCACATCAGCGGAACGGGAGAAGCCACCACGTGGACCGGGGGAAGAGCGACGCTGCCATAACTGCGGCCAGCTGGGACACCTGCGGCGGGAATGTCGTAACCCCCCGGCGTGCTCCACCTGTGGGAGCGAGGAGCATCTGAGGAGGGACTGCCCTGAGGCGCCTACCTATGACCGTTGCGGTAGAAAGGGGCACCAAAGGAAGGACTGTTATGCAACCCGAAGGGAAGGGAGGTCGCGGAGAGATCCCGAAGAGGTCAAAGCTCAGATTGCCTGACTACAAAGGCAGCTGGAAGAGATGTCCGGGTCAGAGCCGAAGGGAAATGCTATGCTAGCGCGAACCGACGAGGAGGAAGACGAGGGAAGCGAGGCCAGTTTCGCACTGATGGCTCGATCAGTGAGAGAGAGGGATGAAAGGGGACTACGAGCACGGCATCGATATTTCCCACAAGAAACCCCAGTACGGGAGCGAGGACCAAGAAGAGGCACCAACGAGGAAAGGGCTGCCGGGGCTGCGCGACGTCATCCTCTGGAGAGGATGGCATGTATGCCATCTGTGCTAGTGGTGGAACCAGGAGTGATGAGCATTGGAGGCGTCAAAATCAAGCAGGCGATTGTGGACACTGGAGCTCACAACGTGCTGATCGGGGCGCCCATGGCAAGGCTGCTGGGGCTGGATCGAGAGGACCGAGTCATATCGGAGGGCTACCTGCTGATGACAGCTGAGGGAGGTACAGCTAAGTGGATGCCGAAAACACGGAGTACGGTGGAGATTGTGATACGGCCGGGGCACCAGGACGAGTGTATCATGCGGATGCACTGTGGGATCTCGACATCGGAAGATTATGATTTGCTGTTGGGGGTGGAGTACCTATTCACCATTGGTACTACCATCTGCATGTGGGAAGAACGGCTGAAGTACCGTGTTACATACTGGGAGAACGATGGTGAGCTGGCGGAGCTACCGGTGCAATTCATCAGGAGGGAACCGAGAGAGGCCTACCAGGCCACAGAGAAGCCGCTGGAAGAGGATCTGAGCATCCAGACATGGAAGGAGATGGGACAAATGGAGGCAGCTAGGAAGCAGTATGAGGAGATCTGGGGGGCCAGCGATAATCTCCGAGAGCCGGTGCTAAACCTGAGAGCGCTGCAGAAGCCGCTGGTGATCCTAGAACTGTACGGGGGAATAGCCACAGGGCTAGCGGCGGTGCTGAAGTCAGGCCACACGGTGGCCAAGATCCTATACGTCGACAACGACGGCAACGCAAACCTGATGGCCTGGCACCACGTGAAGCTGCTGAAGGCTAGATATCCTGAGCAGCTGATGGAAGATGCGGCGGAACGGGGGGCTGAATGGTTGTGCCGCGGGGCGGAGGAGATCGACGATAGTATGCTGGCGCAGTGGGGACGGATCGATCTGGTAATCGCGGGATGGAGTTGCCAGGGGCTATCGCGTGCAGGAAAGGGTAGAGGCATGGGAGATGAGAGGAGCACGCAGTTCAGAGATCTGGTGCGGGTGCTAAAAATGATCAAGAAGCGGCAAGGGGAGGCGGCCTACATCATTGAGAACGTGGACCTAGCCGACGACCCTCGCCCGACAATACGAGCAGCCAACGCCGAAATTACAGAGGAGCTGGGGGCAGGGGTGGCATGGGATGCGGCGCAAAATGGGAGCAGATCACATCGGCCAAGGAGGTACTGGCAAAACGTAGTGCCAGAAGCGGCTCTGAGGTACCAGTTATCACGGATGGAGCGGCCAAGGGCGCGGCGAGTGGATGACATACTGGAACCAGGCAGGATGTCTGCGCCGGTGAAGGAAGCAGATCACCCTACGCTATACCCCTGTAACAAAGTGGGGGAACCAAGAGAGGCATGGCCGACGCTGGTGTCGTACAAGAACGCAAGGGGCTTCAGAAAGGAAGAAGATCCAGGCATGGTATACGATCAGGCACGTGGAGTATGGGAAGAGCCTACGGCTCAGGAGAGGGAGCTGGCCATAGGATTCCTGGCAGGCACAACAACTTGTGAACAAATGACCGAGAAGGAGAGGAAGGAGGCTCTGGGCTGGGTCATGGATTTGAACGCGCTGCAATGGTTGTTCATGACCATGGCCAACCATCTCGAAAGGAAGTGGCTGGAGAGGCGTATCGGCAAGGCGACTGCTATCAGGCCCCAGACATTGCTGGCGGCAAACAAGGAGACGGAAGCATGGACGATGCTGGAAGGACTGGAAGAGAAGGAAGAAAACCAATGGTGGAGGGGGGTCCCGGAGGAGCACAGGAGGGCCAGCTGGAGAGATGACCGGGAAGCCATACCAGGAAGGTATGCCGACCCTCAAGAGAGCGAGGAGGAGGAGGAGGTTGAGGCGGATGAAGAAATGGAAGAAGAATCCGGGTTGGGAAGAGGGGATACGCCTGAGGAATTCCATGACTCAGACTTCGATATGGGAGACGAATTCTACGACTACTACGACCCACCGGACTGGCCACCTGTGGGGCGAGCCTACATGGCGCGGGAAGCAGCAACAATTGAAGAAGTTCCGCAGACCCCGGAAGGAGAAGGGACCTCCGAAAGAGTGGCGGAAGAGGCAGTGAGAATGGAAGGAGACCAGAGCACCTAGGACTTAGGTTGCGGGCTGCAAGGGGAGCACCGGCAAGCAGTGGAAGAGCTACTGGCGTCACATCGAGAGACGTTCGCCTATTCGCTCAAGGAATTGGGATGCTGCAACTGTGCAGTTATGACACTCGAGCTAACCACGACGGTGCCAGTCTACCAGAGGAGGCGCCGGATGAGCCCGCAGGACTTGGAAATATGCAAGGAAAAGTGCCTGGAATTGCTGGAGGCAGGGCTCATACGTCGCTCCGAGTCGAAGTATGCAGCAGCAACGGTGGTAGCGGCAAGGATGGATCTTACGGGGACAGTGTTAGCACGCCGGATGTGCGGTGACTATCGAGACCTAAACAAGGTGATAGTCCCAGAGAGATATTCGACACCCATGGTGGATGAGCTGTTCGACCAACTGGCGGAGGCACGGCTGTTCTCGACGCTGGACATGAGGCAAGGGTTCAATCAGATCCCTATCGCGGAGACCGACAAAGCCAAGACTGCCTTCCACGGCCCTGACGGGGCGTACGAGTGGAACAGGATGCCCTTCGGGCTGAAGAACGCCTCACTGCTGTTTCAGAAAGTGATGGATGCGGTCCTACGGGGATTGACTGGGGCCCTGTGTTACATTGACGATGTCATAGTGTTCAGTGCTACCCCAGAAGAACATGTGCAGCGACTGGCTGAGGCACTGCGGAGGATCAAGGAGGCGGGACTCACCTGCCACCCAAAGAAGTGCCGCTTCGGACACACGACGGTGACCTACTTGGGATTTGAAGTAACAGGGGGCAGACTGGCGATACAGCAAGCAAAGGTGGCTATCCTGGACCAGGTGACGCAGCCTAAGGATAAGAGCTTGCTAAGGGCCCTGCTGGGGTTCCTAAGCTACTATCGCAAGTTTGTGGAGAACTTCAGCAGGAGGGCGGCACCTTTGAACAAGCTACTCAAGGACGATACGAAGTGGCAATGGGATGAGCAGCAGAAGGAGGCGCTGAAGGACCTGATGGGAGCTGTCAAGAATGGCGCGGTGCTGCAGCTGCCAAGGGCGGACGTACCATTCGTGCTGTATACGGACTGGAGTAGTACGGGCATGGGAGCCATTCTCAGCCAGCAGGAGGGCGGGGAGGAGAATGTGGTGGCTTTTGCCAGTCGTTCCTGTAACCCAGCTGAGGCAAACTACTCATCATACGAGGGCGAGGGGCTGGCGGCGGTATGGGCTGTGGGACACTTCCGAGTGTATCTGCAAGGCAGACCTTTCACGCTAGTGACAGATCACCAGCCGCTGCTATGGCTAATGCAGAACCAGAGTCTCACGGGACGGAATGCCGGGTGGGCCATGAAGCTGCAAGAGTATCAGTTCACCATCCGGCACCGTCCAGGGAAGACTATGCAGCATGTGGACGGCCTATCCAGGAACCCGCCGGCGGCGGCGCCAGAAGTGGCCTTGGCGGTACTAGCGGCGGATCCAGTGACGCCGTTGCGCCAAGAACAGCAAGCAGGAGCAGCAGACATCTGGGAAGACCCGGAAACACTAGCATGGCTGAAGGGGGCGACCTCAGAGGGAGCGCAGGTGTCAGCCAGGGCCAGGAGCAGGGGGCAACACTACCGCTGGTACCAGGATCAGGTGCAGATCAGGACGCAAGACGGCTGGAAGAGGGTGCCTGAGCCGAAGGAGCGGGAGGGAGTGATACAGGAAGTGCATAACAAGCTGGGGCATTTTGGCCCGCTTCGCACGCAGCAGCTGCTGCAGACGGGATGGTGGTGGGCAGGGATGAGGAAAGAGATCAAGGACTGGGTCGCCAAGTGTCCGGCGTGCATTCAAAACCGGGCGGCATTCGAGAGGAGCAAGGCGGAGCTACAGCCTCTGCCGATCGTGGGGCTGGGCTATCGGTGGTCCTTAGATCTTGCAGGAGAACTGCCTCTCACCAAGCGAGGACGCCGATATGTGGTTGTGATGCTTGAGCACGTGAGCAAGTGGGTCGAGGTGCGGGCTGTGAGCCACAAGACGGCGGAGGCTGTGGCGGATGCCTTTGAAGAACAAGTGCTGACACGCTTCGGGGCATGTGGGGAAGTACTGATGGACCAAGGCACCGAGTTCCAAGGAGAGTTCGAAGAGCTGTTGGCGGCGTGCCTGATTCCGCATCGCACCACGTCCAGGTATCATCCGCAGAGCGACGGCCTGGCTGAGAGGCTCATCCAGACTCTGAAGCGAGGACTTCGGGCCTATGGGGAGACGAGGAAGCGTGACTGGGACAGGCACCTTCACTGGATCATGGCGGGCTACAGGTCTAGCAAGCAGGCCGCCCTAAAGGATTTATCACCATACCATCTCCTTTTTGGCAGGGAAGCGGTCCTACCCGTGGGAGCACCGCGGGTGCTGACAGACGTGGTTACAGCAGGCACGGCAGAGAAGTGGGCAGCTTTGGCGGCGGTGCGAGGGGAGTACCTGCGGCGGCTGTTGCCGGCGGCGCTGGAGAGTTTACATGTGGCTCAGCTGAGGGACATTCACCGCTACCGTCAGCGGCAGGAGCAGAGGGCCGGCGGAGCACCACAAGCACTGCAACAGGGCCAAGAGGTGTATATCAGACGTCCTAAGAAGGATGGGCTGGACGTGGGGCTGTCACATCAGCGGTGGACGGTTAGGGAGGTGAGAGAGTCAGGAGTGCTGGTGCTAGAGAGTGAGGCTGGAGTGCGCGCGGTGGATCATGTTACTAATGTGGCCAGGGCCGGCGGAGTGGCAGCAGGGTATCAAGGTCCCGTGACCAGGGCGAGGGCGGCGCAGTGTCACGGGAGGGGGCAAGGTGTAACTGCACATCAGAAGGACCGAGCACAGAAGTAGGAAGATGCAGCAACAAGTAAGGAGAAACATGAGCTAAGATGGAAGCAAGCAGGGGTCACAGGCAGAGGAGGTGGAGTAAGAGACAAGGGGGGGGGGGGGGTTGGCCGGACAAGAGTGAAGAGCACTGGAGGGGGAGTAAGAGGGGAACATGGCGAGGGGGGGAGAGGTGAGGGAATTTCCGACAGCTGTCGCAATATCAGGAGGCAGATAAGGTTACGAGTACGGAGAATGTGTATATACTGTATATTTGTATAGGTTGTCGAGTGAAGAGGTATCGGGGACTGGGACCGAGGCTGGTGTGATGGATGGGCGATATTGGGCTGCCGAGTCAGCCAATAGACGCATGGGGAGATGGTGCGGGGACAGCAGGAGGGAGCTCTTTTGTTTCGTGTGTTGTATGCATGTTTGCTTTCCTGCAGGATGAATGCCCGAGCCAGCTGGATTTACAGGCACGAGCTGGAGGTCAAGCAGTGGGCGGCTAAGTGGTGGTGGAGAGAGGAGGGGGGGGGTTGTTCTTTCACTACGGCGAAAGTCATCCCTTCGAAGGGTTTCTTTGGAGTAGCAGTAAAGGGAAGGAGGGGGGAGGACGCAGGCTAGGATATAGGGGGTACGGCATAGTTCTCTGCATTGTTTGTATGTTCTGTTTTACTCATGTGATTGCAGCAAGAATCGCGTGAAGGACTTGACAGGCCATAACAAACGTAGGTGATTGCTGATGAAGATGTAAGTAGGTTTCTTGAGTAGATGTGAGTAAGCACGGTTGGCTTATCAGAAGGACATCAGTAGGTGTAACTGCACATCAGAAGGAACGAGCACAGAAGTAGGAAGATGCAGCAACAAGTAAGGAGAAACATGAGCTAAGATGGAAGCAAGCAGAGGTCACAGGCAGAGGAGGTGGAGTAAGAGACAAGGGGGGGGGGGGTTGGCCGGACAAGAGTGAAGAGCACTGGAGGGGGAGTAAGAGGGGAACATGGCGAAGGGGGGGAGAGGTGAGGGAATTTCCGACAAGAACAAGGGCCTAGCGTGTGCAAAATTGCAAGAACAAGGCCCTAGCGTGTGCAAAATTGGAAAAACAAGGGCGTAGCGTGTGCAAAATCGCAAGAACAAAGGCCTAGAATGTGCAAAATTGCAAGAACAAGGGCCTAGCGTGTGCAAAATTGCAAGAACAAGGGCCTAGCATGTGCAAAATTGCAAGAACAAGGGCCTAGCGTGTGCAACATTGCAAGAACAAGGGCCTAGCGAGTGCAAAATTGCAAGAACAAGGGCCTAGCGTGTGCAAAATCGCAACAACAAAGGCCTAGCGAGAGCAAAATTGCAAGAACAACGGCATAGCGTGTGCAAAATAGCAACAACAAGGGCCTAGCGTGTGCAAAATTGCAAGAACAAGGGCCTAGCATGTGCAAAATTGAAAGAACACGGGCATAGCAAGTGCGAATTTGCAAAAACAAGGGCCTAGCGGGTGCAAATTTGAAAGAACAGGGGCCTGGTGTGTGCAAAATTGCAAGAACAAGGGCCTAGCGTACGCAAAATTTCAAGAACAAGGGCCTAGCGAGTGCAAAATTGCAAGAACAAGGGCCTAGCGTGTGCAAAATTGCAAGAACAAGGACCTAGCGTGTGCAAAATCGCAAGAACAATTGCCTAGCGTGTGCAAAATTGCAAGAACAAGGGCCTAGCGTGTGCAAAATTGCAAGAACAAGGGCCTAGCGGGTGCAAATTTGAAAGAACAGGGGCCTAACGTGTGCAAAATTGCAAGAACAAGGGCCTAGCGTACGCAAAATTTCAAGAACAAGGGCCTAGCGAGTGCAAAATTGCAAGAACAAGGGCCTAGCGTGTGCAAAATTGCAAGAACAAGGACCTAGCGTGTGCAAAATCGCAAGAACAATTGCCTAGCGTGTGCAAAATTGCAAGAACAAGGGCCTAGCGAGTGCAAATTTGAAAGAACAGGGGCCTAACGTGTGTAAAATGGCAAGTCCAACGGCCTAGCACATGCACAATCTCAAGAACAAGGGTCTAGTGAGTGCAAAATTGCAAGAACAAGGGCCTAGCGTGTGCAAAATTGCAAGAACAATGACCTAGCGTGTGAAAAATCGCAAGAACAAGGGCCTAGCGTGTGCAAAATTGCAAGAACAAGGGCCTAGCGTGTGCAAAATTGCAAGAACAAGGGCCTAGCGTGTGCAAAATTGCAAGAACAAGGGCCTGGCGTGTGCAAAATTGCAAGAACAAGGTCCTAGCGTGTGCAAAATTGCAAGAACAAGAGCCTAGCGTATGTACAATTGCAAGAACAAGGGCCTAGCGTGTGCAAAATTGCAAGAACAAGGGCCTAGCGTGTGCAAAATTGCAAGAACAAGGGCCTAGCGAGTGCAAAATTGCAAGAACAAGTGCCTAGCGAGTGCAAAATTGCAAGAACAAGGGCGTAGCGTGTACAAAATCGCAAGAACAAAGGCCTAGCATGTGCAAAATTGCAAGAACAAGGGCCTAGCGTGTGCAAAATTGCAAGAACAAGGGCCTAGCGTGTGCAAAATTGCAAGAACAAGGGCCTGGCGTGTGCAAAATTGCAAGAACAAGGTCCTAGTGTGTGCAAAATTGCAAGAACAAGAGCCTAGCGTGTGTACAATTGCAAGAACAAGGGCCTAGCATGTGCAAATTTGCAAGAACAAGGGCCTAGCGTATGCAAAATTGCAAGAACAAGGGCCTAGCGAGTGCAAAATTGCAAGAACAAGTGCCTAGCGAGTGCAAAATTGCAAGAACAAGGGCGTAGCGTGTACAAAATCGCAAGAACAAAGGCCTAGCATGTGCAAAATTGCAAGAACAAGGGCCTAGCGTGTGCAAAATTGCAAGAACAAGGGCCTAGCGTGTGCAAAATTGCAAGAACAAGGGCCTGGCGTGTGCAAAATTGCAAGAACAAGGTCCTAGCGTGTGCAAAATTGCAAGAACAAGAGCCTAGCGTGTGTACAATTGCAAGAACAAGGGCCTAGCGTGTGCAAATTTGCAAGAACAAGGGCCTAGCGTGTGCAAATTTGCAAGAACAAGGGCCTAGCGTGTGCAAAATTGCAAGAACAAGGGCCTAGCGTGTGCAAAATTGCAAGAACAAGGGCCTAGCGTGTGCAAAATTGCAAGAACAAGGGACTAGCGAGTGCAAAATTGCAAGAACAAGAGCCTAGCGTGTGCAAAATTGCAAGAAAAAGTGCCTAGCATGTGCAAAATTGCAAGAACAAGGGCCTAGCATGTGCAAAATTGCAAGAACAAGGGCCTAGCGAGTGCAAAATTGCAAGAACAAGTGCCTAGTGGGTGCAAAATTGCAAGAACAAGGGCGTAGCGTGTACAAAATCGCAAGAACAAGGGCCTAGCGTGTGCAAAATTGCAAGAACAAGGGCCTAGCGTGTGCAAAATTGCAAGAACAAGGGCCTAGCTTGTGCAAAATCGCAAGAACAAGGGCCTAGCAAGTGCAAAATTGCAAGAACAACGGCCTAGCATGTGCAAAATAGCAAGAACAAGGGCCTAGCGTGTGCAAAATTGCAAGAACAAGGGCCTAGCATGTGCAAAATTGCAAGAACACGGGCCTAGCAAGTGCAAATTTGAAAAAAAAAGGGCCTAGCGGGTGCAAAATTGAAAGAACAGGGGCCAAACGTGTGCAAAATTGCAAGAACAAGGGCCTAGCGTACGCAAAAGTTCAAGAACAAGGGCCTAGCGAGTGCAAAATTCCATGAACAAGGGCCTAGCGTGTGCAAAATTGCAAGAACAAGGGCCTAGCGAGTGCAAATTTGAAAGAAGAGGGGCCTAACGTGTGTAAAATTGCAAGACCAACGGCCTAGCACATGCAGAATCTCAAGAACAAGGGCCTAGCGAGTGCAAAATTGCAAGAACAAGGGCCTAGCGTGTGCAAAATTGCAAGAACAATAACCTAGCGTGTGCAAAATCGCAAGAACAAGGGCCTAGCGTGTGCAAAATTGCAAGAACAAGGGCCTAGCGTGTGCAAAATTGCAAGAACAAGAGCCTAGCGTGTGCAAAATTGCAAGAACAAGGGCCTGGCGTGTGCAAAATTGCAAGAACAAGGTCCTAGCGTGTGCAAAATTGCAAGAACAAGAGCCTAGCATATGTACAATTGCAAGAACAAGGGCCTAGCGTGTGCAAAATTGCAAGAACAAGGGCCTAGCGTGTGCAAAAATTGCAAGAACAAGGGCGTGGCGTGTGCAAAATTGCAAGAACAAGGGCCTAGCCTGTGCAAAATTGCAAGAACAAGAGCATAAAGTGTGCAAAATTGCAAGAACAAGGGCCTAGCGTGTGCAAAATTGCAAGAACAAGGGCCTAGCGTGTGCAAAATTGCAAGAACAAGGGCCTAGCGAGTGCAAAATTGCAAGAACAAGTGCCTAGCGAGTGCAAAATTGCAAGAACAAGGGCGTAGCGTATACAAAATCGCAAGAACAAAGGCCTAGCGTGTGCAAAAATTGCAAAAACAAGGGCCTAGCGTGTGCAAAATTGCAAGAATAAGGGCCTAGCATGTGCAAACTTGCAAGAACAAGGGCCTAGGGAGTGCAAAATTGCAAGAACAAGTGCCTAGTGAGTGCAAAATTGCAAGAACAAGGGCGTAGCGTGTACAAAATCGCAAGAACAAGGGCCTAGCGTGTGCAAAATTGCAAGAACAAGGGCCTAGTGTGTGCAAGGTTGCAAGAACAAGGGCCTAGCGTGTGCAAAATTGCAAGAAGACGGGCCTAACAAGTGCAAATTTGCAAAAACAAGGGCCTAGCGGGTGCAAAATTGAAAGAACAGGGGCCTAACGTGTGCAAAATTGCAAGAACAAGGGCCTAGCATACGCAAAATTTCAAGAACAAGGGCCAGCGAGTGCAAACTTTCATGAACAAGGGCCTAGCGTGTGCAAAATTGCAAGAACAAGGGCCTAGCGAGTGCAAATTTGAAAGAACAGGGGCCAAGCGTGTGCAAAATAGCAAAAACAAGGGCCTAGCGTGTGCAAAATTGCAAAAACAAGGGCCTAGCGTGTGCAAAATTGCAAGAACATGGGCCTAGCGTGTGCAAAAATGCAAGAACAAAGGCCTAGCGTGTGCAAAATTGCAAGAACAAGGGCCTAGCGTGTGCAAAATTGCAAGAACACGGAGCTAGCAAGTGCAAATTTGCAAAAACAAGGGCCTAGCGGGTGCAAAATTGAAAGAACAGGGGCCTAACGTGTGCAAAGTTGCAAGAACAAGGGCCTAGCGTACGCAAAAGTTCAAGAACAAGGGCCTAGCGAGTGCAAAATTCCATGAACAAGGGCCTAGCGTGTGCAAAATTGCAAGAACAAGGGCCTAGCGAGTGCAAATTTGAAAGAAGGGGGGCCTAACGTGTGTAAAATTGCAAGACCAACGGCCTAGCACATGCAGAATCTCAAGAACAAGGGCCTAGCGAGTGCAAAATTGCAAGAACAAGGGCCTAGCGTGTGCAAAATTGCAAGAACAATAACCTAGCGTGTGCAAAATCGCAAGAACAAGGGCCTAGCGTGTGCAAAATTGCAAGAACAAGGGCCTAGCGTGTGCAAAATTGCAAGAACAAGAGCCTAGCGTGTGCAAAATTGCAAGAACAAGGGCCTGGCGTGTGCAAAATTGCAAGAACAAGGTCCTAGCGTGTGCAAAATTGCAAGAACAAGAGCCTAGCATATGTACAATTGCAAGAACAAGGGCCTAGCGTGTGCAAAATTGCAAGAACAAGGGCCTAGCGTGTGCAAAAATTGCAAGTACAAGGGCGTGGCGTGTGCAAAATTGCAAGAACAAGGGCCTAGCGTGTGCAAAATTGCAAGAACAAGAGCATAAAGTGTGCAAAATTGCAAGAACAAGGGCCTAGCGTGTGCAAAATTGCAAGAACAAGGGCCTAGCGTGTGCAAAATTGCAAGAACAAGGGCCTAGCGAGTGCAAAATTGCAAGAACAAGTGCCTAGCGAGTGCAAAATTGCAAGAACAAGGGCGTAGCGTGTACAAAATCGCAAGAACAAAGGCCTAGCGTGTGCAAAAATTGCAAGAACAAGGGCCTAGCGTGTGCAAAATTGCAAGAACAAGGGCCTAGCATGTGCAAAATTGCAAGAACAAGGGCCTAGCGAGTGCAAAATTGCAAGAACAAGTGCCTAGTGAGTGCAAAATTGCAAGAACAAGGGCGTAGCGTGTACAAAATCGCAAGAACAAGGGCCTAGCGTGTGCAAAATTGCAAGAACAAGGGCCTAGTGTGTGCAAGGTTGCAAGAACAAGGGCCTAGCGTGTGCCAAATTGCAAGAACACGGGCCTAACAACTGCAAATTTGCAAAAACAAGGGCCTAGCGGGTGCAAAATTGAAAGAACAGGGGCCTAACGTGTGCGAAATTGCAAGAACAAGGGCCTAGCATACGCAAAATTTCAAGAACAAGTGCCAGCGAGTGCAAACTTTCATGAACAAGGGCCTAGCGTGTGCAAAATTGCAAGAACAAGGGCCTAGCGAGTGCAAATTTGAAAGAACAGGGGCCAAGCGTGTGCAAAATAGCAAAAACAAGGGCCTAGCGTGTGCAAAATTGCAAAAACAAGGGCCTAGCGTGTGCAAAATTGCAAGAACATGGGCCTAGCGTGTGCAAAAATGCAAGAACAAAGGCCTAGCGTGTGCAAAATTGCAAGAACAAGGGCCTAGCGTGTGCAAAATTGCAAGAACACGGGGCTAGCAAGTGCAAATTTGCAAAAACAAGGGCCTAGCGGGTGCAAAATTGAAAGAACAGGGGCCTAACGTGTGCAAAGTTGCAAGAACAAGGGCCTAGCGTACGCAAAATTTCAAGAACAAGGGCCTAGCGAGTGCAAAATTGCATGAACAAGGGCCTAGCGTGTGCAAAATTGCAAGAACAAGGACCTAGCGTGTGCAAAATCGCAAGAACAAGGGCCTAGCTTGTGCAAAATTGCAAGAACAAGGGCCTAGCGTGTGCAAAATTGCAAGAACAAGGGCCTAGCGTGTGCAAAATTGCAAGAACAAGGGCCTAGCATGTGCAAAATTGCAAGAACAAGGGCCTAGCGTGTGCAAATTTGCAAGCACAAGGGCCTAACGTGTGCAAAATTGCAAGAACAAGGGCCTAGCGTGTGCAAAATTGCAAGAACAAGGGCCTAGCGTGTGCAGAATTGCAAGAACAAGGGCCTAGCGTGTGCAAAATTGCAATAACATGGGCGTAGCGTGTGCAAATTTACAATAACAAGGGCCTAGCGTGTGGAAAATTGCAAGAACAAGGGCCTAGCGTGTGCAAATTTGCAAGAACAAACGCCTAGCGTGTGCAAAATTGCAAGAACAAAGGCCTAGCGTGTGCAAAATTGCAAGAACAAGGGCCTAGCGTGTGCAAAATTGCAAGAACAAGGGCCTAGCGTGTGCAAAATAGCAAAAACAAGGGCCTAGCGTGTGCAAAATTGCAAAAACAAGGGCCTAGCGTGTGCAAAATTGCAAGAACAAGGGGCCTAGCACATGCAAATTTGAAAGAACAGGGGCCTAACGTGTGTAAAATTGCAAGATCAACGGCCTAGCACATGCAAAATTTCAAGAACAAGGGCCTAGCGAGTGCAACATTGCAAGAACAAGGGCCTAGCTTGTGCAAAATTGCAAGAACACGGACCTAGCGTGTGCAAAATCGCAAGAACAAGGGCCTAGCTTGTGCAAAATTGCAAGAACAAGGGCCTAGCGTGTGCAAAATTGCAAAAAAAAGGGCCTAGCGTGTGCAAAATTGCAAGAACAAGGGCCTGGTGTGTGCAAAATTGCAAAAACAAGGGCCTAGCGTGTGCAAAATTGCAAGAACAAGAGCCTAGCATGTGCAAAATTGCAAGAACAAGGGCCTAGCGTGTGCAAAATTGCAAGAACAAGGGCCTAGCGTGTGCAAAATTGCAAGAACAAGGGCCTAGCGAGTGCAAAATTGCAAGAACAAGTGCCTAGCGAGTGCAAAATTGCAAGAACAAGGGCCTAGCGTGTGCAAAATTGCAAGAACAAGGGCCTAGCATGTGCAAAATTGCAAGAACAAGGGCATAGCGTGTGCAAAATTGCAAGAACAAGGGCCTAGCGTGTGCAAAATTGCAAAAAAAAAGGGCCTAGCGTGTGCAAAATTGCAAGAACAAGGGCCTGGTGTGTGCAAAATTGCAAAAACAAGGGCCTAGCGTGTGCAAAATTGCAAGAACAAGAGCCTAGCATGTGCAAAATTGCAAGAACAAGGGCCTAGCGTGTGCAAAATTGCAAGAACAAGGGCCTAGCGTGTGCAAAATTGCAAGAACAAGGGCCTAGCGAGTGCAAAATTGCAAGAACAAGTGCCTAGCGAGTGCAAAATTGCAAGAACAAGGGCCTAGCGTGTGCAAAATTGCAAGAACAAGGGCCTAGCATGTGCAAAATTGCAAGAACAAGGGCATAGCGTGTGCAAAATTGCAAGAACAAGGGCCTAGCGTGTGCAAAATTGCAAGAACAAGGGCCTAGCATGTGCAAAATTGCAAGAACAAGGGCCTAGCGTGTGCAAAATTGCAAGCACAAGGGCCTAGCGTGTGCAAAATTGCAAGAACAAGGGCCTAGCGTGTGCAAAATTGCAAGAACAAGGGCCTAGCGTGTGCAGAATTGCAAGAACAAGGGCCTTGCGCGTGCAAAATTGCAAGAACATGGGCGTAGCGTGTGCAAATTTACAATAACAAGGGCCTAGCGTATGGAAAATTGCAAGAACAAGGGCCTAGCATGTGCAAATTTGCAAGAACAAACGCCTAGCGTGTGCAAAATTGCAAGAACAAAGGCCTTGCGTGTGCAAAATTGCAAGAACAAGGGCCTAGCGTGTGCAAAATTGCAAGAACAAGGGCCTAGCGTGTGCAAAATAGCAAAAACAAGGGCCTAGCGTGTGCAAAATTGCAAAAACAAGGGCCTAGCGTATGCAAAATTGCAAGAACAACGGCCTAGCACATGCAAAATTTCAAGAACAAGGGCCTAGCGAGTGCAACATTGCAAGAACAAGGGCCTAGCTTGTGCAAAATTGCAAGAACACGGACCTAGCGTGTACAAAATCGCAAGAACAAGGGCCTAGCGTGTGCAAAATTGCAGGAACAAGGGCCTAGCGTGTGCAAAATTGCAAGAAAAAGGGCCTAGCGTGTGCAAAATTGCAAGAACAAGGGCCTGGTGTGTGCAAAATTGCAAAAACAACGGCCTAGCGTGTGCAAAATTGCAAGAACAGGAGCCTAGCGTGTGCAAAATTGCAAGAACAACGGCCTAGCGTGTGCAAAATTGCAAGAATAGGAGCCTAGCGTGTGCAAAATTGCAAGAACAAGGGCCTAGAGTGTGCAAAATTGCAAGAACAAGGGCCTAGCGTGTGCAAATTTGTAAGCACAAAGGCCTAGCGTGTGCAAAATTGCAAGAACAAGGGCCTAGCGTGTGTAAAATTGCAAGAACAAGGGCCTAGCGTGTGCAAAATTGCAGAACAGGGGCGTAGCGTGCGCAAAATTACAAGAACGAGGGCCTAGCGTGTGCAAAATTGCAAGAACAAGGGCCTAGCGTGTGCAAATTTGCAAGAACAAACGCCTAGCGTGTGCAAAATTGCAAGAACAAAGGCCTAGCGTGTGCAATATTGCAAGAACAAGGGCCTAGCGTGTGCAAAATTTGCAAGAACAAGGGCCTAGCGTGTGCAAAATAGCAAAAACAAGGGCCTGGCGTGTGCAAAATTGCAAAAACAAGGACCTAGCGTGTACAAAATTGCAAGAACAAGGGCCTTGCGGGTGCAAAATTGAAAGAACTGGGGCCTAACGTGTGTAAAATGGCAAGTCCAACGGCCTAGCACATGCAAAATTTCAAGAACAAGGGCCTAGCGAGTGCAAAATTGCAAGAACAAGGGCCTAGCGTGTGCAAAATTGCAGGAACAAGGACCTAGCGAGTGCAAAATCGCAAGAACAAGGGCCTAGCGTGTGCAAAATTTCAAGAACAAGGGCCTAGCGAGTGCAAAATTGCAAGAACAAGGGCCTAGCGTGTGCAAAATTGCAAGAACAAGGACCTAGCGTGTGCAAAAATGCAAGAACAAGGACCTAGCGTGTGCAAAATCGCAAGAACAAGGGCCTAGCGTTTGCAAAATTGCAAGAACAAGGCATGGCGTGTGCAAAATTGCAAAAACAACGGCCTAGCGTGTGCAAAATTGCAAGAACAAGAGCCTAGGGTGTGCAAAATTGCAAGAACAAGGGCCTAGCGTGTGCAAAATTGCAGAAACAAGGGCCTAGCGTGTGCAAAATTGCAAGAACAAGGGCCTACCGAGTGCAAAATTGCAAGAACAAGTGCCTAGCGAGTGCAAAATTGCAAGAACAAGGGCCTAGCGTGTGCAAAATTGCAAGAACAAACGCCTAGCATGTGCAAAATTGCAAGAACAAAGGCCTAGCGTGTGCAAAATTGCAAGAACAAGGGCCTAGCATGTGCAGAATAGCAAAAACAAGGGCCTAGCGTGTGCAAAATTGCAAAAACTAGGGCCTAGCGTGTGCAAATTTGAAATAACAGGGGCCTAGCGTGTGTAAAATTGCAAGAACAACGGCCTAGCACATGCAAAATTTCAAGAACAAGGGCCTTGCGGGTGCAAAATTGAAAGAACAGGGGCCTAACGTGTGTAAAATTGCAAGAACAACGGCCTAGCACATGCAAAAGTTCAAGAACAAGGGCCTAGCGTGTGCAAAATTGCAAGAACAAGGGCCTAGCGAGTGCAAAATTGCAAGAACAAGGGCCTAGCGTGTGCAAAATTGCAAGAACAAGGACCTAGCGTGTGCAAAATCGCAAGAACAAGGGCCTAGCGTCGGCAAAATTGCAAGAACAAGGGCCTTGCGTTTGCAAAATTGCAAGAACAAGGCCTGGCGTGTGCAAAATTGCAAAAACAAGGGCCTAGCATGTGCAAAATTGCAAGAACAAGAGCCTAGCGTGTGCAAAATTGCAAGAACAAGGGCCTAGCATGTGCAAAATTGCAAGAACAAGGGCCTAGCGTGTGCAAAATTGCAAGAACAAGGGCCTACCGAGTGCAAAATTGCAAGAACAAGTGCCTAGCGAGTGCAAAATTGCAAGAACAAGGGCCTAGCGTGTGCAAAATTGCAAGAACAAACGCCTAGCATGTGCAAAATTGCAAGAACAAAGGCCTAGCGTGTGCAAAATAGCAAGAACAAGGGCCTAGCGTGTGCAAGATTGAAAGAACAGGGGCCTAACGTGTGTAAAACTGCAAGAACAACGGCCTAGCACATGCAAAATTTCAAGAACAAGGGCCTAGCGTGTGCAAAATTGCAAGAACAAGGGCCTTGCGGGTGCAAAATTGAAAGAACAGGGGCCTAACGTGTGTAAAATTGCAAGAACAACGGCCTAGAACATGCAAAATTTCAAGAACAAGGGCCTAGCGAGTGCAAAATTGCAAGAACAAGGGCCTAGCGTGTGCAAAATTTCAAGAACAAGGACCTAGCGTGTGCAAAATCACAAGAACAAGGGCCTAGCGTGTGCAAAATTGCAAGAACAAGGGCCTAGCGTTTGCAAAATTGCAAGAACAAGGCCTGGCGTGTGCAAAATTGCAAAAACAAGGGCCTAGCGTGTGCAAAATTGCAAGAACAAGAGCCTAGCGTGTGCAAAATTTCAAGAACAAGGGCCTAGCGTGTGCAAAATTGCAAGAACAAGGGCCTAGCGTGTGCAAAATTGCAAGAACAAGGGCCTACCGATTGCAAAATTGCAAGAACAAGTGCCTAGCGAGTGCAAAATTGCAAGAACAAGGGCCTAGCGTGTGCAAAATTGCAAGAACAAACGCCTAGCATGTGCAAAATTGCAAGAACAAAGGCCTAGCGTGTGCAAAATTGCAAGAACAAGGGCCTAGCGTGTGCTAAATTGCAAAAACAAGGGCCTAGCTTGTGCAAAATTGCAAGAACAAGGGCCTAGCGTGTGCAAAATTGCAAGAACAAGGGCCTAGCATGTGCAGAATCGCAAAAACAAGGGCCTAGCGTGTGCAAAATTGCAAAAACAAGGGCCTAGCGTGTGCAAAATTGCAAGAACAAGGGCCTAGCGGGTGCAAATTCGAAATAACAGGGGCCTAGCGTGTGTAAAATTGCAAGAACAACGGCCTAGCACATGCAAAATTTCTAGAACAAGGGCCTAGCGAGTGCAAAATTACAAGAACAAGGGCCTAGCGTGTGCAAAATTGCAAGAACAAGGACCTAGCGTGTGCAAAATCGCAAGAACAAGGGCCTAGCGTGTGCAAAATTACAAGAACAAGGGCCTAGCGTGTGCAAAATTGCAAGAACATGGGCCTAGCGTGTGCAAAATTGCAAGAACAAGGGCGTGGCGTGTGCAAAATTGCAAGAACAAGGGCCTAGCGTGTGCAAAATTGCAAGAACAAGAGCATAAAGTGTGCAAAATTGCAAGAACAAGGGCCTAGCGTGTGCAATATTGCAAGAACAAGGGCCTAGCGTGTGCAAAATTGCAAGAACAAGGGCCTAGCGAGTGCAAAATTACAAGAACAAGTGCCTAGCGAGTGCAAAATTGCAAGAACAAGGGCGTAGCGTGTACAAAATCGCAAGAACAAAGGCCTAGCGTGTGCAAAAATTGCAAGAACAAGGGCCTAGCGTGTGCAAATTTGCAAGAACAAGGGCCTAGCGTGTGCAAAATTGCAAGAACAAGGGCCTAGCGTGTGCAAAATTGCAAGAACAAGGGCCTAGTCTGTGCAAAATTGCAAGAACAAGGGCCTAGCGTGTGCAAAATTGCAAGAACAAGGGCCTAGCGTGTGCAAAATTGCAAGAACAAGGGCCTAGCATGTGAAAAATTGCAAGGGCGCCTATCTCTAGGGGCGCCTATCTCTATGGGCGCCTATCTCTAGGGGCGTCTATCTCTAGGGGCCCCTATCTCCAGAGGCGCCTATCTCTATGGAGGCCCATCTCTAGGGGCGCCTATCTCTAGGGGCGCCTATCTCTAGGGGCGCATATCTCCAGGGGCGCCTATCTCTAAGGGCGCCTATCTCTAGGGGGGCCTATCTCTATGGGCGCCTATCTCTAGGGGTACCTATCTCTATGGGTGCCTATCTCTAGGGGCGCCTATCTCTATGGACGCGTATCTCTAAGGGAGCCTATCTCTATGGGCACCTTTCTCTAAAGGCGCCTATCTCTATGGGCGCCTATCCCTAGGGGCGCTTATATCTAGAGGCGCCTATCTCTAGGGGCGCCTATCTCTAGGGGGGACTATCTCTAGGGGCGCCTATCTCTAGGGGCGCCTATCTCTAGGGGCGCTTATCTCTAGGGGCGCCTATCTCTATGGGCGCCTATGTCTAGGGGCGCCTATCTCTAGGGGCGCCTATCTCTAGGAGCGCCTGTCTCTATAGGCGCCTATCTCTAGGGGCGCCTCTCTCTAGTGGCGCCTAGCTCTAGGGGCGCCTATTTCTAGGGGTGCCTATCTCTAGGGGCGCCTATCTCTATCGGGGCCTACCTCTATGGGCACCTACCTCTATGGGCGCTTATCTCTATGGGCACCTACCTCTAGAGGCGCCTATCTCTATGGGTGCCGTTCTCTAGGGGCGCCTATCTTTAGGGCCGCCTATCTTTAGGGCCGCCTATCTCTATGGACGCCTATCTTTAGGGGCGTCTATCTCTATAGGCGCCTATCTCTAGGGGCGCCTATCTCTAGGAGCGCCTATCTCTAAGGGCGCCTATTTCTAGGGGCGTCTATCTCTAGGGGCCCCTATCTCTAGGGGCGCCTATCTCTATGGGCGCCTTTCTCTAGGGGCGCCTATCTCTAGGGGCGCCTTTCTCTAGGGGCGCCTATGTCTACGGGTGCCTATCTCTAGGGGCGCCTATCTCTAGGGGCTCCTATCTCTATGGGCGCCTATCTCTAGGGGCACCTATCTCTATGGGCGCCTATCTCTATGGGTGCCTATCTCTAGGGGCACCTATCTCTAGGGGCGCCTATCTCTATGGGCGCCTATCTCTATGGGCGCCTATCTCTATGGGTGCCTATTTCTAGGGGCACCTATCTCTAGGGGCGCCTATCTCTAGGGGAGCCTTTCTATAGGGGCGCCTATCTCTAGGGGCGCCTATCTATAGGGGCGCCAATCTCTAGGGGCTCCTATCTCTATGGGCGCCTATCTCTAGGGGCGCTTGTCTCTATTGGCGCCTATCTGTAGGGGCGCCTATCTCTAGGGGCGCATATCTCTATGGGCGCCTATCTCTAGGGGCACCTATCTCTATGGGCGCCTATGTCTAGGGGCGCCTATCTCTATGGGCGCCTGTCTCTATGGGCGCCTATCTCTATGGGCGCCTGTCTCTATGGGCGCCTATCTCTATGGGCGCCTATCTCTATGGGCGCCTGTCTTTAAACCCACCGTGTGTTAAACCCACCGTGTGTTAAACCCACCGTGTGTTCAACCCACCGTGTGTTAAACCCACCGTGTGTTCAACCCACCGTGTGTTAAACCCACCGTGTGTTCAACCCACCGTGTGTTCAACCCTCCGTGTGTTAAACCCACCGTGTCTTCAACCCACCATGTGTTCAACCCACCGTGTGTTCAACCCACCGTGTGTTCAACCCACCGTGTTTTCAACCCACCGTGTGTTCAACCCACCGTGTGTTCAACCCACCGTGTGTTAAACCCACCGTGTGTTAAACCCGCCGTGTGTTAAACCCACCCTGTGTTAAACCCACCGTGTGTTCAACCCACCGTGTGTTAAACCCACCGTGTGTCAAACCCACCGTGTCTTAAACCCACCGGTTGTTAAACCCACCGTGTGTTAAACCCACCGTGTGTTAAACCCACCGTGTGTTAAACCCACCGTGTGTTAAACCCACCGTGTGTTAAACCCACCGTGTGTTAAACCCACCGTATCTTAAACCCACCGGTTGTTCAACCCACCGTGTGTTCAACCCACCGGTTGTTCAACCCACCGTGTGTTCAACCCACTGTGTGTTCAACCCACCGTGTGTTAAACCCACCGTGTGTTAAACCCACCGTGTGTTAAATCCACCGTTTGTTAAACCCACCGTGTGTTAAACCCACCGTGTGTTAAACCCACCGTGTGTTAAACCCACCGTGTGTTCAACCCACCGTGTGTTAAACCCACCGTGTGTTAAACCCACCCGTGTGTTAAACCCACCGTGTGTTAAACCCACCGTGTGTTAAACCCACCGTGTGTTAAACCCACCGTGTGTTAAACCCACCGGGTGTTAAACCCACGTGTGTTAAACCCGCCGTGTGTTCAACCCACCGTGTGTTAAACCCATCCTGTGTTCAACCCACCGTGTGTTCAACACACCGGTTGTTCAACCCACCGTGTGTTCAACCCACCGTGTGTTCACCCACCGTGTGTTCAACCCACCGTGTGTTCAGCACACCGTGTGTTCAACCCACCGTGTGTTCAACCCACCGTGTGTTCAACCCACCGTGTGTTCAACCCACCGTGTGTTCAACCCACCGTGTGTTAAACCTACCGTGTGTTTCAACCCACCGTGTGTTCAACCCACCGTGTGTTCAACCCACCGTGTGTTAAACCTACCGTGTGTTCAACCCACCGTGCGTTCAACCCACCGTGTGTTCAACCCACCGTGTGTTAACCCACCGTGTGTTAAACCCACCGTGTGTTCAACCACCGTCTGTTCAAACCCCTTGTTCAACCCACCGTGTGTTCAACCCACCGTGTGTTCAACCCACCGTGTGTTCAACCCACCGTGTGTTAAACCTACCGTGTGTTCAACCCACCGTGTGTTCAACCCACCGTGTGTTCAACCCACCGTGTGTTCAACCCACCGTGTGTTAAACCTACAGTGTGTTCAACCCACCGTGTGTTCAACCCACCGTGTGTTCAACCCACCGTGTGTTCAACCCACCGTGTGTTCAACCCACCTTGTGTTCAACCCACCGTGTGTTCAACCCACCGTGTGTTCAACACACCGTGTGTTCAACCCACAGTGTGTTCAACCTACCGTGTGTTCAACCCACCGTGTGTTCAACATAACGTGTGTTCAACCTACCGTGTGTTCAACCCACCGTGTGTTAAACCTACCGTGTGTTCAACCCACCGTGTGTTCAACCCACCGTGTGTTCAACCCACCGTATGTTCAACCCATTGTGTATTCAACCCACCGTGTGTTAAACCTACCGTATGTTCAACCCACCGTGTGTTCAACCCACCGTGTGTTCAACCCACCGTGTGTTCAACCCACCGTGTGTTCAACCCACCGTGTGTTCAACACACCGTGTGTTCAACCCACCGTATATTCAACCCACCCTGTGTTCAAATCACCGTGTGTTCAACCCACCGTGTGTTAAACCTACCGTGTGTTCAACCCACCGTGTGTTCAACCCACCGTGTGTTAAACCCATCCTGTGTTCAACCCACCGTGTGTTCAACACACCGGTTGTTCAACCCACCGTGTGTTAAACCCGCCGTGTGTTCAACCCACCGTGTGTTAAACCCATCCTGTGTTCAACCCACCGTGTGTTCAACACACCGGTTGTTCAACCCACCGTGTGTTCAACCCACCGTGTGTTCAACCCACCGTCTGTTCAGCACACCGTGTGTTCAACCCACCGTGTGTTCAACCCACCGTGTGTTCAACCCACCGTGTGTTCAACCCACCGTGTGTTCAACCCACCGTGTGTTAAACCTACCGTGTGTTCAACCCACCGTGTGTTCAACCCACGTGTGTTCAACCCACCGTGTGTTAAACCTACCGTGTTTCAACCCACCGTGCGTTCAACCCACCGTGTGTTCAACCCACCGTGGTTTAAACCCACCGTGTGTTAACCCACCGTGTGTTCAACCCACCGTCTGTTCAACCCACCGTGTGTTCAACCCCACCGTGTGTTCAACCCACCGTGTGTTCAACCCACCGTGTGTTAAACCTACCGTGTGTTCAACCCACCGTGTGTTCAACCCACCGTGTGTTCAACCCACCGTGTGTTCAACCCACCGTGTGTTAAACCTACAGTGTGTTCCAACCCACCGTGTGTTCAACCCACCGTGTGTTCAACCCACCGTGTGTTCAGCCCACCGTGTGGTTCAACCCACCGTGTGTTCAACCCACCGTGTGTTCAACACACCGTGTGTTCAACCCACAGTGTGTTCAACCTACCGTGTGTTCAACCCACCGTGTGTTCAACCCACCGTGTGTTCAACCTACCGTGTGTTCAACCCACCGTGTGTTAAACCTACCGTGTGTTCAACCCACCGTGTGTTCAACCCACCGTGTGTTCAAACCCACCGTATGTTCAACCCATTGTGTATTCAACCCACCGTGTGTTAAACCTAACCGTGTGTCAACCCACCGTGTGTTCAACCCACCGTGTGTTCAACCCACCGTGTGTTCAACCCACCGTGTGTTCAAACCCCACCGTGTGTTCAACCCACCGTGTGTTCAACCCACCGTGTGTTCAAACCCACCGTGTGTTCAACCCACCGTGTGTTCAACCCACCGTGTGTTAAACCTAACCGTGTGTTCAACCCACCGTGCGTTCAACCCACCGTGTGTTCAACCCCACCGTGTGTTAAACCCACCGTGTGTTAAACCCACCGTGTGTTCAACCCACCGTCTGTTCAAACCCACCGTGTGTTCAACCCACCGTGTGTTCAACCCACCGTGTGTTCAACCCACCGTGTGTTAAACCTACGTGTGTTCAACCCACCGTGTGTTCAACCCACCGTGTGTTCAACCCACCGTGTGTTCAACCCACCGTGTGTTCAACCCACCGTGTGTTAAACCTACAGTGTGTTCAACCCACCGTGTGTTCAACCCACCGTGTGTTCAACCCACCGTGTGTTCAACCCACCGTGTGTTCAACCCACCGTGTGTTCAACCCACCGTGTGTTCAACACACCGTGTGTTCAACCCACAGTGTGTTCAACCTACCGTGTGTTCAACCCACCGTGTGTTCAACCCACCGTGTGTTCAACCTACCGTGTGTTCAACCCACCGTGTGTTAAACCTACCGTGTGTTCAACCCACCGTGTGTTCAACCCACCGTGTGTTCAACCCACCGTATGTTCAACCCATTGTGTATTCAACCCACCGTGTGTTAAACCTACCGTATGTTCAAACCCACCGTGTGTTCAACCACCGTGTGTTCAACCCACCGTGTGTTCAACCCACCGTGTGTTCAACCCACCGTGTGTTCACACACCGTGTGTTCAACCCACCGTATATTCAACCCACCCTGTGTTTCAAATCACCGTGTGTTCAACCCACCGTGTGTTAAACCTACCGTGTGTTCAACCCACCGTGTGTTCAACCCACCGTGTGTTAAACCCATCCTGTGTTCAACCCACCGTGTGTTCAACACACCGGTTGTTCAACCCACCGTGTGTTAAACCCGCCGTGTGTTCAACCCACCGTGTGTTAAACCCATCCTGTGTTCAACCCACCGTGTGTTCAACACACCGGTTGTTCAACCCACCGTGTGTTCAACCCACCGTGTGTTCAACCCACCGTGTGTTCAACCCACCGTCTGTTCAGCACAGCCGTGTGTTCAACCCACCGTGTGTTCAACCCACCGTGTGTTCAACCCACCGTGTGTTCAACCCACCGTGTGTTCAACCCACCGTGTGTTTAAACCTACCGTGTGTTCAAACCACCGTGTGTTCAACCCACCGTGTGTTCAACCCACCGTGTGTTAAACCGTACCGTGTGTTCAACCCACCGTGTGTTCAACCCACCGTTGTGTTCAACCCACGTGTGTTAAACCCACCGTGTGTTAAACCCACCGTGTGTTCAACCCACCGTCTGTTCAACCCACCGTGTGTTCAACCCACCGTGTGTTCAACCCACCGTGTGTTAAACCCACCGTGTGTTAAACCTACCGTGTGTTTCAACCCACCGTGTGTTCAACCCACCGTGTGTTCAACCCACCGTGTGTTCAACCCACCGTGTTGTTAAACCTACAGTGTGTTCAACCCACCGTGTGTTCAAACCCACCGTGTGTTCAACCCACCGTGTGTTCAACCCACCGTGTGTTCAAACCCACCGTCTGTCAGCACACCGTGTGTTTCAACCCCCCGTGTGTTCAACCCACCGTGTGTTCAACCCACGTGGGTTCAACCCACCGTGTGTTCAACACCCACCGTGTGTTAAACCTACCGTGTGTTCAACCCACCGTGTGTTCAAGCCCACCGTGTTGTCAACCCACCGTGTGTTAAACCTACCGTGTGTTCAACCCACCGTGTGTTCAACCCACCGTGTGTTCAACCCACCGTGTGTTAAAACCCACCGTGTGTTAACCCACCGTGTGTTCAACCACCGTGTGTTCAACCCACCGTGTGTTCAACCCACCGTGTGTTCAACCCACCGTGTGTTCAACCCACCGTGTGTTAAACTACCGTGTGTTCAACCCACCGTGTGTTCAACCCACCGTGTGTTTAACCCACCGTGTGTTCAACCTACCGTGTGTTCAACCCATCGTGTGTTCAACCCACCGTGTGTTCAACCCACCGTGTGTTCAACCCACCGTGTGTTCAACCCACCGTGTGTTCAACCCACCGTGTGTTCAACCCACCGTGTGTTCAACACACCGTGTGTTCAACCCACAGTGTGTTCAACCTACCGTGTGTTCAACCCACCGTGTGTTCAACCCACCGTGTGTTCAACCTACCGTGTGTTCAACCCACCGTGTGTTAAACCTACCGTGTGTTCAACCCACCGTGTGTTCAACCCACCGTGTGTTCAACCCACCGTGTGTTCAACCCACCGTGTATTCAACCCACCGTGTGTTAACCCACCGTGTGTTCAACCCACCGTGTGTTCAACCCACCGTGTGTTCAACCCACCGTGTGTTCAACCCACCGTGTGTTCAAACCCACCGTGTGTTCAACCCACCGTGTGTTCAACCCACCGTGTGTTCAACCCACCTGTGTTTCAACCCACCGTGTGTTCAACCCACCGTGTGTTAAACCCACCGTGTGTTCAACCCCGTTCAACCCACCCAACACAACCCACCGTGTGTTCAACCCACCGTGTGTTCAACCCACCGTGTGTTCAAACCACCGTGTGTTAAACCCACCGTGTGTTCAACCCACCGTGTGTTCAACCCACCGTGTGTTCAACCCACCGTGTGTTCAACCCACCGTGTGTTCAACCACCGTGTGTTAAACCTACCGTGTGTTCAACCCACCGTGTGTTCAACCCACCGTGTGTTCAACCCACCGTGTGTTCAACCCACCGTGTGTTAAACCCAGTGTGTTCAACCCACCGTGTGTTCAACCCACCGTGTGTTCAACCACCAGTGTGTTCAACCCACCGTGTGTTCAACCCACCGTGTGTTCAACCCACCGTGTGTTCAACACACCGTGTGTTCAACCCACCGTGTGTTCAACCCTACCGTGTGTTCAACCCACCGTGTGTTCAACCCACCGTGTGTTCAACCTACCGTGTGTTCAACCCACCGTGTGTTAAACCTACCGTGTGTTCAACCCACCGTGTGTTCAACCCACCGTGTGTTCAACCCACCGTATGTTCAACCCTTGTGTATCAACCCACCGTGTGTTAAACCCACCGTGTGTTCAACCCACCGTGTGTTCAACCCACCGTGTGTTCAACCCACCGTGTGTTCAACCCACCGTGTGTTCAACCCACCGTGTGTTCAACACACCGTGTGTTCAACCCACCGTATATTCAACCCACCCTGTGTTCAAATCACCGTGTGTTCAACCCGTGTGTTAAACCTACCGTGTGTTCAAACCCACCGTGTGTTTCAACCCACCGTGTGTTAAACCCATTCCTGTGTTCAACCCACCGTGTGTTCAACACACCGGTTGTTCAACCCACCGTGTGTTAAACCCGCCGTGTGTTCAACCCACCGTGTGTTAAACCCATCCTGTGTTCAACCCACCGTGTGTTCAACACACCGGTTGTTTCAACCCACCGTGTGTTCAAACCCACCGTGTGTTCACCCCACCGTCTGTTTCAGCACACCGTGTGTTCAACCCACCGTGTGTTCAACCCACCGTGTGTTCAACCCACCGTGTGTTCAACCCACCGTGTGTTCAACCCACCGTGTGTTAAACCTACCGTGTGTTCAACCACCTGTGTGTTCAACCCACCGTGTGTTCAACCCACCGTGTGTTAAACCTACCGTGTGTTCAAACCACCGTGCGTTCAACCACCGTGCGTTCAACCCACCGTGTGTTCAACCACCGTGTGTTAAACCCACCGTGTGTTAAACCCACCGTGGTTCAACCCACCGTGTGTTCAACCCACCCCGTGTGTTCAACCCCGTGTGTTTAAACCCCGTGTGTTAACCTACCGTGTGTTCAACCCACCGTGTGTTCAACCCACCGTGTGTTCAACCCACCGTGTGTTCAACCCACCGTGTGTTAAACCTACCGTGTGTTCAACCCACCGTGTGTTCAACCCACCGTGTGTTCACCCACCGTGTGTTCAACCCACCGTGTGTTCAACCCACCGTGTGTTCAACCCACCGTGTGTTCAACACACCGTGTGTTCAACCCACAGTGTGTTCAACTACCGTGTGTTCAACCCACCGTGTGTTCAACCCACCGTGTGTTCAACCTACCGTGTGTTCAACCCACCGTGTGTTAAACCTACACCGTGTGTTCAACCCACCATGTGTTCAACCCACCGTGTGTTCAACCCACCGTGTGTTCAACCCATTGTGTATTCACCCACCGTGTGTTAAACCCACCGTGTGTTCAACCCACCGTGTGTTCAACCCACCGTGTGTTCAACCCACCGTGTGTTCAACCCACCGTGTGTTAACCCACCGTGTGTTCAACCCACCGTGTGTTCAACCCACCGTGTGTTCAACCCACCGTGTGTTCAACCCACCGTGTGTTCAACCCACCGTGTGTTAAACCTACCGTGTGTTCAACCCACCGTGTGTTCAACCCACCGTGTGTTCAACCCACCGTGTGTTAAACCCACCGTGTGTTAACCCACCGTGTTTCAACCCACCGTCTGTTCAACCCACCGTGTGTTCAACCCACCGTGTGTTCAACCCACCGTGTGTTCAACCCACCGTGTGTTAAACCTACCGTGTGTTCAACCCACCGTGTGTTCAACCCACCGTGTGTTCAACCCACCGTGTGTTCAACCCACCGTGTGTTCAACCCACCGTGTGTTCAACCCACCGTGTGTTCAACCCACCGTGTGTTCAACCCACCGTGTGTTCAACCCACCGTGTGTTCAACCCACCGTGTGTTCACCCACCGTGTGTTCAACCCACCGTGTTTCAAACCCACCGTGTCGTTCAACCCACCGTGTGTTCACCCACCGTGTGTTAAACCTAACCGTGTGTTCAACCCACCGTGCGTTCAAACCCACCGTGTGTTCAACCCACCGTGTGTTAAACCACCGTGTGTTAAAACCCACCGTGTGTTCAACCCACCGTCTGTTCAAACCCACCGTGGTGTTCAACCCACCGTGTGTTCAACCCACCGTGTGTTCAACCACCGTGTGTTAAACCTACCGTGTGTTCAACCCACCGTGTGTTCAACCCACCGTGTGTTCAACCACCGTGTGTTCAACCCACCGTGTTAATAAACCTACAGTGTGTTCAAGCCCACCGTGTGTTCAACCCACCGTGTGTTCAACCCACCGTGTGTTCAACCCACCGTGTGTTCAACCACCGTGTGTTCAACCCACCGTGTGTTCAACACACCGTGTGTTCAACCCACAGTGTGTTCAACCTACCGTGTGTTCAACCCACCGTGTTCAAACCCACCGTGTGTTCAACCTACCGTGTGTTCAAACCCAAGCCGTGTTGTTGAAACTACGTGTGTTCAACCCACCGTGTGTTCAACCCAACGTGTGTTCAACCACCGTATGTTCAACCCATTGTGTATTCAACCCACCGTGTGTTAAACCTACCGTATGTTCACCCACCGTGTGTTCAACCCACCGTGTGTTCAACCCACCGTGTGTTTCCAACCCACCGTGTGTTCAACCCACCGTGTGTTCAACACACGTGTGTTCAACCCACCGTATATTCAACCCACCCTGTGTTCAAATCACCGTGTGTTTCAACCCACCGTGTGTTAAACCTACCGTGTGTTCAACCCACCGTGTGTTCAACCCACCGTGTGTTAAACCATCCTGTGTTTCAACCCACCGTGTGTTCAACACACCGGTTGTTCAACCCACCGTGTGTTAAACCCGCCGTGTGTTTCAACCCACCGTGTGTTAAACCCATCCTGTGTTTCAACCCACCGTGTGTTCAACACACCGTTTGTTCAACCCACCGTGTGTTCAACCCACCGTGTGTTCAACCCCTCGTCTGTTTCAGCACACCGTGTGTTCAAACCCCCCGTGTGTTCAACCCACCGTGTGTTCAAACCCACCGTGTGTTCAACCCACCGTGTGTTCAAACCCACCGTGTGTTAAACCTACCGTGTGTTCAACCCACCGTGTGTTCAACCCACCGTGTGTTCAACCCCACCGTGTGTTAAACCTACCGTGTGTTCAACCCACCGTGCGTTCAACCCACCGTGTGTTCAACCCACCGTGTGTTAAACCCACCGTGTGTTAACCCACCGTGTGTTCAACCCACCGTCTGTTCAACCCACCGTGTGTTCAACCCACCGTGTGTTTCAACCCACCGTGTGTTAAACCCACCGTGTGTTAAACCTACCGTGTGTTCAACCCACCGTGTGTTCAACCCACCGTGTGTTCAACCCACCGTGTGTTCACCCACCGTGTGTTAAACCTACAGTGTGTTCAACCCACCGTGTGTTCAACCCACCGTGTGTTCAACCCACCGTGTGTTCAACCCACCGTGTGTTCAACCCACCGTGTGTTCAACCCACCGTGTGTTCACACACCGTGTGTTCAACCCACAGTGTGTTCAACCCACCGTGTGTTCAACCCACCGTGTGTTCAACCCACCGTGTGTTCAACCTACCGTGTGTTCAACCCACCGTGTGTTAAACCCCGTGTGTTCAACCCACATGTGTTCAACCCACCGTGTGTTCAACCCACCGTATGTTCAACCCATTGTGTGTTCAACCCACCGTGTGTTAAACCTACCGTGTGTTCAACCCACCGTGTGTTCAACCCACCGTGTGTTCAACCCACCGTGTGTTCAACCCACCGTGTGTTCAACCCACCGTGTGTTCACCCACCGTGTGTTCAACCCACCGTGTGTTCAACCCACCGTGTGTTCAACCACCGTGTGTTCAACCCACCGTGTGTTAAACCTACCGTGTGTTCAACCCACCGTGCGTTCAACCCACCGTGTGTTCAACCACCGTGTGTTAAACCCACCGTGTGTTAACCCCAGTGTGTTCAACCCACCGTGTGTTCAACCCACCGTGTGTTAAACCCACCGTGTGTTCAACCCACCGTGTGTTCAACACCGTGTGTTAAACCTACCGTGTGTTCAACCCACCGTGTGTTCAACCCACCGTGTGTTCAACCCACCGTGTGTTCAACCCACCGTGTGTTAAACCCACAGTGTGTTCAACCCCCGTGTGTTCAACCCACCGTGTGTTCAACCCACCGTGTGTTCAAACCCACCGTGTGTTCAACCCACCGTGTGTTCAACCCACCGTGTGTTCAACACACCGTGTGTTTCAACAACCCCAGTGTGTTCAACCTACCGTGTGTTCAACCCACCGTGTGTTCAACCCACCGTGTGTTCAACCTACCGTGTGTTCACCCACCGTGTGTTAACCTACCGTGTGTTCAACCCACCGTGTGTTCAACCCACCGTGTGTTCAACCCACCGTATGTTCAACCCTTGTGTGTTCAACCCACCGTGTGTTAACCTACCGTGTGTTCAACCCACCGTGTGTTCAACCCACCGTGTGTTCAACCCACCGTGTGTTCAACCCACCGTGTGTTCAACCCACCGTGTGTTCAAACACCGTGTGTTCAACCCACCGTGTGTTCAACCCACCCTGTGTTCAACCACCGTGTGTTCAACCCACCGTGTGTTAAACCTACCGTGTGTTCAACCCACCGTTTGTTCAACCCACCGTGTGTTCACCCACTGTGTGTTCAACCCACCGTGTGTTCAACCCACCGTGTGTTAACCTACCGTGTGTTCAACCAACCGTGTGTTCAACCCACCGTGTGTTCAACCCACTGTGTGTTAACCTACCGTGTGTTAAACCCACCGTGTGTTCAACCCACGGTGTGTTCAACCCACCGTTGTTAAACCTACCGTGTGTTAAACCCACCGTGTGTTAAACCCACCGTGTGTTCAACCCACCGTGTGTTCAACCCACCGTGTGTTCAACCCACCGTGTGTTAAACCCACCGTGTGTTAAACCCACCGTGTGTTCAATCCACCGTGTGTTAAACCACCGTGTGTTAAACCCACCGTGGTGTTAACCCACCGTGTGTTAAACCCACCGTGTGTTAAACCCACTGTGTGTTAACCCACCGTGTGTTAAACCACCGTGTGTTAAACCCACCGTGTGTTAAACCCACCGTGTGTTAAACCCACCGTGTGTTAACCCACTGTGTGTTAAACCCGCCGTGTGTTAAACCCACCGTGTGTTCAACCACCGTGTGTTAAACCCACCTGTGTTCAACCCACCGTGTGTTCAACCACCGTGTGTTCAACCCACCGTGTGTTCAACCCACCGTGTGTTCAACCCACCGTGTGTTCAACCCACCGTGTGTTCAACCCACGGTGTGTTCAACCCACCGTGTGTTAAACTACCGTGTGTTCAACCCACCGTGTGTTCAACCCACCGTGTGTTCAACCCACCGTGTGTTAAACCACCGTGTGTTCAACCCACCGTGCGTTCACCCCACCGTGTGTTCAACCCACCGTGTGTTCAAACCACCGTGTGTTCAACCCACCGTGTGTTCAACCCACCGTGTGTTCAACCCACCGTGTGTTCAACCCACCGTGTGTTCAACCCACCGTGTGTTCAACCCACCATGTGTTAAACCTACCGTGTGTTCAACCCACCGTGTGTTCAACCCACCGTGTGTTCAACCCCCGTGTGTTCAACCCACCGTGTGTGAACCACCGTGTGTTCATCCCACCGTGTGTTCAACCCACCGTGTGTTCAACCCACCGTGTGTTCAACCCACCGTGTGTTCAACCCATCGTGTGTTCAACACACCGTGTGTTCAACCCACCATGTGTTAAACCCACCGTGTGTTCAACCCACCGTGTGTTCACCCACCGTGTGTTCAACCCACCGTGTGTTCAACCCACCGTGTGTTCAACCCACAGTGTGTTCAACCCACCGTGTGTTCAAACCCACCGTGTGTTCAACCCACCGTGTGTTAAAACCACCGTGTGTTAAACCCACCGTGTGTTAAACCCACCGTGTGTT